>JH598269.1:32497-61290 GCA_000173235.2 Hyaloperonospora arabidopsidis Emoy2
GCTATGGATAATCAAACGGCTATGAAACAAATCGAAAACGAGGCCAGCTCGGTAAGCGCCAAGCATGTGGATGTGAAGCTCAAGTTTCTGCAAGACTATGCTACGAAAGGTGTTATCAAGCCACGTTTCATGAAGTCACACGACATGCTAGCTGATTTGCTGACGAAGGCGTTGCATGCTCCACGGGTGCTTGAACTGCGTTTGAAGGTGGGTAGAAAGTAGGTAAGTACTACTGTGGTCTGACTCTCCCATGATTCGGGAAGGAGTGTTAAAAACTAGTGTGAACAGTCGCGTGCAGGAGGACGCTTGGGAGCAGTCACATGCGCAGTTGCGAAACTGGTCGACTACTGGTAAAGGGCACCAGGGATGTTAATTGACCGGTCGCATAACATAAGTGACCGTCGCGGTCACTTGACCGGTTAATTGACCTTAAGTGACCATAAGTGACCACGGCATATTTCAATCACATTTCCCTTAAGGAAGGGGCTAAATACATTTTAAAAATATCGTTACGGTCAACAAAAGATTTGGGACGCTATATGCCTGGCTACTGCATCTCTGACAGCGTCTTTGAGACCTGCAGGCGTTTGGACAATGGGTGCGACAATGTAGGACGGAGCTTGATATAAGTATAACCCCTTTTATGATGTGTTGTGGCTATGCGTCTTCATTATATAGGAGATACAAGATATAACGAGGTTGCTATCGGATTGGTGGTCAAGACGAACGCTGCAGACGTAACAAAGGCTACTTAATTCGTAAGTTGCAACTATAAGTGCTGAAAGGTGATATGTATACGGCGAGAAGAGTTGCGATGTACTAAATGAGTCGCTTGTGGTTCTATTATCTTGTGTAGGTGCGCGTGAGTATCCAGTGGCTGTGCACATGAATGCCCCATGAGAAGATTAACCTGAGAAGAATTTGCATCGAGCTCAGGAGAGAGCAAGTGCTGTTGGGGTATACAAAAATGATAAGTAACGAGTTCATGTTGTTGGACGCTAAGTGAACGATGTGTCCACTGTGATATAATTAATGCATTCCAATGCCCAAGTGACTACAGGGTCTTTTTCAATGTTCGTCCAGCCGTCGCAAGTTATAGTAAATGATCCTGCAGGGCTGTTTTCAGGCAATGCTCCACAATCTGCTTGATCCTTGCACATTCATCATCGAAGAAGCGGTTGGAGAGAACATATCGAGATGGCATCTCTTACGCCGGGCACATAGCTCTATAAAATCCCTTCCATTCTTCAGCCGTACACGACAACGGCAAACCGCTGGCGTATACTGCTGAAGCAAAAAGCTACAGCTTTTTCTTGTCACCCGAAGATAATAATTGTGCTCTGCCTCCATGTACGCTTAGTGCCCGCTGTCCATGCGGCCTTTGTAAAATTACAAGAGGGTTTTCCATTTCTCTGTCACCAGCTGAATCAAAGTCATCATCGCGCGGTCTTCTCGATAAGAATGGTTGTCCCCAACAACCACCAACAACTTCGCGATTAAAATAGTGCTGGTGTCGGATTCACCGACACAACATTCTGAAGCAGCTGACTCGTTGGGCAAGATTTCAGTAGCAGGAAGACGTGACAGAGCCTCTCTCTCTTTACCTCAGCAGAAATCTTACCGCAAGCTCTGGCGAGGTGCACAAGCATGCGATTGGTCTTTCCACCCTTGTTAACAATCCCGCAGAAGGTGCAAGTGCCATTTCGAGAACCAGATGACTCTGGTATGAAGTGTATCCAGACCCATCCTCTAGAGCGAGTCATCAATAGGTTAGATGTGCGAGCCCTTATATGACAGTAGCAATAACTTCGAAAGAATACTGAGAAGCACCACCAGAGGAATCAGGAAAATGATGAAGACCTCGACGAAAATAGATGAAAATTCTTTCTGATGAGAAGCATAAATATGATTTCTAGAGGTCAAAATTAAAACGGTTTTTTATCTTAACATTTGTATGTCGGTCGCATTGGTCGCATTCGATTTTAATGCTTTGTTTATTATAGGGTCACTTTTGGTTTCTTAAGATAAGTGACTAGGTCAATTGACATCGGTCGGTCACTCACATCCCTGCGGGCACATGAGGATCAGAGGACAACAAGGCAAAGTAAGATCGGGCGCGAGCGCTACGATGAAGCAATACATATATTCTTACTCTCAAAGTTTCTCCTTTGTGCGCAGGCCATCCTCTTTTTCTACAGACACATCCGAACTGCCTGCAAGAAAGCGCTAAGTAGCTAGCTTTAGATATGCAACTTGATACCACAGGACTGTTGAAAGTGGAGTTGTCATAGCGGACACTTCCTTCCGAGTTAACGCCCCAGCTGCCAGGTTTGGTAGTTCTAGTGGGTGATATGTGTGGTTACACTAAGTTCATGAAGGTCCTTAGTTTGGTTAGCGCAAGTTACAGAAAGATCTCACTTCTAGACTGAATTAGCCACTGACGACGAGGCCCCCGGCAGGGGGCCGAAACGCGTCTGGCGCGCGTTTTAATATAGAAATTCTATACCATGCTTTCTCTCTTTCCAACAAGAACTATGTATATGCGATAACAGTGCTTGGGTGGGGTATCGCAAGAATACCACAACTTTATTACGTCAAGTCACGCAAGCTCATGCTATCAGCGTAAAAGTCTCGAAAGTTACAGCACGTAACCGTAGTACGATCGCAAATCGCGATGGGCTCTATGACGTGTACATTGTACGTGTTAGATGCGTATCATACTTGACTTATATGCACGTGGAGGGGTCGACGTCCTCGATCATTCAAATAGAATGTAAATCGGTGTCACGCAAACCCATTGTCTCGAATGTATTTTCTGTCTTTGGAGCTTTGCATCGAATACAAGCTATGGACGTCATGAATGTTCTAGCCGCTTGGCCATTAGTATGGTGGCCACGATCGCATACTAATGCCTCTTTTTTATTCATCGAATCTCTCACTTTACTCCTCAGCACTTGCATCCCATCAGTAGTGTTGCTCGTTGTCTGCTGCAAAATGCACTAGTATACTTCGTGTCGCAAGCCTTGAAAACCTATCTGAATAGCATCGACTTGTCAGCACACCAGGTTTCTGCGAGGTGTCTTCTTCGTCCCGTGATGCACAAATGATCTTCTCGCTCAAGTCTGTACTCTGACAACGTCATGAGTACGCATCACAAATGGTTCAACGGCAGTGGCCAAGGCTGACGTAGCTTCTCGGTGTCATAAACGGGCATTTCTAGTGCGCTATAAGGGTGAAAGTCCTTGAAGCTGCCCGGTGCACTGTTCGACATTTGCAGAAAGTCTGCAGAGTTACCTATCGAGAACGAACCTTCATTGGTCCTCGCCAGCTTATTATTAAGTGAGTGCGAGCGATGTGTACGCTCTGGTAGATCAGTCAAATTCAGTCAAACTCGAAAGCATACTGTTGACAAGCCATAATCTCGAAGCAGTTACATGCGACTTCATACCATAAATCGATCACATCTGGGCTTTAAAGAATCGATCAGCCGATACGCCGAGTAAACACCATGACGCTTTCGACGTAGTACCCAACAAGGAAAAGAAGCAGTCGGTCATTCCCGATAAAGACGATGCGACGTCGTCGTAAAGGTGAGCAATCAACTTGCTCAAGTACGACATGAGCAAAGTAGACTTGCGCGATAGAGTACTCATAGCCTGTAAAAGATATGACGATTTCTGCAACGATGACCACATCACGGCTCTCGTAAAGGCATTTAGCATATTTGGTCTAATAAAGAGATAAACATTGTAATACTGCATCGCGCTAGCCAGTCTCTATGCAGAATATCGATGCTCTCTGGGATAGAAATTACTCAAAAAAACTTATAGATGTGAAATCTCCGACGAAACACAGGATAGTTTTCGATTAAACGAATGCCGAAATGTAGTAGGACAAACACAGTTAAGTATTCGGACATGGCATCGAAGGCTACATCGCGGTTTGGTCGTCTGTCAGCAGACATCTCATCGAGAAATCTTCCAGCACGAGGCTCCTCAGAAATTAGAAACGAGCAAGCAAGGCTTTTCTGTTGACACCAGCTTACATCTACCTTCGTCAAAGCGCTGGGCGACTGTGGGACAGGTGCAGACTCTGTTAATTATTATGAAATCGTTGGTCACTCGTGTGTGACAATGGGGACTCGACTGACATGGTTTCGGACCACGACGATCTGCTTGCAGCACAAGTTGAGCGCTCAACCATTAGGGTCGGCAGATGCGATTCTGGCACGCCATTCTTTTGTAGTAAACCCCAGATTGGTCCATCTCTCCGTCGGAGTCGTTTGCGTTGGTCGCACCGCTTGACGGACGTCAACGTTCGACAATGAACGCTACTAATTAGTGTCATACTGGCGCACTGGTCATTATGAGGATAGGTCTGGCGACCACAGAACTCACATTCATGGCTTGCGGACACACCACTCCCCAAGGGCGCCCAAATAGCCGAGCTTGGTCGCCGTTTCAATGACAGCTCCCCAATATCGATTTGAGCAAGCATTTTTCGAGCACCTCTAGTACTTGGTGTACGTAATCAACCTGGTTCGGTTGACATGTGTCAATACTGTGAAAGTTTCATGCATAGAAACGACCAGAGCGCAAACGTGCGACGAGAAATAGTGTCAATGAGCCTCATTATCTCCAACATAACTCCGGGTCACAGTGAATGAATCACATGACAATCCCCCCCCACCGCAAGTTTTGCTCGGCGCAAACATGATACAGCCCATAAATGAGATCTTCTCACATGAATCGATCCTCATTCTAACATTACTTTTGCTACACACAAAGGTATACAAAGCAGTCGGTTTCTGTCTGTAACAACGGGATAATGCCGGTGACGTCACTGCGTCATTTCAAATAGAGTACCACTTCTAGTCGATGCGGCTTTCTTTTTGTACGACTGTCTGATGGTTATACTAGTGAATTCCATCATTTTTACTATATTCCATCATTTTAAGAAAGCGTGCATCGATTCGCGCAACACAAAGCAGCGTCCGTGCACTTCTCGTTTCCATGCGTACACTTCGTGACTCATCCATCAACCGCTGGCTCGTGCAGCTTCAAATTCCTCAAATTCCCAAGCTGCATCCATGGAGGCTTCGTGCTGCACTATTGCGGTCGCCCAGCCGTGTCTTGGACGGCATGACGGCTAGTCATCATCGCTATTTGGACCGAGCAACAAGCTGCTGTGACACAAAATCCAGCTTTGTTTCCTAACGGATATTTTTCCGAGGGGTGGGGAGATCTGAGTACTCCTCAGCGGATTCGAGACTTACTTCACAGCCGACGAATAAATGAGATCGTGCGGTTGCGCGAAGGGGAACTAACATGGAGTACCTTGCGAACGTTGGCAATAGCCAAAGTGGTACGGAGAGAAGGTCGGTTTCAGAGCACGTTGGCAAATGCAGAGCAAGTGCTACCTAAGGAAAGTCGAGACGCCTATTGTGAACTGGTCACTCCGTTGGAATGGGAACGAAAAAATGCGACGATTCCACAAGGGACAAACAATCGACCTCTTGTGTGTACGTTGGTTCTTATTGTTTTATTTCTTTTGTAATCGAGTTGCCAGCAAGATGAAAGGGACTAGGTGGTGGTGTTCATTTTTGAACTTCTGATTTGCAGTGCTATTACCGGGAACGGGAGAGCACGGGTTCTTGCATCGAAGGACGTCTGTGGCTATTCCACTGGCAAAACAAGGACTCGCTACGTTGGTATGTTGCGTATAACTGCCAAGTTGTGCTGTAAATCAGTTGTTAAGTCACCTGCTGCTTTCTCGCTGTTCGGTTTCTTCCCGGCTTGTGCTTTAGATTTTGGAAGGACCTTTTTACGGCAAGCGCAAACCACCTCAGCAAAAAGGGTCGAAGCTGCGAAGGTGTGGCATACCACGCATTTGTCGTTGTTTTATTTTTATTTTAGTCCAAGTATGCAACGATTCTACCATGTACGTTGTCTAATATAGGGTAAGTGACCTGCCAACCCTAGGCCAAGCAACGATAGAAGAAGCCAAGTCCTTGTTGCAGTACTTCCATGATTACCACGGTTTCTCACAATTGATAGTAGCTGGTAGCAGTATGGGGGGACTGCATGCTGCTATGGTCACATCCGTGTTTCCTGGGGATGTAGGAGTTACAGCCTGGTTGGCCCCACCGTCAGCCGTCCCTGTGTTTGCAGACGGATTGCTTTCAGGATCTTGCAATTGGCGCTCGCTTTACAAACAACACGAGTTGCTATTGCTGGATAAAATGCTTCAGGATACGCCATGGCAGAGTCGTGTGAAAATCAGATTGATGGTGCTTTCGAAGCCGGAAAAGATCGAGCCGAACTCTCCGACATGGCACTAGATCCAGTGCAGGAAGTCAAGAAGCGCATGAGATTGTTCCTCTCCATCACGGATATCGACAATTTTTACCTCCGCGACGTTCAGATGCCGTTGTCTTTGTCTACGGCACCGAAGACGAGTACATCGGCTTCAAGGAGTCTCAGTGGGAGGTACGTGTTGTTTCTGGAAGATTTGTGTAGCCCAGTCTTGACGATGTTATCTGTCCAGCGCATGCGCGAGCAATGGAGATCAGCTCACTTTAGGACGATAAAGGCAGGCCACGTCAGCGGTATTTTGCTAGAGCAAGCAGCCTACCGCGAGACAATCTTGGAGGTTGTTGCTCTATTAAAGAACCGAAGTTCACTAGCAGAGTCCTCGTCAAGCGGTAATGGCTCGTCAGACTAACACGTCGACAAGGCACCGAGTACGTAATTGCACGGGTATCGTATCCGCGTATCAGCAGCTGCCAGGTTCGAACTAATCAAGTTGAACAAGCTGCTAGCTTGTCATTGCAACTGTTGGACTAGTTTTCAACTAGTTCGCTATACATGTATATACGTATAGGCAGAAATCAGTATACGCGGGAGTGGGACTTGTATACATCAGGGACGCTTTGCAAAGTCCCCTCCCAGTCTAAGATATCTCCTCGTAATAACAAGTTGATAATTTGCGTGGGACGCATTTCTTGTTTTATTAAGACCAACAGGGTTATAAGCCCAAGTCACGTTAACTAGGGAAAAGATCAACCGAACAACATGTACTCATCGTCTGAATCAGATGAGAAGAGCAAGGGCTTTAAGATTGATTCGTCGGGAACTCCCGTCCGGTGGGACGGCGAGGACTGGACCTCTTACAAGTACGCTATGCTGAACGCCTTCGAAGAGCGTTTGCTGGATGACATCGCCAAGGGCCATGTGGTTGAGGATGAAGACTGGGATGAAGAGGAGACAGGGAAGCTCAAGAAGAAACAGGCCAATATCAAAATTTTGATTCAGGGTTCACTGTCCATGAGGCTTGCCAAGCAAGTGGTGTCCAATTCGACGGGCACGGAAATCTAGAAGAAACTGGTATCAATCTATGAGGGCAAGAACAATCCCGCCATGACGACACAGAAGGTGTATCGTCTGCAGAGCGAGCTACACAAGACCATATTACGCGAGCGGGACGACGTGCGAGGTCATCTGTACAAACTATTTGACATCAAGAACATACTGGAAGAATTGGATTCGCCGGTGAACGATCTACAAATGGTCGACAGGATGTTGCGGAGCTTGCCAACGATCCCGTGTTACAACGAACTTCGACGCAAAGTGCTATTTAGCTCCAACATGGGCAAATACACACCGGATTTGGTTCGTGAGCTGATCCTTACTGCAGAGTTACGCAGTAAAGATTGGGAAAACAATGCATTTGGAAACAGGCAAGGCAACAAGACTCAGCAAAAATCAAGTGGTGCTCATCAATACCACAGCAAGAAACAAGCTCCGAGTGGTAACCATCAAAAGAAAATTGAGAAGCCTAACCGTAAAGGGTGTTTTCTTTGTGGTGGGACCGATCACTTCAAACGCGATTGCCCAGAATTAGAGGAAAAGCCACGCGAAAGAAGGTCACAAGCCAAGTACGCGCGATCGGAAGAAGAGTGTGCACATCCAGAACCACAAACGTGTCAAATCGCTCACGTAAATGACACTGTGCAGAAACGTGATGTGGAAATTGGTGAAGTTGTGAAACAAGTCTCCACAGATTTTGACTCATCGCGTTGGTATTTTGATACTGGGACTAATGCGCACATCACGGCTTGTAAGGCGTATTTTACTACGTTACAGAGCATGGATGATTGTGATTGGAACCCCCAAATATCAGGTTTCGCTGATGGAATTGGAGCCAAAGCGGAAGGTTTTGGAACAATCATGCTTGCGGTAATGATAGATGAACAAATGACACTTGTGCTTGTGGAGAACGTGTTGCATGTGCCAAGTGCAGGGTGCAACTTGTTTTCGCCAGGCCTGGCTTTGGATCAAGGATTCCAATTATTCTGGGAGCCCAACACGATTATGTTCGGGATGACAAAGGATAGCATGGAGGTCATTCGAACGACGCATGAGCGTCACATATGGATATTTACTGCTCACAATGTCGGGTGTGATATCTCAAAGAACACCAAGATATCTACTACAAATCAAGTATATGCGAATTTCGCAGTTACAGACGGCGTCGAAGACATCGATGTGTGACACGAGCGATTAGGGCATACGTGCCTCGAGTACATTCGTCTGATGGTTGACCGTGGTATGGCCAAGGGAATCATGCTCAAGCGTCGAGGGAAGGTGTACTGTGCAGACTGCCAATTTGGTAAACAGAAGCGCAAGACATTCAAGAAGTCGCTCGATCGGCCCATTGAGCAAGTAAACGACATGGCGTTTGCAGATCTTTTAATACCAGGCTAAAACAATGGCTCCAGATTTCTGCGGTTTTAGTTATAATGGACGGGTTTTCGTGCTATGTGAAGTTTTACCTACTAAAGTCGAAGACGGAAGGCGAGGTGAACATGTACATGAAACACTATTTTGCATGGGCAGAGCGCCAACGTGGGAGTCGAGTCAATGGGTCATCTCTCGCGACTGCGATACAGAAGATTACGGTGGAGGTGTTGAACCAGTGAAGCAGGTGCTCACGGACAAGGGTCAGGAATTTTGTAATGGTATCATGGAAAATTGGTACATGCAGAAAGGAATTGTGCACACAAAAGTTGGACCTAGATGCATCCCAATTAAATCTTGTGGAGCGGACGCATCAAACGCTCATTGGTATGGTTAAAACGATCATACATCAGTCAGTTTTACCTAAATCGTTCTGGGACGAATGCTTTCGAAACTGCCGTTTACGTGAAGAACCGCGTATATTGTAAGGGTGCGGGCCGTACTCCATACGAAATAATGTTTCGGACAAAGCCAGACATACACCATATTCGTGCTTTGGGTCCCTGGCATTTCGTCACGTGCCAAAATCCAAGAGAAAGAAACTCATGGTGAACTGCCGCATGGCATTTCTGATCGGCTATCGTGAAGATGTTGTTGGCTATCACATTTATTTTCCGACTGAACACAAGACCGGTTACGTGTCCGACGTAAAAATTAACGAGGCGATCAAATACAGTCATCGCTATGAAAGTGGGTACAAACGCAAGGTTAACACTTGGTTGCAAACGTTTTAAGAATTTATTCAAGAGGGTGACATTGTCGACTTTGCCAGTGAAGAAGATGACGATTTTTTCGATATAGCCTCTCACGCGGAAAGTCATACTGGGTCAAGAAACTTAAGCAGCAATGTTGACATGGAATCGGTGGCGTCGGATCTTCCAGACTCTCCAAACATGTGGAGTGGGCGACTACGCAATCGGGTGCCACCGGCCAAGCCTGTTGATACTGTGCTGGAAAGCGTGATGTCAAGTGAGGCAAGTGAAAATGGGAGATTATGGGATGACATACTTCGGAATAGCTCTCTGCCTGCTATCGATGATGCGTTTCAAGAAACGCAGGAGGGCGAACATGCAGGAAGCAGCTCTCAACCTGTTGCAAGATCAAGCCCAAGTGAACAGGAGGATGAACGCAAATCTGGTGATCTATCGAATTATGATGTATCAAGTGGCAATGCTTTAAGTGAAGATTTACATGACAAAATTCTAGATGACGAATCTACGGACGATGAAATTGCCGCTGATAGTGATTTTGCTGAATCGGTGGGGCATGTTACGGACATGAACGCAATCACACGTACAGAGTCATCGCTGGGCGAATTAGAAGACTATGACCATTTAGTTGATCCAGGTGACCAGCTCTGGCGCACTGTCCAATGTTTTATCTGCACAGACTTCACATGACTGAATTTTTTCAGTTTTGTTTTCATGCAACTGTCCTTCAGAGCGCGCAAAGGGTTGGTCTTGGGATAACATTTGATCAAACTACCGGGTTGTGACGAACTAAAGCCGAATTTGGTCTCGTGCGAGGGAGTATGTATTAGTTTGGAATTTTTGTCGTGGAAGTTTAGATCATTCGAGGCATGGCGATGTGATCACCTTACGAATCAAACGTGTGAGTGAACAGCGATATCGAAGTGACCTTGTGCTAGTTATAGAGAAGTGTCGAAGCCAATGTGCAGTGTGCAAAGACTCCTCTTTTGTCTCTTGTGCTAAGGAAGATGAACTGCAGCAAGTGCGGTAGAGTTGTCTGTGATTCGTGCACTTGGGAGTTTTCCATTGAGAATGACAACGATGCAGCAATTAATGGAGGAGAGGAGGTGCGCAAACTGCGCATCAGCATGCACTGTTTCCAGGAGATTACAACTGCTTAAAAGCCGACGTCTGAACTCGTTAAACCATTACATATAGATAATGTAATTAGTTTTTTATACATTAATGACGCTGGTCAACATGCGACGTCGCGGGTAGGCCGACGCTATAACGACCGAGAGGACGAACTGTCGAAGATCTTTTACGGTCCATGCACCGTAAAAAGATTTCGTGTCACCGCGTGTCTAGTATATTACACATGTGTGGATTCAGGTCGGGTTTGCCACGCTCTGCGTCTCGGCTAGGATGCGAGGTGAACCGAATATGGAGCTGTATTCGAGATCATAACACCAGCACCAACAAAGTGGCTACGGTCGGTCGCACAATCATTGCGAAAGTCAGCGCTTGCATCCGTCCGACTTCCGACCTAGCCAGATCTTGTCGCTATATGATCCATCACAAAGGTGGAGATCGCTACAGTATGGATGTGCTGGGACTAGCTTTCGAAGCATCGGTGGATGAATTCCATATGTCAAAAATGGTGGTGCAGCACCATCCTTCACCACCATTTTTGACAGATGCTTCGAAAAGCTCTCTTTACGGCAGAAGATGTAGTGACCTGTTTGTGGAGATGAGCAGCAACGGCACGGTAAATTTCAGTCGGTTCCAAGAGGTGAGCAACCGGGAACAAATGTAGTGATTACAGCGCAGAAATAACACGGCTTGATCGTGCATCGACTACCGCATATTTGATGTGTACATGTCTGCACTTCAGCAAGCAAGCAAGCCGCGACGAGAACGAGCTAGATATGCCAAATTTCGTGCACCAGGCTCTGTCGCACGATTGTTGCACATACCACGCGACATTCGACGGTGCTTCCCTGCGACTTTTGTCCGCACGAATCTACGCTAGACGACTTTGATGGACCGCCCTTGATGGATGTGAGTGCGCTTAATATGACCGTATCAACAATATTTATTGAGGTTGCTAGCACGCGCTCACCCACAAAGTCGCAACGACACCTCAGCGTGGCGAGCGCGACTTTTTACGTCTGCGCGAACGCCAATTCGGACGTCATCGTGAGTTCACAAGATTGGATTCCTTTTGCCATCTCAATCGATATAGATACGTACGAAAATATACCCTACCTTGCCACGATCCAGCCAATCGCTGTACATCAGACGCAGCGTGGTGGGCATTACCGTAGCTTGAACACGGAGCTATCGCGACAGGGCTTCTTTTGGTTAGGTGGTCTCCTGAAATCACCTTCAGAATAAAAACTGGTTATTTGACGATACAACAACATAAGTTATAAACTATGGTTTCTTTTAACCCTATACCTAAGACGGTGACCCCAGCCGAATAAAAATGAACCCAGCCGAATAAAAATGAACCCAGCCGTTTAGCATTTGCCTTTATTAACGGGAAACTAAAAAAATGGCCCTCGTAGTATCCTCAAGTCAACGTGGTACACATAATAACCCACCTCTCTAGTCATTTTGCAATGCTCTTTTTTAGGTCGAGCTCAACACCCGCTCTGTAGGAGGAGCCGCGGAGGAGGTTCTGTGGCGGGCGTGCTGCGCTCGCATCCACCAGTTGCGGGCGCGGATGGCATATGAAGACGTGAACGCGTGTTCGTTGTCGGCTGCGGCCGTGACATGGACAGTCGGGGCTGATATTGTTGTTATCGATGGTATTGTTTTCGATATTGTTTTCGATATTGTTTGATTATAGATGTTATTGTTTTCTTATATTATTATTGTTGTTATTGTTATTGTAATTTTTATTGTATTAGTTGCTGGTATTTTGTGGATGGTGTCGTTTTTGCTACTACCGCTGTAGCTATATGTGTTGTTGTCAACTATTTACGTTGTTCCTGTTGATTTTGTTACTGCTGCTGCTGTTGTTGGTGCTGTCGCTGCTGTTGTTGTTGTTAGTACTGGTGTAGCTACTGCTGTTGTTAGTTTTACTTTTGTTGCCGTTGTTGTTAATACTGCATTACTGCAGTTGTTGTTGTTGTTTGGTTGTGGGATTAATTTTTTTCTCCTGCTAATTAGCTCTACCTTATTTAGCATATTTAACCATTTAAATAGACGATTATGAATTCATTCTGTCTGTTTGTCTTTTATTTTCTTAGTTCGAAAGTAATCAGCCTTTTTCGACTGCGGGCGCATTGCAAGTAGGAAACGATGCGATGATGCCTCAAGCATAATCGTTTGAAACGTTTTCATTTTATTGTACGACAACGTTGCTCGATCGGTTTTGTCTGGACGTTTTGGATTGTGACATCGTGAATATGTGAATCTGGCGTGCCGTTTACTCTAAATTAGATACGGTAGTGCCGTCTTAACTTGCCGCGTGCCCAAAGCTGTGTACAATATGAAGGTTTGATACAAAGCCATATAAAACCGGTACCAGTGCTGTTGGATACGTGTAAGTGCTATTACAGGAATTCACCGATGCTGCTAATGACTTCTTACTCCAAGGACAGCACGCTGGACGTGGAGAGTTCAGGAGGTAATGACAACACACACAAGACATTCGATTTCATCGAAGTGTTAACTCACTCTATCATATATGTCAAGGTTAAAGAAACAAATACTCATTGCATTGAAAACTATGCTATGGGCTCCAACAAGATTTTTTGTTACTTTGTCATACTGCATCCGTCAGCACTTGGCATGCGGCCCTCTAACGTCCATATCGGGGTGACACTCCACGTGCTGCGTTGTTACGATGTGCTACAGAACTCCCAGAAGTATTCTTATAAAGTAAATTGGTAGTAATTAGTGGCAC
Source organism: Hyaloperonospora arabidopsidis Emoy2 (assembly GCA_000173235.2). Taxonomy (NCBI): domain Eukaryota; phylum Oomycota; class Peronosporomycetes; order Peronosporales; family Peronosporaceae; genus Hyaloperonospora; species Hyaloperonospora arabidopsidis. Next base: position 45,901 of record JH598269.1, read on the forward strand.
TTCTGAATGTTAAGTGCCTACACAACCGCTAGATTCGACCTGAGTTTTCTCTACGGCACTCATTTTGCAACCTTTTTGCCCTTTGCAGATATGTATTGACGTAATGTAGCGTTGATACGCGAGCATTGCATAAGTCCACTCTGTCACGGTGAATATCCGCGTGACCTTAATCAAACCATCTATTTTAGTAAGTCAGACGTATTAGCATATTGCGTGTAAATGGGGATTGTAATAGGTTAAGTTTTTCATCGAAACACAATTGTTGGTATATGTATGCTACGTTACCTTGAGTATACTAGGACGTGGGGCTTTTTTTATTTTCGTGATTAAATGGAGTATTTTAATTTGCCCTTTATTCTTACAGTGATTGAATCCAAACGGACCCAATAGTTGCTTAGCAAGCACATCTGGACACATCATACGGACTAGATATGCAGCATACGAGGCTATGCACTTCTGACAGGTTTCTGCTGAGTGAAAACGAAGACGCCTTTGCAAAGGCTAAGATGGCAAGAACGCGTGTAATACAATGGAAACCATCCAAACAGAGTTTTCTGAAAATCCGGCGGATGTCGTGTAAACGGTCAGGAAAGTAGTCTGGGCTGCTTGGTCAATGTACATTCAGCAGTTTGTATACCTACATTAAGGGTATTTTGCGGTAAAAGTAGTGTTCCCTGCAAAAGGTGGTGTCGAACGTATTCAACCTTTGCTTCGAGAACCGGCTTTTGTCTTACTGGTGGTCACGTGACGCATTGTATTCGGCTGTAAAGCAGCTAGCTTTGCGTACGCCTTCAAATACGCGAGAGGCATTGTTCAGCCATTCACGCAGCGAGAGTGGACGTAGAGGCGGTAGTGGCTTTGATCCTGGTGTCATCGCTGAAATCAAACCCGGAGTGAACGAGGGAGAGCTCGGTAAACTCAGCACAAAGCGTTGGAAATCGTCCGCTGCATCATCAAAATCTGCGTATTTGTTGGAAATACAACCACATGTGCCTGACTTGATCTGGTCCTCGACTTCCTCCTTGTGTCCACTTGCAAGTGACGTCCCTGACGATTCTTGGTGCATACACCGCTGCTGTCTATGCGGCAGGACGAATGACGCCACGTTGAGTGAACCACTATCGTCGACTGCAGGATCATTGTGCACCGTCACCTTGTATGGAACACGAACCAACGACTGTGACCAAGCTGCTTCGAGGGCACGCTCATGAGCAGATAACAATTCGCTCGCGCGGTACAGCAACTCGGAATCTGCAACATTGTTAGCTACGAAAAGTATCTGCGCTGCGTGCTTCTGGCTGTTGCCGGATACACTCGGCAGTCGACATTGCGAGAACTTCTGCTTAACCTTGTAAAGCAGTTCATGCACAGAGACTTGGAAAGCCAATCCGTCATGAACAACCAGCACGTAGTGGCAGATTGCACAGAGAAACACAGCAATCTGGTACGATGCAGCTTCTACTTGTTGTTCCGGCGTCATCGCGCCAAATCGATGTGACTCCTTTCTCTCCAGCAAGTCGACAAGCATTGAGCTACTCAGTAGAGGCTGCGTATCCAACAAAATCGTCGGATGGCCAGATCCCCCGACCATGGAGACAGCTAGATCGACTCCCGTGGTTTCATGGCAATGCGAGACGACCGACTCTGAGCTTCGCGTTTTAAATTGATTTTTTCGCGTCTTTTCATTCCGAGCTAGTAGAGACAGCACTGTGGATTTGCCCACTCCATCGAACCCGAGCACACCTACCACTGTAAAGTTTGTCAGTTCCAAGCACGTTCCTAATTGCGTCGACAAGTCCGTTGCAAACTGCATCTGTGGAGTAATGAGCTTCACACAAGAAGACGGCGGACAAATCTTTGTCTGCTGTACTGTAGTGGGCTTGTATAGTCGTCGTGGCGTACTCAACGAGCCAATTCTTGAACTACTGCGTCGGTCTAATGTTGCAGACGGTGACGTCTCGCGGGGGTTGGAGTTCTCCACTTTTATGCGATTGTCTCGTTCCAAAGGTCTTGCAACACTCGACCGAGTGCGTAAACGGTGGACGTCAGGTTCGTAGAGGATTTTCGGCGACGAGGAGGTCCCAAAAGGAGGAGGAGGGGGTCCCTCTCCTCCTGCTCCTCCACGCACCAGCATGGACGGCGTCTTGGACATTACTGCGGCAGGTACTGGAGCTGTTGCACGACTATGAGTTCGCTGCTGTAAGCTCCGGAACGCTCGTGAGGGACCTGGCATTGCATTCCGAGAAGTCCCTGCAGGATGACTGGTAGAGGTGCTACTGTGACTGCTGCTACTGCGCTGCTGGAAACGACATGAAGAGTGTCATAAGAATGAGAGAATAATAGAGAGAGAGAGAGAGAAGGAGAGGGGTGAGGTGGACGAACCTGCTGTCGCTGCTTTTGCGGCGTGAGTTCGCGATCCATTTTATTGATCTGATGAACGAGCGACTCGTTCGTGAAGGATAGAAACGGTATTTGGAGCACTCTTGTATTCCATATGAGAGAGATGACAAGAGACGGTCGCGAGAATGAATAAATGGTATTTTTCAAGCATCATAGATTATATTCTGCGACCTACTACACCCGATTGTACTTTACCTGTCGGTGACGACGGCCACGAGGAGCTCCAAGAGTCTCTGCTCCGACTCGTGTGTTCCTCTTACTGCTACTTTTGTGTCGCTGCCTCGTCGAGCGCGACACAAATGACTCGTGCTCGTCAACTTCCTGAGCAAAAAAGTCCATAGCTTGACGTAATGCTGTGACAGGCTGCTCCTTCTCCTCGAGCCTTTGTCGTTCCTTCTGTTGCTGTCTCTTGAGCGCCTGTGCAGCTATTGAGTCAGCCTCTGCCTGTCGTTCGGTACTCTTGGAGGCCAGCAGGTCTTTGGCGGCAGATTTGCTACTCGACACAACGGCGCAGCTGCCGTCTAGAGCCAACTCCAGACTGGAGAACATGGACAACATGGTGGACTTGCTATCGGAAGAAGCAGACGTGGCTGTGGTTGTTGCTGCTGTGTTTCGAGAGGTACGCAGGCTGGAGACAAAGGGCGATGGCATGGTCGTCATAGTTGACGGCGATACTGCTGGTGACGAGTAGAGGGTGTGCGGGATTGGTCGAAAAGGATTCTGTTGGGGTGTATGTGAGCTGAATCAACAGTTAAGGGTTTTACCTAGTGTATTCTGTTTAAGTATACTGTGAAGTTTTACTGATTGGACCGGTATACCGACGTCGGGTACTTGACCACTTGATGTTGCGGCAGCGATCGGTGGAAAGTGGCGGCTGGCTTATGCAATACCTTTTGTTACGCACCGCTGTCGTGCTAGGAGTACTTGTGATAAATAATTAAGAGCTGCACAATCTGAGAGACTTTAAGCATAGTAATAATCAAAAGTAGCCTCTCGACAAGCACCCGCACAACTTCGCAGCTACTCGCTCATAAAGGACGTCATGCAGAATGTGGTAACCACGGCAACGTCAATCGTACAGCAGTCAACGCACTTGGGTCAATGCAATCAAAAAAGAGCGAAGAGTGTGTCGTGAAAGGTCCGACAGTGGGAAACGAACGTGCGCTCTCACGCTCTGAATTCTGGAAAATAGAGTAGTCCAAGCTGAGTCGAAACCACAGCGTTATCGGAGCAGTTCTGTCGATATCTGACCTCCCGCGCGCGTAGGACTTGCAGATTGACCGTCAGATGCATACGACTGTCTACCTTGCACCCAGCTTTTTGGCTTTGTCGATTTCAGTTGCCTCCGATAGAAGTTGTACTCGCATTACACGGGACGAACAGTCCAGCAATGACTATCAAGCCGACGTCTACCAAGTGGTGTTTCTTCAGTCTCTTGACTAAATCCGCGGCTTTAGCTATCTACACCTTATTTAGCAATGTCAGTCCTGGTGACCGACCTACTGGCGCTCGGTAGCTCAGCGGTGCTTGCTTCTCGTACGACTGACTCAATTCCGAAGTTCGGTGGCGAGACTTTTTCCGACGAGCGAAGCACCAAAACGCTACTAAACCCACTTCGCTGCGTCTTGATGCCCACCTTCAGTCAACATAACGACGCTTCTAGATCCGTCACGCTCATCTTTCGAGCTTTACGCGTCGGAACACGCCCTTTCTTTATTGACCAATGGCAGAGTGGATGATTGCTGGAGTCACACACCAGCAATCCAGCGGCTCCAGAACGATTTCAGGGGTGAGCAGGTCAGGACCAGCTTTTTGACGGGTATTTCTCTCCGGCTCGCACGCGTTGTTCATTCACATGGTATCGTATTGTCAGCAATTATACAAAGACTGAATCGATCAGTCAGAGAGGTTGAAACTGAGTTAATACTAAAAATTGTATCGTACAACCTTCCGCTTTTTCAAAAACGTAAGGTGTTGGTAGCAGTTACGGCTGGGCCCCAAGACAACGGAAAAACCTATCGATGCATGCATAGGAGTAATAACCGTTGTCGCTGGCTGCTCGTCGATGCCTTGGGTAGCACCTCTTTCCATACTTACTGAAGCATCTCATTGGACAACTCGAGATCAAGTGCCTCGTCGTGTCCACTGAGCTGCACAAGAAAGACGCCGAGCAAATTCAACTGCTTCTGTAGCTGTATAATGCTCGGATTGTCCAGTAACTTGATCGACTTGAGTTGAGTATTGGGTGAACGTCGTGCTACGTACTGAATAGCACAGCGGTCCACCTGTGAATCTCCCAGAGCAATCACCTGCTGCGGCGCCCGCTGTTGCTGCTCGACGTACACACCGCGGGTCTCAACAGCCGGCTCCTGATTAAAGCCGCGCTTGGCAAGCACGTCCCGGTAGACGGCAATCTTCCACTCAATGGGACGATCCGGGAGCACACGCTCAAAGTTGGAGCGGGCTGAGATGACGGTCATCTGCTCCAGTAGCGGCACGACATTGGGCAAAAAGCGCTGGCAAGAGGACTCGACCCAGCCAGTGAGACCGTTCGTAACGATACAACACGAACCGATCTTGAGACACGCCGTGAGGAACTTCTCCACCTCCTTGGCAAATTCTTCCAGAACGGGCACACAGTCTTCTGACAGCTCGAACTCCTCGTCTTCTGAAAAGAGACCGAGCTTGGCCAAGTGCGTGTTGGGCAAAATGGTGTCATCCCAGTCGAGGATAATTACTAGCACACAAGAGATACAAAGGAGAAGAAAGTGAGGATGGGACACTAACATGGAAAGAAAGTGAGATGGGAGATGGCGACTGAACCACGACGTACGAGGAACTGGCGACTCTGTCTGGTGGTCGACGTTCTGTGTGGGCGATGCCGCTTCTTCTCGGACAGCGGTACTGACGACGTGGCTGACACCCATTTGATTGTGTAGTTTGTAGGTTAATAAGGGGTTATAGTTGTTGGTATTGTTGTTGTTGTTGCAGTGTCTGGTAAATTCGACTTTGACGCGAACGGAGCGATTAAGTCGTTTTTGGGAGAGGCAAGACATACATAGTCAAAGTAAGTGAGGGAAAGGAGGCAGCGATAGGGCAACGAGGCGGCTAGGGGTGCAGTAGCTCAATGCCAGTGCGTTTGCTGTGATTGGTCGGCGAAACCGTTATCTTTCTCGTGAACTTGTTCGAGAGATGAACCGGAATACTATTACTGACAATAAAATATCTGGAGAGAGTAACCTTCTCTCTCTTTTCTTTTGATGCATTTTTAGTTTCGGGTCGATGACCTGCTGAGTCAATAGAATATGGCGAAAAGAGTCCCCCCCTCGTGGGTAATATTGCACAATTTTAAATGGGAAAGGTTGTTGGCGAGACCCTCTAAATCGGATCTAGTCGATATTCGCCGCAAAATAAAGTGTATCACTCACGCCATATGTGTGTTATTTGCAGTAAACTGAGCGCTTGTAGAAAAAGTGTTGTCGGTGCCTTCGACGCCCAGTCGATCTCGTCAGTTTAGTATGCTATCGTTTCTACCATACTGTACAAGCCGTGCTGAAAGAAGCTTGGGCACCACGTATTGACAAGTAATTTAAAAAGATTCTCGCGAATAGCGTGTGTCCAACGTCTTAGATTTCCGAAAGGTCGCAAAAGATTTTTCATTTCCGATGTTCCAGCGATCCTAAATCTGCCAATTCCAGTTAGTAATAGTCGAAAAAGCACCTCCCTGTACGTGTATACACCGTGTGATCGCCGTAAACACGCAGAATCTGTATACTCTCCAGCTTCAGCTATATTCGTGACCGAGTCCATGTCCAGCGTAAACGTGGAATACGCAAGCTGATTGGCCACATATGTTCGCGTCTTCTGGGCACAGGCGCACTTGACCACAAATGTTGTCGTCTGTATCCCCAGAAATGGCTCCAGCTGTAGCCTGCGCCACCTCTAGCCGTTCACTTCCATTGGCAAAGCGGGACAGTGCTCAACAAATTTCATACGTGCGAAAAGAGCCGTTCCCCAAGTCATAATAAGTCTATTGAAATAGCGACAGAGTTGAGAGACGTATCGTATCGTCATACGCTTTTGTATGGACAAGGAGTTACCATTAGCTACAAAGAAGTGAGACGCCCTTCAGCACCTCTCAACGACGCACACTCAGTCAAACAACGAGACGAAACACCTCGTTGCACATACATTGGCGTCGTTAAATATGCCTCACCATTCCGTGCTTACTTCCGCATAACCTCCTCCTTCACTTCGAGCACGTCATCGTACGTGTGTTTCTGCACAATGTACTCGTTCTCGTCATCACTGTCGTACCCGCCCAGCAGCGAGAGGTACTCGGCACGTCGCCCGGCAGCCGTAATGAGACGCTTCTGCAGCAACTCTTGGAACTCCTGTTCCTTTTTGTTGCGTTCTGCATTCTCGGCTGCCAACCGCTCCCGCTCCTTGAACCGATCCATCTGGTCAAAGCGCTTCTCGAACTTCTTGAGGTTCTTCACGACATTCTTGTATTGCGCATCCGACAAGAGCGTGCGTGGACGTGGCCGCCACAAAAACTGGAAGAACGTGTCCTTCTTCTCTTCCAAGAGCTTCTTGCCTTGGAACGTCCACAAGTTGTAGCCATTGTCCATCGTGAGCTTGTAGTACGAATTGTCCAGCGGCTGACACACAGCGGTGGCGACCACACGTCCAGACGGGTCCCACTCGACATGGGAGCACTTAAAGTGCTCCTGCACTGTGATACTCTGCTGCTCAGTAGTGTCCCAGAATTCGAGCTGGCCATTGATCTCACCGAGACCAGCGAGCACAATGTTGTTGCCTAGTGGCGACCAATACAGATGGCTACACGCCTTGTCCTTGAGCGTGTACAAGAGCGTCACCTCCTTGGCCACATTGCTGCCACCATCCATGTCGTAGAACGACACGTTCAGATGCTGTTGGCCTTCGCCGTGCACAGCGGCAAATCGCGTCCCCTTGGGCTCCCACGCAAACGCGACAATGTTGTCCTTAACCTCGAGCATCTCAACAGGCACCAGCTGCTCTTGCACACGGAACAGCTCAAAGTTCGTGTACATAGTCTTCTTTGACTTTGAGTGACGCGTGACCTTGACGCACAAGAACGTGCCGTCCGGGTGCCAGTGCAGCTTGCAGTCGCTCACGTTGAACAGGTTCTTCTGACGCACCTCGTGGCGCGACGGCAGCTCTACCAATGACACTCGGGCGGGCACGTTGTTGCCCTCTGGCGCCCAGTACGCGAGAATCGGGTCGGTCGGCGACCAGAAGAAGTCATGCACACCTTCAGCACGGAGCGACTTCTTCTCGAGCAGCTTCATCGAAGGAAGCTCGTAGACGCTGATGACGTCGGTGCCACGACGCGCAACGTATTTATCATCAGCACTCCATTTGAATGGGGTCATGAGACCCTGCACCACCTCGCCCTTGGCACCCGTTGGCTTGCCAGCTGGGAATGCACGCAGCAATTTGCTAGTCTTGACGTCCCAAATGATAATAGCCGACTCCTGCTCCGTCTCGCTCACTGTAATGAGGTAGTTCTCATTCGGCGAGAACATCGCGAGCTTCACTTTCTTGTGGGCAAAGCGTCCCACCTTCTCGTACTTGTCACCACCCCAGAGAGCAATGCCCTGAGGGTGGAAGGTAGCCAAGTACGTGCCCTGAGGGGACCACAACACGTACTGCATGCACCATTGCTTGCCGTTCGTCTTCTCCCGATCTCCGGCATAGTCGAGCTCGACCTCGCCCTTGTCGCTCCAGAAGATCTCTGTCTCAGTGCCATGACGTAGCACAAACATGTCCCGACGGGACGGGTCCGTAAGCCACGACTTGAGATTCTTCGGCTCGACAAACTTGTCCACTTTCGGCGCGACAAACTCATCAGGTGTCTTCAGATAGCGCTCAACGTCCTCGTACTTGTTGACATTCATCGTGTGGCGCTTGTCCAATGCAAAGCTGTTAATAGTCCGCACAGCGTCATTCGCGTGCGCCTCCTGCTCGTACTCGACAAAAGCAAAGCCTGTCGTGTTGCCATCATCTCCAAAAGGCATGTCAATGTCCACTACCGAGCCCACCTGGCCAAAGATCTTCTTCACCACATTCAGCAGCTTGCCGTGCTTGGAGTCGTCCACCACGGGCAGTCCGCCTACGACCACAGCCATACTAAAATCATTGCAAAAGTCTGCCTCCTCATGAGCCTTAGTCATCACCTCATCCTCCACCTCCTCGTCACTCAAGTAGTCGGCATAGTGCTCTGCCTCGCGTTTTAGGTGCGCCACCTTCTGCTCAAACGTCAAGGGCGCCATTTCGAGATGAACGGGATGAAGAGATCTTGAAACGAATGGATGGTGGAGATGCTGTGGTGAAAACACTAATTTAGCGTGCGGTACGTGAATGATGTACCAATTTGAAGGGATCAGCTTCAATGATACACCAATTATCGACGAAAAGACGTTATGGAAATGAACCGCTGACTGACTGCTGACTGTGCTCTTCTTGTCTCATATTGCAAACGTACCCATTTCGACCATGTGTTACATGCTGCGCTTGCTTCAGTAGAGCTCAGAATAAAATTCTGTCGCGACAGCAAATGCAGCAGCAACAGTATCACCAAAAAGCTACAAAACTTAGGGCTATGCTGCTACTACTGACGATGTGTCTGCTGTCACACATCGTCAACGCGGTGCTAGATGTTGCATCTAAGTTATATGATCTTGAGCAACAGCATGCGGATGAAGGAATTGATAACGTACCGCAAATTGTGCTATTGAACGTTCCTTCTTCGCTGCTGAAGCGTTTGGCGGAGAAGTCTGTCAAGTGGAATGCATTGTCGGGGTACCTCCAGCGGGCGTTGTTATGGGACTCGGGGCTTGTCATGACAATTACCGGGCGTCTTGTTCAGGTTTATACGCCTTGTAGCGAGCCCATGTCCGTTGTTTTAACGACATTCGAAGCGTTTCGAGGCAAGGATTGTCCGCTGGAGACTTGTGCGTCGACAGGACTGTACTTTGCAGGCCTGGAGTGTTCACAACGGACGGTATGGAAAGCTGCACAATGCGGGATTGTAGCCGTGGAGAAGAACGCGACGGATGTTATAGATGCTGAATTGACCACGCTCTGGTCTGAAGATGGAGACCTGACGGTCGTTCCGGATATCCGACTTTATAAGCACATGCTGCACAACAATTCCGGCTTGGATGATATTGATGCGATCGTGGGTTCTGCTTCAACAGGTGAAAATACGCATGAGGCTGGTGTGCTCTTCACGATCAATCAGGTTGCACCATTACCTAGCGCTACCAAGAAATGTCCGGATACGCCATTCTTTGTCGCACCCTGTGTCGAGCTCTACGATACTGAGATGGAGAGCTGGTGTCTTCCTAATCGCGGCGGATTCGTCGACCTGTGGCTCGACAGAGAAATCTCGATCCAGTCAATGTCATCGGGTAGCTCAGCAAATGCAGTGGCCTCGACTAAGAAAGCTGCCATGAATATACATGGAGCGACCATTATCCTGATAGTACTGCTCATCCTACTTGTGGCCGCCATTGGAGTGCTTGTAGCAGTGCAAAAGAAACGACATGAGACACACGTTGAGGCATCTCCTACCATTTATGACAGCATGGTGACACCTCGGCCGCAGCAGAAGAATCATGGGACAGTTTACCGACCGAGTACTCCACGGAACTCCATGAACAAGCGGCGGTCGATTGAACTGGCAACTTTCTGTATCGACGCGAAAATTACAGCGAAACGCATTGCATATGACAGCCTCAGTTTTGACAAGCTTATTGCACGCGGGGCCAATGGCGAAGTTTGGCGAGGTACTTGCGGCTCTCAAGTTGTGGCCATCAAACAATTGCTGCCGGAAAAGCGCTATAACGAAAGCGACGTCAGGCTGTTTTCGCACGAGATTCAAATTGCGTCGGCTCTGGAGCATCCGACCATTGTTCGTTTTGTGGGACTCTCGTGGAATCGTGCGTGCGACCTCTGCATCGTGTCGGAGTTCATGGAGCAGGGAGATCTCTCCGTGTTGTTGAATTCGGCACGAAAAGAGGGACTTTCCTGGTTTAAAGAGAAGCTAGCGATAGCCATCAATATTGCCGACGCACTGACGTATCTGCATGGCCGAGAGCCCATTATCATCCATCGTGATCTCAAATCACTGAACGTGCTGCTTGACAACCGCCTGCGTGCCAAACTGAGCGACTTTGGGCTCAGTCGCGAGCGGTCGTCGGACGACACAATGACTAATGGCGTGGGTACTCTACTTTGGACAGCACCTGAGATCCTACGAGGTGAAGCTTACAGCGAGAAAGCGGATGTGTACTCTTACGCAATCGTGTTGTCCGAGCTGGACACATGTCTGCCACCTTTTGCACTCAACGCAGAGGTCCGAGAGCGTCGTCTGACCTCCATGCAGCTTATGCACTTGGCTACGTCGGGCGAGATCTCGCCCCAACTACGGGAGGATTGCCCAGTTCCACTGCAGCAACTCACTGCAGCTTGTGCGAGCTTTGACCCGAGTCAGCGACCGAACGCATTGGAAATCGTCTTCACACTACGCAATATCGCACGCAGCGTGAATTTCGATGCAAGCTTTGCAGCGTCAAGGTATAGTTGAAGTTGAAGTGACTTGCACAAGAATAACTGATGCATTGCATAATTGATATGAGAGATTAATTTAAAGCAGTTGTTCGGCGATGGTGTTGGTCTTGTAAAGAAAATGGTATGGTGGTGTTGGTAATGTAATAAGGCGCAGCAACATGACTTTAGTAAGAAAGAATGTTGTGAGTGAGTATATGTAGAGATCAGTGTCAATTTTCGTTTGTTCGGTGTTGACGATAGCACTTCTATTAAACAAAACGGCTGGTCCTCTAGTACGAGCAACCTTCTTAACATATTTTTGATAGCCAAACCTCAACGCAAAAGCAATTGCAATGAAGCAGCAATAGCAGGTGGCGTTCGTCAGCCAGAGCAAGATGTTGTATTTCTCTCGTGATCAACGCTAAAATGCAGTGGCAGCTCGAATGTAGTGAATCTAACATTGCTTAATAAGATCGTCTCATCTCACGAGCTGGTAGAGATCAGCTGCAAAACAAGTCACATCTTGGCTTGACGTCGAGCGAAGGCAGAGAAGTCTCACAAACTCGAATATTTGTCATGATGACAGTATTGATGGACCCTAAGGTCGAACTATATGAAAGATATCGATAGTAGACTGGAAATTTGCATTTCATGGCAAATCGGTCTGATCGCTTCACCGGTAGTGATTAAGCTTGACCTCTGCAGCATAGTTTATTCGAATACAAGTACATGTAGCCATCTACAGTATAGTCCTGGTCGTCAAGCAGCTTCCGCCTCTATCGGTTCCGTTAAGAACATTCTAATCCTTTTTTCGGAGGATGCGTCTCACATGCCTCGTCTTCCTCTCTTTTTATCACTCAATCAGTCAATCAGTCATTAAAACTAATTGTCCCACTCTAAAGCCTTCACGTGTGACATTGTGTCTCTTCTAACAAATTGCAGCATGCCGGTGCGGCGGCACAGCGCCTTGTTCCTGCTGCCACACGACCAACATCGTCTCTATCCTGTTCCCTGTCACTCTACACTTGTTCTTCTGTGTCTTCTTCTGCTGTTTAGTGGACACTGCAGAGCTACTGGGGACCTCGTAATGCGCCTGTACGACCTGGAGAAGTCCGGCCACTCTATCGCGAAGCTCTCGCTCAGCTCCAGTGAGCTACCAAGTGCTGTCACCAGCAGATTATCGAGCTATTCCCTTGCTTGGAGCGAGATCTCTGGATTCATGCAGCGCGCATTGCTGTGGGACTCTGGCTTTGTATTCGCGTCGTCAAGTTCAGCCTCAATGACGTCGTCGTCCTTAAGAGCACCTACCGTGACCCTTGTGCAGATTTATACTGCATGTAGCAAGGGGATGGAGGATTTACTGCCAAGTCTCGCAGAGATCAAGACACTTGCAAGGAATAGCAGTGCAGGTCCCTGTGAGGTGCAGAAGTGTGGGATTATTGGCCACTTTTTGGCTGGAAGCTGTCCACTGATGCAGCTTTTACCACTGACTAGGTGTGCAGTGTATGCATCAGCTATAGAAGGACAGGAACAGGTGAAAGGTGTTGTTTGGGCGGAAGATGGACGCAGTACGAGCGTTCCAGCGCCTGTCTTGAGACGACATACAGCCGTAGACACGGAAGCCAGTCGGTCGCTGTTTGCTGTTCATCTATCTGAAGCCATTTTTACAGGGACCGAGTCTTGTCAGCCGTACACGGACTTTATTGTGCCATGTCGAGGGATGGCAGACAATGTACGTGTCATGAGAAGCAGTGAGAGTATCAGCTTCATCGACAATAGTAGCAGCTTGGTGAAAGCTGGTTTGTGCCCAGCGTCGCACGGGGCATTGATGGATGCTTGGCTGAAGCTCGAATCGGTGCCGTCAGCTGAGACTTTTTCAACACTGGCTATTGGGCTGCTGGTAGCCTTTGTGCTAATTTCTGTAGCTTTGGCCATCTCAGTCTGCTGGTTGAGTCGCTCACGTGCTCGGTTACAGAATGCGTACGACCAAGTGATGCTTGAACGGTCGTGGGATGATGGTTGCTGGTCTCCGAATTCACATCTTATGGGAGGACTGCTTGGTTCGTCGGTGATTGACGAAGAACGGCTTACGCCAATGGAGGTTTTCTTTGGTGCTCAGCTACGAAACCGACGCTCTCCAGGTGTACGCGGGACGCCTGCTCTTGTGGCGACCACGCGTGCTGAGATCACGCTATCGAATGACCAGCTGTGTCGTGAGAGCACGATTTTGCGTGCCTTCGTGTCGGATCCTTCCATTGTAACACGACGCATTTCGTTTGCGCAACTTCACTTTTTAAGGTTGCTCGCGAAAGGAGGCAGTGGTGAAGTTTGGCTAGGTCAGTATGAAACGCGTTACGTGGCAATGAAGTGTTTATTGCCAGCGAAACGCGAGGACCCGGAGGCGCTGGAACGATTTGCAGAGGAGATCAGGATGGCTTCGCTGCTCGCACATCCTCGCATTGTGGCATTTTGCGGCGTTGCCTGGCAGTCACTGTTGCACCTGTGTGCTGTGACGGAATACATGCCGCGCGGCGATCTAGAGAGTTTGTTGGCGAACCCGATTGCTCGGAAGGAGCTGAGCTGGAGCAGGGAAAAGTTGACATTGAGCAGTGACATTGCTGAGGCGCTGGTATATCTACATTCCCTTGTATCGATCGTGATACATCGTGACCTCAAGTCCAAGAACGTGCTGTTAGATCGACGACTGCGCGCAAAGCTGAGCGATTTCGGGCTTAGCCGTGAACAGTCGATTGAAGACACGATGACCAACGGCATCGGTACCATCCTTTGGAGTGCACCAGAAGTATTGGAAGGAAAGCGCTACGACGAGAAGAGTGATCTCTTTTCATTCGGGGTGGTGCTGTCGGAGATTGACACGTGCGCTTTGCCGTATGGATTCAGTCGTCACGCCAAAATGCGCAGCATGCAGATCGTCCATCTTGTGTCAGAAGGCAAATTGCTGCCCAGTTTCCGTGATGACTGCCCACCGCCGATTCGTGCACTTGCACAACGGTGTCTGAGTCTGGACCCTGCCGCTCGACCCACTGCTATGGAGGTCACCTTTGAGCTGCGATCCTTCATCGTGCCCCAGCTGCTTCAGCAACAAGTCTCGACAGTCGCAGGTGGTGACTCTGGAAGTGTTATTCCATCGACAACATCGCTTTGCACAACAGATGCCGAAAGAATTGAAAGTGGAGCAGCACAGCAATCAACGGATGTACACACGAACGTTATTAGTGAAGATGCAAACAACAAACAGACCCAGACAGAGCCGTGGGTCGTGTATGAAAAGTAGCCGTAATTGTTAGAAGTGCGGGTCGTAGCGACTGGCACGAGAAAACCTAGGATAGTATCACCAATAATTTATGAACATATTACTTGTAACTTACAACGATTCGCAATAGCTTGTGCCAGGTCCCTATTAGAGTCGTACAGATGTTGCACAAGACATTCTAATGGATCGACTCAAGTGTGTAACGCGATAACTTGCTAATTTTGCCACAATAACAGCAGCGATGGAAGCAGTTGACACGGCGTACAAAACTTGTTGAACATGTGAAGTGTAGCCAGCTCTTATACGCCTAAGAAGCACAAATTTGGTTTGATGATTGGACACTGCATCCTTCGAAGCTCGTGACTTGTGAACATGGTTCAGACATTGGTTGCCAAGGATATTCTGACCATAACGTAAATATTGACTACTCAGCGTCAACGATTTCTTGTACTATATGTTTCGTCCGACTAACTGAGATTTACGATGTGCGGTGTTACATATCCGCTCGTATGTGCACCCGATATCGCTTGCACGTAAAGTCGGGGACGACATTTGGTGCGATAATCGACCAGAAGTCGGTCACTGGAGGTGGAAAAAAAACGAGGATAGAAACGGACCCGCCAACAAGGTACATATATCCGAGACACAATAGAAGCTCAGTCGTGCTAGCCTCGTACGTGGTACCAGAGATAATGGCCGTACACAGTACCTTTCTAAAAACTGAGACCTGTCTGTAGGACACTGTGTGGACAATGAATCCGTGAAAAAGCTCGAAGGGAGGCATCCCTGGAGGCTGCACACAAAGATACAACTATAAGCTCGTGGGCCATGTACACTAAGCGTGACTCGATCCGCAAGGATTAAGGCAGCTCTCATTCTTTAAGTGAGATGATGTCCAAATTGTTGGCATCAAGACCGAAGGA
The DNA here is from genome assembly GCA_000173235.2 of Hyaloperonospora arabidopsidis Emoy2. Lineage (NCBI taxonomy): Eukaryota > Oomycota > Peronosporomycetes > Peronosporales > Peronosporaceae > Hyaloperonospora > Hyaloperonospora arabidopsidis. The sequence goes on from JH598269.1 coordinate 61,096, forward strand.
GCTGAAGAAGCTCGTTCATTCGCATTGGAGTATGCTGGAGGAGTGCATTGTCCGCCAGAGCAATGGCTCTGGACCAAAATGACTATCGCCGCGAAAGGAGTATTGGAAATTGGATGTTCGACATCAAACAGTCAGCTGCAGATTGAACGAGCAGGTTGACGCGCAGTTCCTTCTCTATCGTGTACGGAATCCACC
>JH598269.1:64525-77498 GCA_000173235.2 Hyaloperonospora arabidopsidis Emoy2
AGATGGGATATCCTCGTAGCTCTCGAAGTACATGAGTGTATGTGCAACGTACTCGAGCCACGGCGAATTTTCTTCGCAGTGTTCATGGAAAATTCTTGTGTGTAGAAGAAAACGGTAAGATTTTGGCTGACCGACCGATAAATTCAACATGGGAGACGTTCCAAGTTGTGCCACAGCATGAGGATGATGGTGTCTCAACCTTTGGAGGTGTGGCACTTCGCAGCTTTCACGGAAGCTATCTGTGCATCGACCCATCATCAAAACAGGTGCAAGTATCGGACCAGCCCGTGCCTTGGGATGGTGGTGACATCATGTCGTTGGTCTGCAATAAGGCAGACTCACGTCAACTGTTCGTTAAGATCATGCGGAAGTACCAGACGACGAATTTTGTGAACAACCAGATGGCCAAGTACGGGAGCTTGCAACACGCACAAATGTCAGTGTCCGAAGCTTGCAAATGTGTGATGCAACTCACTGGAGACTCGGACCAGGAGGAAAGCTGGATGATCAAATACATGCTGGCGACGGCAAGTGCAGTGAAGGAAGATGGGCACCCCGACTGGCTGCAACTCGCCGTCTTTCTTCGTGCTTTAGGGATGTTATTTTTGTGCTGGACTGACGACGACAACGCTGCACTGCGCAGCATTTCAGCACAAGAGTGGCTAACCAAGAACTCGACGTGGGTAGTTGGTGAGGCTATACCGAGCTCAATTGAGTGTCCGAAGATGAACAAGCTCAATGTGGACCACTGCAATGCTGAGGAGGCTGGGCGTGGTACTGCTAGACACTGTGGGATACAAAACGTTACGTTACCGTGGACGCCGGACGAATATTTGTATCTCGTATTGTCTCACAACAGGACCACGCTGCCTGCAGAAGCTCTGGATATTGTCCGTTTCTGGTCATTCAGAACGTGGTACGAGCAGGACAATTACGATGAATTGTGTTCACCTCAGGACATGGACACGAAGGAATGGATCATCTCGCTTGCCGAAGTGGCTGCTGTATCTGCGGATACGGTACAGAACCTTGATGTAAACGATGAGCTACAGTATTACTTGCAACTTGTCGAGAAGTATTTGCCAGAAACACTTCATTGGTGATATCTTTATCAGTGCAGCAAACCGCCAAGAGTTGTAGCTGGATTGACTTGCGGACCGATACGCGTACGTCGGAGCAAGTTTACGCCGATAGCTTTATTGGAGCGTCTGACAATTGCAGTAGGAACAGGTAGTTTCACGGCATGGCAGCGTGAAATGTACAACTTACTGTGAAGCCTATATTGCAAAAAGGTTTTAAACCACCTGGTATAGCGAACGGCGCAGGCTTGACTCTGTGCCGGGCTTTTATAAATGATTGATCCGGCGCTTGGATGCTTGTTGAATGGAAAATGTATTCGCCCCATGCCGGATGTCATTGTCGTGGTGACCAGATGGTCATGACAGGGACGCCATGATATACGGACATTGGTGAAGTTTGCGCCTCCCAATTCGGCCAGGTTGGAGTGGATTAAGATTGCTGATGAAGTAAACACGAGAAATGGACACAAAAAGCCGATGGTAGTTTGCCTTAAACCTTTACAGAGGAAGAACACGTCACGCGTGTCATAGACAGCAGGTAGGAGTTGGGAAAAGACCAGGCGAAGCACTAAACGAGACGATAGCAAAAAGAGGATATGATGAGAAATAAATCGTTTGCGCCTGGCCAAGTCAAGTGAGTTGTGAGATGAGGTTGCAGTGGTGTAAATGGACTCCCAATATCGGTATTAAAAAAAGCAGCTCCACATTTGATCAGCAGGCATCAGTTTGATACATTTGATTGTAAAGTACTGTACGGTGACGGATGCATTGTGAGTAGATCGTTCATTGGGTAACTAACGTAAAAATTTGGACGACATCACGTGATTCTATTTACAGCGTAAAATAAGTGCTGATGAGATAAGTTGTAACTGCGACGAATGCAATCATATAGAGCGAAAGACATCGAATCGATATACTTTGTGCCCGATTGTGATTGACTCGCATTGTGGATCACTCAGCTTACAGATTGTGCGTCTGTAATGAATTTTGGCCCTTTACGTTATGACGTCCCAACATTAGGTAAATGGTGACGTCCGATTGTGCAGACACAAGCTAGCAATAATAATTCGTTTTCACACTTGCCGAGTCATGATATCCGCCCATTTCGAAGGAGATACAACGCAGTTAGTGATACGCAGAGGATAGGTGTCGAGTAAATTTAGTTTATGTCGTAAATGTGTTTTATTGCTCACCACATCAACACAATTTACAGAGATCCATTTCCCCTCAAATGTGCGGACACGTACAAACAGGGCTAAACACTCCTGTCGAAATTCGACTGAGTGTCGTTTGGACCACGTGACGGGATACGTCGATGTCGTGTGGCCGCCATTACGCGAATTAACTTGACACTCTGTTTCACCTAGTTATCACCATTATCACGTTTTGGTCGGAGGTGAGGCAAATTGTTGTCGGCTATGACGACGCAGGCACTTCGTTCCACAATACGTGAACGCAAACTTCGTAAAATATTCCCCCTCAACGGGCTCGAAAAAGCTGCCACATATCGAGCACTGCAGGTAATTCTTTGGAATTGGCGGTGCCTCGGGAGGGACGTACCATGCTAAAAGGTCCACGGCATTAGTGCGCACAATCTGATGCCATTGGACTGCAGTGACGCCTTTATGCAGCATACGATGTTTGAAATGCTCGAACAAGTACGCGTATCCTCCACCACCATAGCGACGATATTGCGTGCGCTGGCACACGTTAGTAGACAAAAGCACCTGATACAGATACTGCGGAGCGTCCTTCAACAGCCTTGCAAGCCACTCTATGAGGCGACTGTCAGGAGCCGGCTCCTGCCATTCTTTTTCCGATGGAGGCAGGAGAGAATTGGACACGCTCGTCAAGCACGGGTTCACCAGCGCCACTTCGCTGACAGACCGAAGACCGATCATGTTGAAGAGCACCGAGACGCCCAGATCGAACAGCTCCAACAAGAAAGCGTAACCTGCATCCTCAAAACGCCCATGACACCAGCGATCCACATGACAGACCACGAGCTTTTTTTTCTCTGCACCAGCTTCCAACAATGCACGTATCCAAGCTCGCACCACCTGCTGTAGTTTTGACATGTCTCCAAGTGGCTCCTCACTCGCGAGCGAGAACGATAGATATAGTGGAGCGTGCGTCCTCGCTTGAGCCTGCAAATATACACATACAGCCAATACTATCAACAACAATATACCACCATAGAGCATTGAGATCGATATCATTACAAGTGTCCATACCAATGCCAGACCCTGTACAAGAACCTGCTCCTGTGCGCTGAGTACTTCTCTCTGTACGTGGATTTGCTGGTACATTGCCCCAGGGAACACCACGACTCCATCTTTCTCGATACCAAACATCAGCTCAGCCTCCAATGTCTTGCTAATACATTCACTAGCCTCATTTATTGGCTGGGTAATACAAATATCGTCACTAATCCTCTCAATCTCAAATGTCGTGACAATCACAAAATGCACGCCTTTCAGTCTTTCGACCAATCGCAGTCGCTCTTTCATCAACACACCACGTCCTTCGATCGGCAAAGTCACGTCTACAATGAGAACTTGAGCTTCGTCGTGCTGGAATTGCTGCAGTTTTTCCAGTTCTCGAAAAGCTTCGTCCTCTTTCTGGAGCATCAGGTTGCGACCTCCGTGAGCGAACGGAGTTCGACGGTAGTCAATGAGGTCTTCAAATAGAATTTCTTGATCTTTAGAAGCGTCGCTGGATACTGCAATAGATCCAATGGTGTGCAGTATATGTTCATGGGGAAGCGTGACGCCCACGTTTTCAGGGGCCACTGATGCACGAGTACTGCGGATCATTTATCGACTTATAGATGGCACGCGACTATCCTAAAGTACGGTTTAAGTTCGTATCCAAAACATTGGTAGCTATTCACAACCGTTTTCTGGTAGAAATAATAGAAACGTTTTTCATGAATTTTAAAGGGGAGCCGTTAGCACCCCACCAGGTTTTTCGCTAGCCACCCACAGCCCCATTTACTGCCTAAATAAATAGTATTTGGAGTCTTCTGATTGGTCAGATTAAGAAAGGTACCATACCCAGAACCACTTCAGCCCCAAACGTGCACATCCTGCATTGAAGTGAAGCGACTATGAAAGGACTGCAAGGAGTATACAACTTGCAACATCAGTGCGACCTGCACCTGGGTCTCGACATAGGGCTGTACTTTGTCCAAAGGCAAAACGCTATTTCTTTTGCGTGGAGGCACTTCATTCAGCTGTGGCTACCAATCTGCATTCCAACATTTTGTCCACCCCACTCGAATGATGTGCTTTCGTATGGCTCACGTGTCATCAAATCATCAGCCTGTCAGCTTGACATACGTCATGACGGTTAACATGTATCTCCCACTTCGATTTCCACTGATAAGCTCAAACAAACTCATGAAGACTTTCTACAAAGCTTCTACCTAATGGACACTCAAATTTAATGACACACACGTCCTAAAACATCATTTAGTCAGCTTGCGCTGAGTCCCATATCGCTACAGCTACCGCCAAACTCTCGTTACACACGCAGCTACGGACAACCATCCTTGACATAAATACCAAATTGCGTCGCTCAACTCGCTGACGAATCCTGTCACCAACGAAACCCCTTTACAGGCTCAGCAGATCTACTGGCTGCTGTGACGGCTGCCTCTTCTGGTCTGCATTCACCAATTGTGTATGTGTGACGGGGTCGAACGGGTCATACACATTCCCACTCTTCTCAGAGTTTTGCACTTGTTCCGGCAAGTCCGAGAAATCAATCAAGGTCACTTCTTGTGCTTCTGGTCCTTCGGGCACTTCCTGCACAGGTTGGAGCGGATGCTTCATCCGTACAAGCTGAGGCGCACTTTCACGCTCGCCCAAAGGGTCCTCGATAACACCCTTAACTGTATGCAGCTCTTGTACCAAGCCGTTTGACGTCTGCGAGCTTAGAGATGTCCGCTGCAAGCGCTGACTGGCCTGCGAGCTCCCACGGTCCACAATAGGTTTCTCCCATTGCGTGTCACCCGACCCTTCGTGACGAAAGTACACGGCACAGCGCGAGCGCGAGTAGACGGGGTACCAACCATTTTTAAGCACAAAGTCAGTTTGACCAATGTCGCTCCACGCACTGCCATCAATGAAAAAGTCATACGTTTTATGTTCGTCGACTAGCGTCACCACCAAGTCCAGCTCGTGTTGATCCTCTAGATCGTACTCAAACTCCCACATATCTTCTTGAATATCGTCAAAATTCACGCGCTTGAGCTCGCGACAGTCCAGTACGACAACAAACTCACCCTTGTCCAAGTCCCTCAACTCCAATTTGTGAACATTGCCATTCAACCCAAATGCAAACGTCCATGTTAACAGCGTGCCCGGTGGACGTTCGTCGCCATCACTTAACAACTCGCCACAGGTTTCGTCCACACGTCGCACATAAATGTCGCTGCTCCAAACCGACGTTGATTGGTGTCGAAAGGCAGCCAATAACATTCGCTCCGCCAGCTGGTCCCACGGCACCCCCTCCGCCACCAGTTCATAGACCGTTTCAAGTCTTCTTTCGTCCACAACAGCTGTCTTGACGTCACGAATAATCACGCGAAACGGCGTCAACACGTCCACCCCCACGTGGAAATCGTAATGCCAATTCGTCGCATACTGCTCCGAGGTAAACAGTCGTTTACCATCGAGCTTTAGCCGCTTCTTGGCCGAAATCCGGCTATGTTCCAGCATTACCGTGTGCACTTGTTCTGACCCGGCGAGCACAAAGCGCCACGTGACGCGCTTTTTCGAGATGGCTACACGTGCCCCAATGTTCTCCACCTCTTTAGAAACACGAAGAACAGAGCTACTACTGCTGCTCCGTCCCTCTCCACTGGCAGAAGAGGCGGTTGAGTCGATACTGCCACGGGCACGTCGAGGTTTGGCCACGTAGCTGGAGTGGTCACTGCCGTTGCTGTCGCGAGGCCGGGACAATGGCGACGAGTGCGTCATGGACGCTGATTTCTTCAGTGTGGGACACGATGGAACGGAACGAAAGGGGTTTGACCAATAAGAGTCGATGTAGGATGGATGCTGACGAATCATGGACGCTGAAGCGTTCTGAATATGGCTACATTTGGAGGGCACGATTACAAGTAACGCCTGGTATAACTTCACAGTTCTAAATTGATTCTCTCGGCGTGGAACGCTATAATCGCTGTCAGTATCTATTTGTGTGTGGCGGTCAAAATGAGACTTTGGATCACATCTATCGGAGGTGTTTGTCTGCACATGGATAGTGGTAGAATACTCTGAAGGGAGTACAGAGGAGAGCCCTGTAATGCTTCACAAGATGCCAGTTACTGCCTGGCGAGAAGACTTTCAACGGTATTTGTGGTTTTGGTAGTTACAGCAAGCATTTGGAGATGACGTGGATGCGAATATCATCCAACATGGAATCGAGAACCGCGAATACTGTGTTCGATTTGTATGGAAACACCATGGATGCAGGGAAATCCAGTCGTTCATGAGCAGAAGACAGTAACGTTGGAGCAAGTGTGTACGAAGTTCGAACTTTCTGGACATTGTCAACGACGTGCGTTATCGACTGGAGAGCTCAGAAAGATACATGCGAAGATGCAAGGAATACGTATAAGGCAATGTATGGAGCAACTAGACACTCATCCTTCACGAGCATCACATCATGCGGTGACTTTCGTGCAACCGTTGCATCATTTGACGCCCGCATTGTTTCCCTGGCGTAGGGAATTCCTGACATCTTGTACACGTTGATAATGTTCAATAATCTGTCAGGCTTTCTCTTAGTCAAAAATGCGTTAGGAGCATCTCGATCGACTTTGAACGACTTCGAGCGCTCTTTTCCCTGTTCAACAAAATAGTGAAAACGTCTGGCTCCTGGATAATAGATGTAATACGTCTTGCTGACGATGATGCTCTGCAAAGAGTGGACCCGCAGTCCAGAGATGAAAATCCACAACAACAGCTAGTAGACGAACGGCTTTGCTGCCCTTCGACGTGATTCTTGAGCTTAACAGCGTTTGAAGATGCGCAGCCGATAGGGTGGTGATACGCAACCTGAGTCCGTTTATCGAGTTACCTTGTTGTGCTGTAAATAAACCCATTTTTACAGCCCTGCAAGACGACAGCACCCTGTAGCACGATGTCGATCTTCTGTGCCAAGCATGCAATGCCAGGAGTAAGTTCGTGCGTTCTGCATGCGTCCAAGATGGACACGCGGTCGCCGTGAGCGACCGTTGCTCGACGCTGGGAGTTTGTACGAAGCAATTATGGGCTACAACACGACACGCGACCACACAAGAGGCTATTCTATCTGTGAAGGTTGCACGGCAACTTACTGCAGGAGCTTCGCTTTTGTGCTCGTTGTAAAGAAACGACTCTTTGTTAAACGTAGGCACTGACCGAGATGCAGCATTGCTTGTTTTCCTGTGGAACAGTTTAGGTAAAGACAGACACGATCACTGCCACCGACACATTAATCATCGTCGTATTGATTAGAACCGAAGTCGGCAATTCCAGAACTAGTCAGCATCTTGAATCCGTGGTCACGCAACGATCGAGAGGCAAATAGAACTGAAGAGAATGGCACATCCTGCTGTCCGAAAGCTAGCTGCTTGATCGCCTCTGCTACTTACACAGTATAGAAGAAGAGCGTCGGCATCACGCAGCAACTGGCTAGGCCGACCGTTTACCACCACGTCCCCGCCACCCATTCATTGACTTCAGCCTTGTTCCTTTTACAGGCGCCTACCAGGACGGTGATATGTCGGTGGAGGGGGAGACCAGGACGACCGGGAGCAGGGGCAGGGGCGGGTTAATCATGGTGACATCTGTAGAAGGGGGGGTAAGATATGACTGCACGCGCAGAATGCAACGGCCAGGATAAGAACAATGCTGAGGAAGCGGGAGGGGCTTGACGGCAGATACTGACAGACTAGCTGGCAGATACTGACAGACTAGCTAGCAGATACTGTAGCAGCTACTACACAAATAGCTAAATTCTTTACCTTTCTGGTGTTTTATACACGTCGATCGACCAAGGATGGTCAATAATTGAGGCGGCTTCTGAGCATCAACGATAGGCATTTTAAAAAGCTAAAATAAAAATTACTCAAACTAAAAGGAATAGAAACACAATAATAGAAGAAGCTTAACTCGCAATGCCTCATCTACAAATCTACAAATGCATCAACCCGACAGTGGCACACCCACGGGCCTTAGGGGAGCGACAACAGTGCGTATACTCTCTTCAATCAAACTGCCCAGCCAAGACAACCACGTATGTCATGGAAAACGGCACTGTAGTCTGTTGGAATTGACCATCTGGGCGACTGTTCGTGTGAATTGTGACAGATGGCACCGACTGACGGATGTGTCAGTTTGCGTGGATGATGAGTGCGGCTGTTACTGATGTCACTTCAGTATAGTGTAGCCAGCACGATTGCATGTGAGAAAGGGAGTTGAAAAGATATTGGAAAGGTCGAAAGGTCGAAAGGTCGAAAGGTCGGTAGTTTGACAAGATAATAATCAGTATCAAACTTTCCTCTCGTAGCAGACCCGTTTCCTTATGTGTCGACAGGTTATAAGCCCAAACGGTTCAGATAAGGGAAGTGACGACGGCTTGGAGCCGCTATCACAGAATGTCGTCTACGAGACAGTTGTCCTATATCCAGCGCGCGTGGATTTCGCCGCCGGTGCTCATGGAACGAGCGAAGACAACAATGTGAATGCAAACATACTCGCCGCACTAGAGGGTCTCCAAGACCGTCTGGGGAGACTGAAAGTTTTTCAGATTTAGCGGGATGAGGAAGAGCGCATGCAAGGTGCCATTGAAACTGGCATCTTTGGTTGTGCGCTCGCAAGAAATTTCGATGCATCGCGCATGAGAGTGGATGCGCTTTATCACACGCCGCCGAGGCGTGGACAGGTCTACGAAATTCCGGCGTAGCCGTACTTTGGACAACCTCACTACAACGTGGAAAGAGAACCGCGTGCTGAGCAGCAGAACGAGGCATATAATGAGCCAGTACGACCTCAAGATCTCCTGCCGCAGCCTCAGTAGATGACGATGCATCAGCAGCAGCAGCAAGTTCCCCAGCCCCCCAACATTGGTCAGTGTCCATTTTATGTACCGGACGCACGTCAGCATAAGCTTGACATACGTGTTTCGATGGAAAAGAGCTGTACCAAGGACTTGGATCTGTTTTTTGGATTGGGGAAGAAGTTTTCTTCGACAAGTCAACCTGGCGCAGCTGGCATGTGGTTCTCAGTGGAGCGAAGAGATTAACGTAGATCTGCTTGGACACCGTCTTAGCGGAACAGCCGAACGGTACTTCAATAAGCAATTTGTGGCTTGGTGGATTGAGAATCCTACGCTTGAGCACGTCATGGAGAGACTACACCAGACGTTCAAGACAACGATTACCCCAGCTCAGTCAATGAAGGTACTGACAAGTAGGAAGGATCCGAAGAGGTCATGGCCTGAGCACTACCTTTATTTGGTAGCTGATAGTGACGCGTGTGGAGGTGCCGAGTCAGTTGTGCTGGACATTATGGTGCAGTATGCTTCAAGTGAGGTACGCACCGTTATGATGGCTAAGTATGATCCCACACGTACTGACTACTTGATCCAGGCAGAAGAACTGTCACATTTTGCTCAGTCTGTGGGAAATGACATGAGAAGCGGAAAGGCGGTATATAGAGGCGTCATGGCAAGCATCAGTGATCACAAGCCGCGAGCAGACAATAGCAGGTGTTACTCATGTCAGAAGATTGGACATATAGCACTAAATTGCAAAAACAAAAGATCCAAGACCTGAAAAGATGATGTGAAAAAACTTTCACACTTGCTGTGCGGGATTCGGATACAAGGGAACGAGACATGTGGATTATCGAATAGTGGTTCCAGTCGTCACCTAATAAGTGATGAAAGTCTCCTTGAAAATGCAAGGGACTGTGAGAGCGAGTGCGTGCTACCAGATGATGATATGCTTTAAGTTGACCAAGATGGGGAGTGTGCTTTTGACCGTAAAAGCTGGAGGAAAGCAGCACAAGATTCGACTTACAGAGGTTTATTTGGCCCCATCTCTCGCTCGTAACATTATGTCGTATGGCATGCTTGAGAAGAAAGCTTACGCAATGACGTACAAGATGGAACGACGTGCACTTGTTTGTCGCGCTTCTGACGAAGTGGTATTTGACGTGGAATTGGAGGGCAATGTACTTGCAGTGCATGCGTTTTCAGATCACGCTAACCCTTTCAGCATGTTGCTGGCAAGCATTCAAGATACTAGTGTGCTGCAGCCTCAAGTAGACGCTCATATGGGCTCTCTGGAGCATTTTCATTTGCGATTTGTCCATTTGGCTTATGATACAATTAAGAGCATGGCACAGGAACCGGCGTCGGGCATTGATCTGACGGACAAGATAAGGCCAGTTTGCGTGAAGTGTGCGCTAGGAAAGCAGATCAAGGGTTTGCAGTCCAAGAAGGACTTGGGTTTAAACGCACTAGTGGATAGAGTGGGCGGAGTAATATGCAGCGATTTAAAAGAACCTATAACGTCAAAGGATCGGCTTGATAACCGATACCTGGTTAACTTCATTGACCACAAGTCTAATAACTGTCGACTTTTTCTTGCGAAAACAAAGGATCAAGCGGCGAAGGAGTTCAGGGATTTTTTTGTTTTCTTCGAGAAACAATTTAATTGCCGTATACACGTGTTGCGTACAGACGGCGGAGGTGAATAAATGAATGTGGATCTATTCTGTAAGGAAGCAGGCGTGGCACGTAAGGTTAGTGAGGCGCGTAATCAAGCGTCTAATGGTAAGGCCGAGCGAATGCATTGTACCGTGCTAAACATGGCAAGATGTATGGTTTTTGCTAGTAGTTTGCTGCTATGCTATTGGAGAGATTGTTAGAGTATTCTACATACATCCTGAATCGTAGTTTAACCAGATCCAATGCAAACAGAGCATCGCCGATCGAAGTTTTGACAGGCCAAGTACCGGACTTACGTTGGATTGTGGTGTTTGGATCGCAGTGCACTGTGTATCGCGACCCGCGCGAGAATTCATTGCAGCGTCGCGCACATTAGGTACGATTTGGGGGGAAAGTGACGTGACGAAAGTTTATAAAGTATACCTTCGAAAGGAGAATGTTTTGTCGTGACGCAGCATGTCGCGAATATCAATAAACTCACCCAAGAACAGAATCTGATGCTGCAAGCAGTATGGCAGAAAGCAGATTTGATGTACGTAGTTATTTCGAAGGATCGGATGAGCAAGACCTCCTGATACCGTCGAAGAGGCTGCAATTATTCCGCGTAACAAGACGAACCTTTCAAGCAAAGTTGTTGACGAGACACCACAAGCTCATGTCAAGACGAAGAAGAAGAAAAAGGCGTGGTCGAGACCAAGACACGTCACGCGATCCGTGACAAAAGAGTCTGATGCTTCTGAAGAACAGAAGGATCCGATGCCTGACGTGGTAAATCACGTCTATGAGTCGAACCCACAGAGCTACCATGAGGCCATTAAGAGCTCCAAGGCACGAAGGTTGGATTGATGCGATTAAGGAAGGGTTGACTGCGCTCGAGAGCAACGGTGTCTGGACGATAATACCTCGGTCCAAGGATTGCAAGGTTCTTCACAGCAAGTGGGTCTTAAAGACAAAAACCGACACGAATGGAGACATATCGCGTCTGAAAGCACGTCTTGTTGCTTGTGGCACCGAACCGGTATTTGAAGTTGACTACTTGATGACATTTGCCGCAGTTATGGAGATGGTCACCATGAAAGTGATATTGGCCCTTGCTGTAACATGGGGCGTACCTGCCAAACATGGTGATACCCCGAACGCTTACGTGAAGGCTAATAAGGAAGAGAATTTGGACATATTTCCAAGCGTGCCGGTCGGATGGAGATTGGTGAAGAAAAGTTGCGTTCGTTCCGTGATCTCGTTCTTCGGCTGCAAAAATCCTGTATGGTTTAAAGCAGGATGGGAGGCTTTGAAGCTGATGTCTTCACTCGAAGCTAATGTATGCCGGTTTCATTCAATGCATTACGGACATGTGCGTGTGTATAAAGCGCAATATTAGTGACTTGGTGGTGGTATGCGTCTATGGTGACAACCTTCTGGTGACTGGAACTAATGCTGAGGCGGTGGACCAATTTTTCGTGATTATAGGGCCTTTGTCGATTAAGAATCTCAGCTATGCTAGAAAATGTATAGGCATGCGAATTGAGTATGGAAAAGGATTCGGCTACAAACTGGACCAAGAAGAAGCAATTAACGACTTACTACGTGAGTTTAGACTAAAAGACGCAGATACGACGCGCGTACCAATAATGAATGATTGTTACGAGTTTGCAATCGTTGGACGAGGAGCTGCTCGATCAGGTCGCAGAAGGAGGTAAACCATCTATCAAGAGTTTTCAGTCCCTTGTCGGTACGCTGATATGGATCACTCGATGTACGCACCGGACATCGCTTTCGCTGTACACACGGCGACAAGACAGACGCACAAGCCGCGGATGTATGATTGGAAGGTGGAAAAAGGGTCGCTCGCTATTTGAAAGGAACAGAGACTTTTAATCTGGCAATGAAGAACATGTAGAAAGAGTCGAGTTTATTTGAGATCACCTCGTTCAGTGATGCAGATTTTGCGGCGGATAAACATGATCGAAAGTCTCTTACCGGAGGCGTGATTCTTTTGAACGGGATGGTTGTGAGTTGGCTTTGAAAAAAAACAGGGCGAAGTGTCGTTATCGACAACGGAAGCACAGTTGTGGCTGGATCTGAGATTGCTCGTGAGTTACTGGGAATTCGTGAGATGCTAACCGAGTTTGGTGTTTCAATTAAATTGCCTATGCCAATGCACGTGG
>JH598269.1:77994-116938 GCA_000173235.2 Hyaloperonospora arabidopsidis Emoy2
CTGTTCGTGTGATTTGTGACAGATGGCACCGACTGACGGATGTGTCAGTTTGCGTGGATGATGAGTGCGGCTGTTACTGATGTCACTTCAGTATAGTGTAGCCAGCACGATTACATGTGAGAAAAGGAGTTAAAAGATATTGGAAAGGTCGAAAGATCGGTAGTTTAACAAGATAATAATCATTATCAAACTTTCCTCTCGTAGCAGAACCGTTTTCTTGTCTGTCGACAAAGTCTGCATCAGTGGCGGAGCTGCTTGGAGAAGATTCGGACTTGTCTAATGGCGTAGAAAAAGATGGTGATTGTGCTGACCAGGACGTTTGTATATGGAAAACATAGTGTCGGTTGCTCGAATGACACGATTACAAGTTGGCAAAAGGCTTTTATCCTCGTATCCTGTGTTCAACAAGGCACTGTGGAAAGGGCACGCTTCAGTTTTCGTGCAAGAACGTCTTGGGTCAAGCTAAAAGCTCGACGTGGGTCTTAAGAGCGTGAAAAGACTCGAGTGTGATTAGGCTGAGCAGACGGATCAGTAGTATGGAAGGGTACCTGCATGATACAAAGACGGCTGCAATGCAAGTTGTAATCTGGATGTACCGTTCCAGCCTCGCGACGACGAGATGAGAGTGGTGATGCCAGGATGGCTAGAAAGTGCAGTTAACAGTACAAGTGTGGAAATGGTGGTTCTTTGTGCAGCGAATTGACGACATACTGTCGTAGTGAACGGAAGAGACACCAACAAACGGAAGAAGCCATTGGCTTCAGCTGTGGTTCCGATGCGGAAGTGTCAGTGCAGTTTAATTCTATGGTCAAAGTCTTGGTGTTTTCTCATTACTACATCACATCCAATGATGAAAACGTGAATTACCCGACTACATGCATATGGAGTAGTTCCTACCGATCTATGGGATTCGCTTAGCAAAACGGTGAAAATTTACGCGCACGAAACAAAGATAAACCACGAATGGGAGCACTGTGAAGACCCTACATTGCAGCGAGACGACAGGTAGCTCGACGTATGACGCCCGGTTTCGCTGTGCTTCCCACACCATGTGACGGTGATGCGTCTTTCGTTGTTGTCGCCACTGTTGCTGCTGCGACTAATATCAGCCAAAGACAAGAACAAATGCAATGACACAAAGAATGAATTGAAATAACTATGATCATGGTCGTGTATTCGTGGTTGTCGTGGTTGTCGTGGTTTTTATTTTTTGTTTTGATGGTCCATTTAGCCGGCGTCATCCTGTTTGTCGTCATATTCGATGTATGTGTGGTCGTGGTCGTCGTTGGTTTTGTTTTTGTCTTGATTGTCCTTTTTTCCACCGTTATCCTGGACATTGTTGTTGTGGATGTTGTAAACCTCGTCGCCATTTACGTCCCCGTCCAATCTCCGTTGCCATATTAAAGTCCTTTCAAACATCATCACATTTTCCTCTGCGTATATATTTACTTCTTCGGCTTCATTTTGTCACTTCATATACTTGAGTTTATATCTGAGCCTCCTCCTACCCTGTCGGTAATATTGCCACACAAAGGATAGTCTTACGGTAAGATGGCAGGCTCATCCCAGCAGCTTATATCCAATAGAAGGTTCGATAATTAACATAGCAAACAAAGCATCAGTCAAGATAGTCCAACGGTAAAAAGACCAAGCACAGGTCCGTACAAGACAGTAGAAGAACAACTGTGAATTACACTTGGTCAAGATTGCTCAATGTTGTTAATGTCTATTCAATTACAGCTGAGATCACTTTCAGGACTCGTGACCGGAGAGAGTGGCGGAGATAGATGTATCAAATATACATGTTAATTTTACAGCCACCTCAAATATTGACCATCTTTGGTCGATTAACGTGCATAAAACACCAGAAAGGTAAAACGTAAGCTATTGGTATAGTAGCTGCTACAGTATCTGCTCGCTAGTCTGTCAGTTTCTGCCGTCAAGCCCCTCCCCCAAAGTCAGTCACCTCTATAAAGTGTACCTTGTGCGAATGACATTCACTATAATAAACATACTCGCTCACATCCAATGCCCGCTAAGAACAACATAGAAGAACCAAGAAAAGTTTATTGAGCCCACTTCTAAAAAACAATACCTAAACAACAGATAGGTTGCTTTGCAGGAGGTAAATAGGCGAGCGCTTAAAGCTGCCACGCACTACCTTAACACACACCTTCAGGCACCTGCGAGGAAGAGGTTTTACCGTTTTCTCTCGCGTGCAGTGAGGTTCGGGTGGGCGTCTTACGACCGCCTCACCGATAGATGTACGCTTGTAGTGAGTGTGGCCCGGAAGAGGTTTCCCGTCCCCCGGCACACACTTTACAGAAGTCTAAATTTTCATCGGCTAAAAGACAAAGGATTAGAAGCGCGCTCCGACAAGACGCCGTCCTTACATCGCGCTTGAACTGAATTTATAAACGCGCTGATGACGTACTTCAATAGCATAATGTAATGACGTCAAGTAGTGACTTCATTCGTGTGTGACACACACTTTGTGGTAGGTACGAAATTGATGTACTCCAACCACATATAAGGTCTAAGTGCGTACCGCACTTAGAACCTTTCTCAGACTTTTCCGTGCCTTTACACGGAAAGTTTCGCGCAACGGTTCGACCCCGTTAGAAATTAACCCCGTTGGGCTCCTTCTTTAGCATGATAGTCCCCGAAGAATCATCTGGAGCGGGATCTGCTACCCCACGGACGGCACCGAGTGTCGCCAGCTCTCAGATGTAAGATAGCTGGAGGTCCGGGGAATGTCGTAAATCAACGGTGTGAAGAACCGTATATTTCCCCGCTATCGCTAAGATAGGACTGTCCAACAGAATCTCTAGGACCCATCGCCCTAGTTTACGATTCGGATGATGCTTGTCCGCTCCCGTAGCCAAGGGTACGTGAAATACGTATGTGGTCGGACCCGTTACGCATTTCAGGTCTTCAAGTGAGCACGGCGGATGCGATTGAATTTTTTGCGCGTCATCTCATGACAGGTGCCATCACATAGCCACGGATTATCCATCCATGTAACGGGGCACACCTTATTCAGCTAACTGAATAAACCTTACACTGCTGACAGTGCAAGGGTGTGTGCTTCGGACTACCTCACGTACACGTACGTGCAGAAGAAGATTGCGATACGGAGTAAGATTACTCAATAAAGGTAAAAAGTAGAAGTATATTTAGTATAGTTAATCCTTTTAATAAATCCCTATTTGACTTCATTTAACTATGTCTGAATACAAACATGTATTATACCTATCTGCGCGCCCTTCTGTCGTGGCTTGACTTTATTGGTTGATATCTCGATCCTGTATCAACCAATGAGCAGTGTGTTACATCTGCGGGGCAATATTATCTATTAGGATAATATTGTGAGAATATTGTGTTTTGCCCTAACGCAAATATTCGTACTTGATAATTACCTTATGTAAATTATCATGTAACGGAGGCACCCCGTTACATCACCCCCCCTTAACCATCAGTCACATTAGTGACTGATTGACTATTGAATGACACTGTTGAGTGGCTCTGGGACAGGGAAGAACTTGTTGGCCAATCCATCCATTCTTCATTCTCATCGCATGGTTAACAAGTCCATGCAGTGTGCAGTCAAATCTGCCGAGAACGCAGCCATGAGACTTCGCTCTGCTGAGGCAGGAGTGACAGGATCACCTGAAGCAGCTAAAGTAATTTCGTCTGCTGCCTCCGCGACTCAGCCTGCAGCAGTCGCTGTTGCAGACGCACGCGGTGATGCCGCGTGACATCGGAGATTATGAGCTTGAGCTCATATATTCTGGCGAGTCTGACGGTGAGACCGACTCGAAGGAGGCGAAAGCCAAGGATGAGCCAGAGTTGGCTAAACCGGAGCCGACTAAGTCGGCTTCTCGAAGCGCTTTAAGCCTCGCAGATCGTCGTGCCATCTTCGGATCGTCCGAAGAGTCAGACGCTCCATCTCCGAGACGTAGTCGTTCGGCCGAAAGCGAGAAAGACCATGGCTTTGGCCACCGGAACGATCTTGACGGTGGTGCAATCATGCATCATAGTTCGAGTGATCGGGATGATCCTGGGGTCGGTACTTCCGAAAAAGTGACACCAGACAAGAGACTGTGAATCGCAACATATTGCGTGTCGCTCCTGAGAAGAAGCCGTGGCTACCTCCTCAGAGAGTGTTGGCTCGTCTGTCTGACACAACGAGTGATCTTTATCGAATAAAGTTATTCGATTCATCAAAGTTATATAAGCTTGATCCTAGTGCGAGTAACTTTCGCACTGAACATGATTTCTTCATCGATGCATTCTTCACGCATCGGCGGTACAGTGGGAATCACAAGCGCGATGGTCCCTCATTGATTCAGGCGTGGAACGCTTTCATCTACAACATTGGTGAGATTGGGCGTGATGCCTGGCTAGACAAGCTATTGCTAGCTCGAAAAAGGTTTGGGAAACAGACCTCGATCGGTGCACGTTTCAAACTGCATCGGTTGTCAAGAGAGGCCGGACTACCATGCCTCTCTTGGGGTGATGCGTGCCGAAGTTGTGTGAATAACTTGGCACGAGCTTCAAAGGAAGCCTACTCGATGGCTAACCCCTGGTGGAGGGTACGTGTCACTTAAGAGATATTCAAGGGAATAGATAATTTGCAATCCCTCTACCAGCGCGCTGGGCGTTCGTTCCCCGATGGGCCTCCTTCGTCATCGGATGCGTCTTGTTATACTGTTCGACAAGGCCCAAACATCAACCAGCAGTTGAGAGCGAGGCTCCCAACTATCTGCCTAGGGTGGATACCCGCGCCACCGGACGAGATAACTCGTCCGACGTCCCTTCACATCGCGGTGGTTCAACAAGCGTTCCACAAGGAAGCGTTGGCCACCGCGCGCATCAATCAATGGATGAGGTGGAGGAGGAAACACGATCTCAGATGGGTTTGCAGGTTCAATCTGATTCTGTGAGCCATCTCGAGCGCGTAACGTGTGAGTTGCGCGAGGATCTCGAGCACGAGAGGAGCAGACGTTTCGTTCTGGTCGACAATGTGACCCGTCTATCCTCGGAACGGGAAAGAGATCGATCAGATTTTGCTTTTTCTCAGCTTGAGAACGAGCGGACTCAGCGTTCTCTTCGCGACGAGCTAGTGGAAGCTCGTCAGGATATCTCTCGTCTACGCGGGGAGATATCCGAGCTTTAGACTCGGGCTGATAGTCAGCACCGTGAGCACAAATATCTCTTGGAGATGCTTGATCACAAGGGATTTCTTCACCGGGAGAAGTCTCGTACTGGTGATACGACCTAGGCGACCGACGTAGAACGTAGGATGCGTGCGCATCTTACGTGACACTTCAATCGTGTATGCGTTGCTTAAGCGGCGCAGCACACGAAATGGACCGATGAACTTGGGTAGTAACTTGTTACTACCCACGTTAGTCACTATGTGTCGAGGTAAATTTACCGGAGATAGTAGGACTAGGCCACCTTCATTGAATGAAAGAATATTTACCCTTCCATTCTTGTCTGCCTTTTTGTAGGTCCACTGCTTCTGCAATGGAATCTTGCACGAAACGGACAACCGTTTCGCGAGCCAGTATGAATTCATCTGCTAACTCGCTGTCTTTGGCTATAGCGCGCTTGAAGCGCAATGCGGCAAGATCAGTGACCTGGGTAGTAAAAGCATCCTCGCTCTTACTTCTCTCTTCTTCACCGAAGTAGATGTGATCGACATCGGCGTCATACGTTGTGACCTCGTGGCCAGTACGTGATGATGGAGAGCTGAGTTGGCGTTCGCTCGAACGATTCTCTCCCCCCTCAAACTATAGTTACACTTTAAGAAGGTGGGTAGGCGTGGGTGGCGCAAGCCATTCACGAAGAACGGTGTATGCGTCGTCGATGCATGCACCGAGTTGTTGATGGCGAATTCCACCATTGGCAAGAATTCGCTCCAATTCGTAAACGAATGGAAATAACCCCGACGGATTTCCTCAGGAACGCGGTTTGCACGTTCTGTCTGACCATCTGTTTCAGGGTGGTCAGAGGTCGACATCTGAAGGCGAGTTCCGAGTGTTTTGAACACGGATCGCCAGAATTCAGCAGTGAACCGTGGATCTCAATCAGAGACGAGTTCACGAGGCAACCCATGAAGACAATAAAGACACGAGCACATGCCGATGCATTGATAGATTCAGGTACAGCGATCAGGTGTACCACTTTACCGAATCTATCAACGAACACAAGAATACCTGTATTCTTGTGTGGGTCTGCGGGGAATCCAAAGACAGAGTTCATTGAGACTGATTCCCAGAATTCTGCCGAAATAAGCAAGGGTTGCAACGGCGCACGAAGTGAAGGACCAGACTTCACTCGTTGACATACCTCTCATGCGCGGACGGACTTACGCACGAACTGATACTGGCGAGGTCAGTAAAAGTCGCGACAAACTTTGAGATATGTCTTCTCTCGACCACGATGTCCACCAGTAGGTGCATCGTGGTACTCATACATGATGCGCAGTCGCAGGTCACCATGGTCCGGTACGACGACACGAGACGTGTCGCCGGCAACGGCTGTATACTTCAGTAAGCCATTGTGGACTGTATATCTATCTGTGGAAGATCGATACACTGGGGGCAACCTTTAAGGGATTGACGGGACGAGAGAAGATCCATCAAACGCACCATCGACGGATCGTACGCCTTGTGTGTGTCTTCGAATAAGGTTGACGACGGGACACTCGACGTCAACACCTCGACAGTGGTCGGACTAGTGTCGGGTTGCGCAGCTACTTCGAAATCGGGCCGGCGCGACAGAGCATCAGCGACGACATTTAGTCTTCCTGGCTTATATTCCACGGAGACGTTATACTCCGCGAAGAACGACAGCCACCTCGCCATTCGCTGCGAGAGGTGTGGACTTTTAATGGCCGTGCGTAAGGACGCATGGTCCGTGTAAACGATGAAGGGTCTGTCAACTAGCAGGTAGACTCTGAATTTCGCCAAAGCGTACTTCATGGCAAGGAGTTCCTTGTCATGTACTGGGTAGTTACGTTCAGCCGGTTGCAGCTGACATGACTGATAACAGACGACACTCTCAGCACCGTTTGTGTTGCACTACATTAGTGCACATCCGATGGCAAAATCACTTGCATCGCAGACCACATGAAATAGTCTGTCTTGGTCTGCAATCGCCAAACTGGCGAACGTATCAAGCTTTGCTTGATACCTTTGAATGAGCGCTGAATATCAGCACTCCATGCCCACTTCTTTTTCTTTTTCAATAAACGAGAGAGATGAACTGTCATCTCGGCGTAATCGTGCGAGTATTTGTGCAAATACGCCGCTAGGCCAAGGAACTTTCGAAGTCGGTAGGCACCGGCCAGTCAGTGATCGCCTTGATCTTTTCCGGATCGGGCCGGACGCCGTGCTTACCCACGATGCATCCAGGAAGTGGTATTTCGCTTGCAGCAAATATACACTTCTTGAGATTGGCATACAACTTATGCTCACGCATCAGTGTAAGAACTTTCCGGACTTGGAGTCAGTGGACTTCCAAATCCGTCTGTCCATTCATAGCCGCTATGGAAGAACACGTCATCGAAATAGCTGGGTGCGAGTTTTCGCACAGATCTCAACAGATTTGTAACACATCTGTTGAACGTAGCAGGGGCATTACTCAGCCCTTGTGGCATTACTAACCACTCCCAAAGCATACCGCTTGGGGTGCTCAGTGCTGATCAGGAATGTCCTTTTCACGCATAAGGATCTGATAGAACCCGTCCATCAGATCCATCGATGAAAAGATGGTACTCCTCGCCATACCATCTATACTGACATCCTTTCTTGGTATCGGCGTTTGAACCAGTACAGTCGCAGCATTCAACTTGTTGAAGACATGTAATATCCGCCATCCTTCTGTGGCCTTTCGGACACAGAAGGTCGGAGAGCTATGTGGGGAAGTAGATTCCCTCACATGGCCCGCTGCCAAGCGATCGGCAAAGAATTTG
Source organism: Hyaloperonospora arabidopsidis Emoy2 (assembly GCA_000173235.2). NCBI lineage: Eukaryota > Oomycota > Peronosporomycetes > Peronosporales > Peronosporaceae > Hyaloperonospora > Hyaloperonospora arabidopsidis. The sequence continues at coordinate 85,979 of JH598269.1, forward strand.
TCAATCGCTAGTACTTGTTCACGAGGCAATGGCCATTGCTTCATGACACAGTACTTTGAACCTGGTTTCAGGTCGATCTCGTGACGAGTACCCTTATCCTTGGGTATCTCGCACGGCACTGTTTCTGTTGTCTCCTGGGAACTTATTTCCACAGTTGGATGGGGACTTATTCCCTCACTAGCCTCTATGGCTATATCATCATATGACACGAGTGGAATTTCTCCCTCGTTATCCTTTGGCGATGGTTGCGCTACCACGGCCAGGTCTTCTACGTGCGATTATCCAATCGCACTAAGATCATCGTATTGCCAATCATTGGCAATCGGTTCAATTTCACTTAGGTGTTAACCGTTTGGAGGACACCCATGCCCCATTCCACTCGACTTATCCGGATGGTGGGCCTTCGGCGCGACCTGCATCTCAATGCAGTCCCCGGAATCTGACTTCTTGGTGTATCGATCAGCCACACCATGACCATGTGCAGTTGTACTAACGACCGAACCACACGCGAGGCCCTCGCACTCGCTCGTAGTACACCCACAAGTTAGTGGGTGCTCCATGGCGTTCATCAGATGGCCATCTGATGAACAAGTGACAGGCATATCGACTGTTCGTCGGTGCCAGCTGACTTGTGGCTCGTACCTCCTGAGCCACGGCAGTCCAAGGGTGACATTAAATTTGTCATCCAAGTCTAATATGATGAAGTCATCATCGTATTGGAATCGCTTCAGTATAGGTAATACCCACTACACGTTTCATCGCTGTTACGGATGCGCCTGTCGCGAGGCGCACCATCATCCTCCTTGGACGGATCCCTCGCTCAACATATTCGAGTTCTCTGATGTCTAGCTATTGTCGTCGTATAAATTTGTTCGACGCCCCACAATCGACTAGGGCTCGAAGCGACATGCTTCGTGTCACTTCGAGTTTCAAGGTAATGAGGGAAACTTCATTACCTTGCTTGATTCTCAGGAGTTCAGAGCGAGCCCTGAACTTAGCTCGCGGCGGCTCAAAAGTTTGCCTTAGCAGGGACTTGAAGACTTCCAACGACCCAAAGACATATGGGTCGTGTAACTTCAGGCCCAAGGCTCACGTCTTTGCACGCCCTGCCAAGTTCGATTGAGCAAATGCGATCTGCATTTTCTCATCGACGATATGACGATCCCTTATGGCATCGTCTAGTTCCACGAACCATCTCAACAGAGAGTCTTCGTCGGCTCCCTTGTAATTTGAGATGTCAATCTTTAGAGTCTCGGGTCGACGTATACACGTCGACCCGGTAGCAGTGGCATGCTGCTGTCTCAACAGTTCAAACTGTTGGGCACTATGTTCTCTCAACAGCTCTGTCGGTTGAGAACCTTTTTGGTGAAGCAAGGTTACTTTTTCCCGCTCGACGTCAAGTTCATTCTTAATAAACTTGGCAATGGTGGCGTACTGTCCGTCTGGCCCCAGGGCGGACAGCAATGCGCCAACGGCTTCTTGCCCTATTGTTGAACTCAAGCGTTCGACAGCATCCCACTATATTTGATTCAAATGGGAGTGGCTTTCATGCGTGGGATGAAAATCATCCCCCTCATCGTCCAACATGTTGAACGGACTACAAAGTGCTACAATGCGCAACGGGGCACACCTTATTCAGCTAACTGAATAAACCTTACACTGCTGACAGTGCAAGGGTGTGTGCTTCGGACTACCTCACGTACACGTACGTGCAGAAGAAGATTGCGATACGGAGTAAGAGTACTCAATAAAGGTAAAAAGTAGAAGTATATTTAGTATAGTTAATCCTTTTAATAAATCCCTATTTGACTTCATTTAACTATGTCTGAATACAAACATGTATTATACCTATCTGCGCGCCCTTCTGTCGTGGCTTGACTTTATTGGTTGATATCTCGATCCTGTATCAACCAATGAGCAGTGTGTTACATCTGCGGGGCAATATTATCTATTAGGATAATATTGTGAGAATATTGTGTTTTGCCCTAACGCAAATATTCGTACTTGATAATTACCTTATGTAAATTATCATGTAACGGAGGCACCCCGTTACAATAGTCCTGCTTTACTTAGAAAGGTGTGCGTTTACTGCCTGACGAAGAAGGTCGCCAACTATAGTTGATTTTCGGGTGGTTACAGCAGCTTTTGTAGATGATATAACGACAAATGTTATCCGATATGGAACCGGGAATCGTAAATGTGTGTTCCATTTGTATGTCGACACGATAGATGCAGAGAAATCGAGTCGTTCATGAGCAGAAGCCAGTAATGTTGGAGGAAGTGTGTAAGAGTTTTCAAACGTTATTGGCTTATATAACGACGTGAGTCATCCACTGGAAGCGCAAAAAGATAAATACGACGGTGAAAGGAAGTCGTATCAGACAATCCAATGAGCGACTAGACACTCAGCGTCAACAGCATCACGTCAACTGGTGAGTTTAGTACATACACCGTGTAATTCGGCACCCGCGTTGTTTACCAGGTGAGGAAATCCAACCGACTCGTGCACTTTAATTAACATTCGATAGTCTATCCGCCTCTCTCACTAGTGCCCAACTACGTGAGGAGCACCTCGATCGACTTTGAACGACTTCGAGCGCTCTCTTCCATATACGACAAAAAATGAAATTGTAGGGCTCCTAGGCAACGGGCGCACTCCATCATGCCGGCGATGATGGCTCTACGAAAGGTGGACCACATTCCAAAAAAACAGTCCAGAGCTGGAGATCCATGACAACATTCCATCAACCAACGATTCTTACTGTCCACCGACGTGATTCTTGAGCTCGATTGCGTCGGACGTGCTGCCTATTCGTTGATGAGAAGCAGTCTGAGTCCGTTTATTACGTTATTTTGTTGTGCCGTAAACACACCCATTTTTACTGCCCTGTCAGATGACAGCACCTTACAGCACGATGTTGAACTTCAGTGCGAAGCAAGCGATACCACCAGTAAGCTCGTACGTTCCTGCAAGCGTCCAAGATGGACACACGGCCGCCGTGAGCGACCATGACTCGACCCGGGGCCTTCGCACGAAGCAATTGTGGGCGACAGCACGATGCGACCACACAAAACCGCTGTTCAGTCTATGGAGGTATGGCGGCTAGGCAACTTGCAGCAGTAAGTAGTTTGGGCTCGTTGCCAAGAAACGACCTTTGCTCAACGTGTGCACCCGACCGGGATGCAGCGTTGTTGGTTTTCCTGTGTAAGAGTTTAGGTAAAGACAGACGTGGTCACAGTATCGGCAGGTTGAAACATCTTCCTATTGATTAAAACCGATGTGGTCAACTATAGAACTAATCAGCATCTTAAACCCGTGGTTACACAAATCTTGAGAGGCAACTTGAACTGAAGAGAACGGCGAATCCTGCTGTCCGATGGTAGCTGCCTTACCACCTTCGCTACTTGCTCAGTATAGAAGAAGAGCTTCGGTATCGCACAGCAGCCAGTTTGTCGGCCGTTTAGCACCACCTTCCCTGGCGCCCGTTCATTAACCTCAGTCTTGCTACTCATCAGAGGCGCTTGGTGGGAAGAGGGGAGAGGGTCCTGCCGGATTGGGATCAGGGCCAGGCTTAGGCTCAGGGACAGGAAAGAGTGACTGTACGCGGAGAATGCCGACGGCGAGTAGAAGAATAATGCTGAGGAAGCGCATACTGAAGGTTCGGTCGTTGCGGGTTGGCCGCAAAAACGATAATGACCGTTCATAAAGCTTGTATCGATCTACGCCTACCGCCTAGTGTTTATTGCTGGAAATCTCGTGCCTGCACGAACGCACTCCCTCAAGTCTCAAGACTAGATGTTGCACAATCGAAGCTTCGATACTGGTGAGTTAGGAGACGAACCCGACAGGACAGGTACACCGTCCACGATAACCAATACATCTATCGACAGCTTCACTAAAAGAGCTGAAATGTTGTCACGTTATGCCCTGGCTTTTACATGTGTATGATGACGCGGTGTAAGTCAACTCACTCAAGAATACTCGTGCAGTCAATATAAAAAAGATCTCGCGCCCAGAAAGCCACGTCTCGCTCGCTCTTTAAAAGCAACTAGTCACAATACGCCCATGTTATTGGCTCGAAGATGAGCAGGGCGGTGGGAATAACTCCGTTTTGCAATCTGAGTTACACCCCACACATGTGGCAGAATTTCGTTGCTATATTCCCCAATTCCGTGGGTCCAGTGTGAAATGTAAAGGAGCTCGCAGGTCCTTGGCTTGCCTCAGCTGGAACTTGGTTCCGGATCGGTAGACTTTTCGGCACATGTTTCACAGTTGCACCTTTCACGATAAGGGACCTTTGAAGTCTAGAGACATCGAGGGACCTTTAAAGTAAAGAGACATCAAAGGACCTTTAAAGTCTACTGTCGCGCTTTTTCGGCTGCTCTGCGCCTCACCGTATGCCACAAGACAATGTGCGCAACGGTCCACGGGAGTGTAGGTGCTGTAGGACTTTTACAATCATCGCGTCTCTCGAGCTCTTCATGCACATGTCGGGATATTTGATATTTATCCGTTTCCACTAAGACGCGAGTACGGACTTGCAGACGGTAGGGCCGATATAGAAACAAACACTGCCCTTCCCGGGGGTATCATGGAGCTCGACTGACCTTCCTACATCACGTGTAGACGTGAATCATCATGGACCTCTCCGTGCCATCTGACCTTGAGCAAATGACACTCACCCCAATATAGCATACTCGCTGAGATGTAATGCCCGCTGAGAACACCATAGAACAAACAAAAGTTCATCGAACCCACTTCGAAAAAACAATACCTAAATAAAAACAAATAGGTTCTTTTGCAGAAGGTACATCACACAAATACGATCGTTTTTGCATCGTGTAACTTAAGGGTGTGTATGGCAGCAAATAGACGATCAACATGGGTTTGTTGCACAAGCTGAACACATGTGCAAAACTGTACGGAAGTTTTGATGCAAGGGTGTTCGTTTCAAGCAGCGAGTATTGTAGATGGCAGACATCACCACAACCACTTGCCTCTGTCTCACAATTCGTAAGCCAGTCATAAATCAAGTCGCTAGGATCGCATATGCGACTGCAAGCTGATGAGCCGAACGAGCGCATGGTACAGACTCAATTGCACGCAACCAAAACTTACTTTGCTGACATATGATGAGAAAGTCTGGGACGCAAACGCAAGCGTCTTATGCAATGGTCTATTATTTACTACTGTCCGCTGATAGAAATCGACATCACACGTGACTGTCTGAACTCTAATATGCTAGCTGTACAGAATATAATCGTATCTGACATTTCAGTGGTCAGCGTGGTGGTCGCAAGTAGGCTGTGAATCACATCTATTGGAGGTGTCCGTCTGCACATGGATACTGATATCAAATCAGTATCTGTTCTTGATCGGGGTAGGCAGGGGGGGCTGCAATACATAGAAAGGTGTGCGTTTACTGCCTGACGAAGAAGGTCGCCAACTATAGTTGATTTTCGGGTGGTTACAGCAGCTTTTGTAGATGATATAACGACAAATGTTATCCGATATGGAACCGGGAATCGTAAATGTGTGTTCCATTTGTATGTCGACACGATAGATGCAGAGAAATCGAGTCGTTCATGAGCAGAAGACAGTAATGTTGGAGGAAGTGTGCAACGGGGTGAACAAGTATCAAGGGTAATTAGAAAATTGTCATTAAGGTTGATAATGTTCGTGAATATTACCATAAGGGGGAATTTTCAAAAATACTCACCGATTGGCTGATATGGTGACCCATATCAGCCAGCTCAATGGTCCAATCAACGATGGATGCGCGCAATGAGTGGTGAGCAAGACATAAGCATACAGTTTTGTAGATAAATATAATTAAGTTAGGACTAAGACATAGGTCAATGATTAGGACTTAATTATATTCAATACAGTTTTACTTTTACCAGCAACTAGACTGTCTCTAGCTGTTCACCTTCCTCTACACGTTTGCTTAAGGTAGCGAGGCACCACTAGCACTGCTGTAGGTGAAAGTAGCTCCACACTGGTTGTCCAGTGTGTTGCTCTGGTGCCCCTTTACACCTGGTAGCACTTTGTAGTCCGTCCAAGGACCACAAACCCGTTCAGCATGAACATGTTGGACGGCAAAGGCGACGACACCTTTTACGGCACCCGTGAAAGCTACTCCTATTTGAGTGATGTCGAATGGAGTGCGGTCGAACGAATCAGTTCGACCGTTGGTGAAGAAGCTGTCTGGTCTCTGCTATCCTCAAGGGATAGGGACCAACAGCATTCCATAATAGCCAAGTTCTTGCAGCGAGAACTTGACGTGTCGCAAGCGGAAGTGATCCTGTTGCATCAGCACGGTCACCAGCAGACTGAGCTCCTAAGACAGTAACAGTCTCAGTCTGCTCTGCAGCGTCGACCCGTGAGCGTCGACGCGAGACTCTAAAGTTAGAAGTCTCCAAGTACCGGGGAGACGAGGAAGACTCCCTGTTGAGATGGTTTCTCAAAGGGGACGATGCCATTTAGGCTCGCCACATCGACGACGAGGACATGCAAGTTGCATTTGCCAAATAGAATTTGTCAGGGCGTGCCAGATCTTGGGCCCTGAATCTTCAATTTCACGATTCAAACGTATTTGGATCATTGAAGGTCTTTAAGACTCTGCTCAGCCAAACGTTTGAGCCGCCAAGAGCTGAGTTCAGGACTCTAACAGAGCTCCTGAAGATAAAACAAAGTAAGCGTGACGTTCACGCTTACGCTCAGCACGTTCGTTACCTTGCAAGTTGCATGGTAGCGAATCCTGTAAGTGAATTCGTGTTGATCACGATATTCTTACAGGGCCTTATAGATGATCCCGTGAGGCACCACCTATTTCGCATCGAGTTGAAGTCGCTTGAAGAAGCGATTACAACTGCGGTGCAAGAATACTTTAGTGTGAGACAGGCTCACACTAGCTTGACCCCCTTTCTTCCTTCGAGACGAGTAGATGGGGGAGGTCCAGAACCAATGGACCTCTGCAGCGTTGAGAGCGAGAGACCTCGCTCTTCAAGCATTATGCGATTGCAAAAGTGCAATCGCTGTCAGAAGTTAGGACACTACGCCTACGAGTGTAGTGGTTCACGCCCAGTGTCTCGAAACACTGAGCGAAGTGATCGACCGTCTGCCAAGAAGGGCAACGGACGCGGGTCCGACGCTGTTGCAAAGTCACAACAGTGTAGAGGGCCGTCAAAAAAGGTCGGGGTCAGTGGGGGCGGGCGCCCTACTGATTCAGCAACCTCAATAGAATTTGCAAATCTATCAATGAAAGTTGCTCCAGACTCACATCCTTGTGTGTCTCTGCAATTGGTGATGAGGTACCCCTCATCACCTTGAATTTAGAAGTGACAAAAGGTTTGTCACTTCGTGCGTTAGTTGACTATGGGGCGTCGAACAACTGTGTTTGTCACCAGTCGCTAGAGAATCGTAGGCTCAAGTTTGAGGGGCGCGTTACTTCTTTTACGAGGCTGACGGTGCGCTTCGCGACAGGCGCATCTATAGCAGTGATGAAACGTGTAGTGGGATTTCACTACACGTTAGAAGATTTGCAGTACAATGATGATTTCATCGTACTTGATTTAGATGAAAAATTTGATGTCATCCTAGGGTTACCCTGGCTCAGAAGGTACGAGCCAAGGGTCAGCTGGCAGCATCGAACCGTGAAGATGCCTGCCACCTGTTCATCATATGGTCATCGGATGAACGTCTTGGAGCGTCCACAAGCGTGTGGATGTACTGCGAGTGAGTGCGATGGCCTCACTTGTGGTAGGGTCGTTAGTACGACTGCACAAGATCACAGTGTGGCAACCAATCACACTATGGAAGAAGCCGCCGGCGGCTGTGCGGCTGGCACACAAGGCAACAAGATGATCCTAGATCTACTGGAAATTTGATCGTAGAGGATCTAGCTGTGGTAGCGCAACCACAGCTGGAAGACGTCGAGGGAATAAGTCCCCACGTACTTGAGGAAAAGGGTTCTCAGGAAGAAACCGAGACATTGTATGTCTTGGTTAATGATGGGTCAAGTGTACACGCTTACACACTTGATCTGATCGCACCTCCGAAGTCGACTTCGGAGATCACTTAATTGCAACGCTAGAATCGAAACGGTTCTTGCAAAATCTGCGTAGTGGCAAGGTCAAGCAGATCTGTGTACTCGAGCACGTGACTGACATTCGGTTGGCGGTATTATGTACAGAGAACGAACGGGTTCTCAGCAGCTCATCAATAGAAGAAAGCGTCCTCGATAAGAAGACTCGGATTGAACGATACATGTCTCAATCTTAGGAGTCGCTTCAGGCAAAACCTTCATATAAGGATTTGATCGAATTCAAGGACGTGTTCCCTGAATCTGTACCATGCGAATTGCATAAGGATAAAGGCACTCGACATGAAATCGAGCTCAAACCGGGCTCGAAGTACTGTGTCATGAAGCAGTGGCCACTGCCGCAGATGTGCCATCTTGCTGAATCTGTGAACGAGCACAAGAATACCAGTATTCTTAGGTGAGTCTGCGAGGAATCCGAAGCCAAATCCATTGAGACAAATTCCCAGCACTTGGCCGGGACGGGCAGAGACTGCAACAGGACTGAAGGGAAGGACTAGACTTTACCCGTTGACAGACCTCGCAGGCCCAAACGTACTTGCGCACAAGCTGATACTGGGTGGGCCAGTAAAAGTAGCGGCTCACTGTGAGATATGTTTTCTCACAACCACGATGTCAACCAAAAGGTTCGTCGTGGTACTTATACATGATGCGCAATCTCAGATCACCATGATCTGGTATGACAACACAAGGCGTGTCACCGGCAACAGACGAATATTGCAGTAAGCAGTTGCAAAGTGTATATCTATCCGTAGATGATCGAAATACTGACGACAACTGTTTGAGGCTCTTTCCAGGATGGGTTCGAGAGATGATGCATCAATCGCACCATTCCCGGATCACACGCCTTTCTTATTTCTTCCAAAAAGGTTGACGACGGGACAATCGAAGTCAGTACCGTGACAGTGGTCGGACAAGTGTCGGGTGGCGCAGCCGGCTTGAAATCGGGTCGTCGCGAGAGTGCATCAGCGACGGCGTTAAGTCGTTCTGGCTTATACTCGACGGAGAAGTTGTTCTCCGCAAAGAATGACAGCCACCTCGCCATCCGTTGCGAGAAGTGTGGAATGTTTACGGCCGTGCGTAAAGACGCACGGTCCGTATAAACGATGAAGGGTCTATCACCTAGCAGATAGACTCTGAATTTAGCCAGCGCATACTTCATGACAAGGAGTTCCTTTTCGTTGACGGGGTAGTTGCGTTCAGCTAGTTGCAGCTGGTGTGACTAGTAACAGATGACACGCTCCGCATCGTCTGCATCGTACTGCATTAATGCACAGCTGATTGCGATGTTATTAGCGTCACATACCACGTGGAATGGTCTGTGTTGATCTGCAATCGTAAAAACTGGGGATCGTATCTAGCTTTGCCTGATACCTTCGAAAGAGCGCTGGCAGTCGGCACTCCATTCCCACTTCTCGTTCTTTTTCAATAAACGAGAGAGATGAACAGTCATCTCGGCGTAATTTCGTGAATATTTGCGCAAATACGCCGCGAGGACAATGGACGTTCGAATTCCCTTGACATCTGTAGGCACCGGCTAGTCAGTGATCGCCTTGATCGTTTCTGGATCGGGCTGCACACCATCCTTACTGACGATGCAACCAAGAAGTGGTATTTCTATAGCAGCAAATATAAACTTCTTGAGGTTGGCGTACAACTTATGCTCGCGCTTTAGTATAAGAACTTTCCGGACGTGGAGTCGGTGCAACTCCACATCTGTCTATCCATCCCTATTCCGGCTATGGACGAACACATCATCGAAGTAACTGGGCGCAAACTCTCTTACGGATCTTAACAGATTCCTGACACATCTGTTGAATGTGGCAGGGGCGTAACTTAGCCCTTGTGGCAATACTAGCCACTCCCAAAGCGTACCGCTTGGGGTGATCACTGCAGTATAGAAAATGTCCCTTTCGCGCATAAGGATCTGATAGAACCCATCCATCAGATCCATGGATGAAAAGATGGTACTCTTAGCCATACCATCTATGATGACATCTTTCCTTAGTAATGGTTTTTGAGCAGGTAGAGTGGCAGCATTCAACTTGTTGAAGGCATGTACTATCCGCCACCCTCCTGTGGCTTTCCGAACACAGAATATAGGAGATCTATGTGGTGAGGTGGAATCCCTCATATGGCTAGCTGCTAAGCGATCTGCAAAGATTGTGTCGATCGCTAGTACTTGTTCACGAGGCAGTGGCCATTGCTTCATGACACAGTACTTCGAACTCGGTTTCAGGTCTATTTCGTGACGAGTACTTTTGTGCTTAGGTAACTCGCACGGCACTGCTTCTGGGAATACATCCCTGAATTCCAGTAAATCATCGTATAGAGGATTTACTTTGAGCGATTCCAACGATTGGGATGTGTATCGCTCAATCCGAGTCTTCTCATCAAGGACACTCTCGTTCATTGATGCGCTACTGAGAACTCGTTCATCTTCGGCAAAGACCATTGACGATCGGATATCACTGACGTACTCATCTTCCGCAACGAGTACGCAGATCTTCTTGACTTTGCTACTACGAAGATCACGCAAAAACCTCTTTTGGCTCAGCGGAGGTAACTGAGTAATCTCCGAAGTCAACTTTGAAGGCGCGATCAGATCAAGTGTCTGACTAACTATGCTTGATCCGTCATTAACCAGGACATTCAACGTCTGTGTGGTCTCATTGGAACTTATTTCCACTGTTCGTTGGGACTTATTCCCTCAACTCTTGCCTCTTGGACTATTTTATATCCGTATTGAAAAGTGTTAGCAATAGGTTGGTCATGATCTGGGTGTTGTCCACTAAGAAGACAACCATGCCCCGGTCCGCTCGACTTATTCGAGTGGTGATCCTTCGGCGCTTCCTGCGTTGCTATGCAGACGCCGGGAACTTGCTCCGCAATAAGATGGTTAGTCATATTGCGATCTTGTGCAGTCGTACTAAGGGCCGAACCACACGTGAGTCCATTGCACTCACTCGTAGTACATCCACATGGTGGTGGACGCTTCAAGACGTTAATCATATGGTCGTCTGGTGAACAAGCGGTGGGCATATCGACACTTCGTCAATGCCAGCTGACTTGTGGCTCGTACCTTCAGAGCCACGATAACCAAGGATAACATTAAACTTGTCATCCAAGTCTAATACGATGAAGTCATCGTCGTATTGGACTTCTTTCAGTTTATAGGAAATTCCTACTACACGTTTCATCACTGTAACGGTTGAGCCTTTCTCGTTAGAGGGATCTCTCGCTCGATATGTTTGAGCTTACAATTACCTAGCGATTGCGTTGTACAAAGTTGTTTGACGTTCCACAATCGACTAGGGCTCGTAGTGACATGTTCTTTGCCACTTCTAGTTTCAAGGTAATGAGACAAACTTCATTACCAGATGCAGTAACACACAATGATTGCGTGTTGAGAGCAATTCTCGTCAAGAGGCCTGCCAATTCACTTGACGTTGCTGGAGCAGTAGGGTGCTCCGCACCTACTGACCCTGACCGTTTTTTGGCTGTCCATTACGTTGTTTCGTTTTCACAACAACGTTGGACCCACGCCTTGGACCTCTCTTGGCCGCTTGGCGGTTACTGTTTCCTGCGGTACGTGGTACCGCGCTCGGGGCACTGCATTCGTAGGCATAATACCCTGTCTTCTGACATCTATTGCATTTCTGCAATTTCTTATAGTTGTTAACACGAGAGCTCTCGCTCCTCGTATTACAGAGGTCCATTGGTTCTGGGCCTCCATTTTCCTGTCGTCTCGATGGACGATAGGAACTCGAATTCGCGTGAGCCTGTTTCACGCCGAAGTCCTCCTGTTCCGCAACCCTTATTGCTTCTTCTAGGGTGTTGAACTCCAATCGGAACAGGTAGGTTTTAACAGGACCATCAGTCCGACCCTGCATGAACAACGTAATCAACGTTTGTTGGTTGAGTGGGTCGACTGTTATGCAACTGGTAAGGTGACGTATGTACTGAATGTACGAGTGTACGTCACGTTTACCTTGCTTGATTTTCAGGAGTTCAGAGCGAGCCCTGAACTCAGCTCGTGGCGGCTCAAAAGTTTGCCTTAGCAGGTACTTGAAGACTTCCAACGACCCAAAGACATATGGGTCGTGTAACTTCAGGCCCAAGGCTCACGTCTTTGCACGCCCTGCCAAGTTCGATTGAGCAAATGCGATCTGCATTTTCTCATCGACGATATGACGATCCCTTATGGCATCGTCTAGTTCCACGAACCATCTCAACAGAGAGTCTTCGTCGGCTCCCTTGTAATTTGAGATGTCAATCTTTAGAGTCTCGGGTCGACGTGTATACGTCGACCCGGTAGCAGTGGCCTGCTGCTGTCTCAACAGTTCAAACTGTTGGGCACTATGTTCTCTCAACAGCTCTGTCGGTTGAGAACCTTTTTGGTGAAGCAAGGTTACTTTTTCCCGCTCGACGTCAAGTTCATTCTTAATAAACTTGGCAATGGTGGCGTGTTGCCCGTCTGGGCCCATAGTGAGCAGCATTGCACCTACGGCCTATTGCCCTATCGTCGAACTCAAACTTTGCACGGCATCCCATTCGATTCGACTCAATGGGAGTAGCTCTCGTGCGTTGGATGGAAGTCTTCCGCTTCATCATCCAACATGTTCATAGTCGTTGGACGGACTACTAAGTGCTACCAGGTGTAACGGGGCACCGGTCGCTTGTACTGTCACAGTACAAGCTACTTACACTGAACACAGAGTAAGTTGGTGCCACGAGACTTCACGTACACGCGTCGTGCAGAGGAAGGTTTCAACACGAGAAAAGGGGTAAAAGTAGAACTGTATTTAGTATTGTTAATCTCCTGTTAATAAATCCTATTCAGTCTTCATTTAACTATATCTAAATACAAACATGAATTTGTTCTGTAGCTATCTGCTCACCACTGCGTTCTTCTTTCATGGCTTGGATTTATTGGTAGATATTATTAATCTATACCAACAAATGAGCAGTGTATTACTTCTGCAACAAAATTTTGCATGTTAAGCCAATATTATGAAAATATAATATTTGTCCTATATAATATTCGTACTTGATAGTTACCTTATATAAACCATCATGTAACGGAGGCACCCCGTTACAGATCGTGCGTGATTCCGGCACTTATCGGAGTATAAAACCGAGTAAAACCTGATTTTGGAAGCTCGGAGGCTGTCATGTTAAAATAAAACCCGATAGTAAAAAAACGCTTGGTGCAAGCCTTGTTATGTGCTGCTGGGTCGGCACCAGAGTTCCAGATTGGGCGCCCACACCTACGACCACCCACTTATGGTTATTCATGGTCATCAGAGCTACCGACAGTTGTTGGGTGGTTGTGGATGGGCGCGACTCCCGCAAGTTTTATTTTCTAGCACTATAATTTAGTAAACCTTTATTTAATACGATGTAAGTGGTTTATTTGTACAGTATAATTAGGGAATTGTTAAATGCAAGCACCCAAAATTAATAAATAAACGCCTTTTCTAAACTATTAGAAAATTTTGTTAAATGCACGCTCTTCTGTAGGAAAAGTTGTTGCTCGTCAACGCGTAACAGACGATAAAGTCTTGTCGTCAATTGCACAGGACGATGTAAGTAGCGGGAGCGGTTTCGATGATTGTGGGACTGCTGAAGATTGTCTGATGAGGTCTTCTGAATTCTTTACTCGTGTTCGGCCGCGACCAATCAACCTGGTAACTATTGGTCGTCCGGTGTCGGCAAATCGACGTTGCTTGAGAAAATTGTGCGCACCGATCGCGTTCTTACTGGTCCTGTGTACGTGATGTTGTTGAATTGGCTTTGGTGCACTGACTGCTAACGTGAGCTGTCATCTTTTTCAGGCCTGGAGGCACACGTGATTCGGTAGAGTGCCCTGGATTTTCACGGGCGCCCTAACGAGCATGTGGATACAGCAGGTATTTGGCGATATAGTAAAGCGTGATCACGATTAACAGACTGAGAACCTGTCAGTGTGTGATACTTTTCTGTAGATGTGATATACAATCCCAAGTTTTATCTGTGATGATTGATGTGGTTGATAACCTCAGTCATCCATTGATGACAGATTGATATACCATCTATCAATCTTTAATGGACAGAAGATTACTATGCGAATTAGTTTAACCTTAGTATTAGGTAGTTGAATGAGGTTTATTACAGATAAAACTAAGAAATAAAAGTTTAGTTCCCCTTTTGATCTTAGATTGACACGTGGCTATTTTAGACGTCAGTAGATCGTTATGAGTAAGAGCCAGCTTGATATGTATACTCGAGAGCACATTGTGCGTACGATTCCTAGAGTCGTCGTTAGTCCCCTGAACAAGGACTAGAAGCCCTACGAGCTTAAAGGCTCTCCGAGGCTTTGTTGATCAGTTCTAAGAACTGAGGACTCTTTAAACTAATAGGAACTTAGTTCCGTAGAACTAAGTGACTTCCAGAGTCGTAAGTATTCCTCTGACTAAGAGCTGTGTAGCTCCACTACACAACTCACGATGCTGAGCCTTTTGTTTCTCCAGTGTCGACCATAGCTCCTCAAAAAGCTAAAGTCAGGTGCTACGTCGTTTTATGACGTGGGGGACAACCCTGACGCTCTCGTATCCTCGCTAAATCACTTGCTTTACTAGCAGGGTTCCGTACTTCGTTTTGACGTTACCATACCACCGCAAATAAGCGAATGTATGACCACAATCTAGAATTACGGATCCAGCGAAAATTTATACGAATTGTCAGAACCAGTTATGTATCAGGCTCCGCTCTTCTCGCTACCTTTATTGTTGTCCGTGCCTCAGTATTCAAACTGGGACAAGACTAGTTGAGGCTATATGAGAAGGTTTTTTTACCGAAAGGTTTTCCTCCTCAATCCCAATTATTGCTCGTAGGCAACTAAGCGTCTTGTGTTCTCTTGTGTTCGTGTTCTCGGTTCTTGACAGCTCGACTTCCTTCCGTGAAGTACTCACGGATCGCACGGATCCCGCAAAGTCCATAGCATACATGTTCCGGACAGGTCATAGTCGTGAACTCGGCTGCGGACATCAGACATCAGCGTGTAATAGCTGATCCACATGGCAGCACTTTATCCACGGGATTCATGTCCGCACTCCGACCCGCAACCCACACGGACGCAGATATCCTAATATGATTCAAGCTCTTACAAATGGGCCCAAATACGTAGCGATACGCAAGTCGACCGAAATGGGAGCGGGATGGCGCCTCATTGTTGCAGTCGTATCGCCTAGGGGATGATTGTTCGTCACCAACATCACTGTCTTGTCCACGTCGGAGCCGAGTATTCCAGCGATTAATGTGCATAGCAACCTTTCGGGCAATTGAGAGCACGCGTATCAACTGAGAATTTATCTACGCATGCGGTGTTGCTCCATCAGTATCGAGGAGCAAAGTCATGGTCTGACGTTGTTATATTCCTTTGTATAGAAAATATAAGATAAATGAATAGCCTGAATCGAACCTCGGTGTTTTAAACACTGCGCCTCGGTGTATTTAGACTTTCCCCCAATAAGATGCACATGTTGCCGAAGACACTCGTGCCCCCTAAACACTAGAAATATAGTATAGAAAGAAGCGACTGATACCATGTCCACTTGTCCTGTGCAACGCCACCGTCCGCTCGTCTATAATAGAACCAATAGTACCACTTGACTGCGTCCGGCTGTAAAATAAAGGCGATTCACGCACCTTTATATTCATACGACACCTCGGATAGAGTGAAGCCTTCATCCGGAACAGATCCGTCCCTCTTCTCGAATGCCATGTCACTCTTCCTCTTCAATGACATTCGCCATCACCGACGACGTGCGCGAGCCATCCGACCAAAAAGCACGCGACAATGGCGACAGGTGAGCCCCGTCTTCTTCTCTCTCACGCTTCAGACAGCCCAACCACCACTTCACTAGCACCATGAATGAATAGCGCACGTCGCACCCTTTCTTCCTATATATAATTATATACCAACCTACCGATTCTCCTCTCTCCTTCACACTCTATCGAGCTCTAACTCTATCCACCTGAATCTCTTGCGCTCTATTCCATGTATACAGAAACCACGACCCTAAATCCAAGCACCAGCTCCTCATCTACTGGACCACGTACCAAGTTGTTCCTCCGGGGCAAGACCGGCATTGAGTCCATCTTGGGTCCACCCTCTTGTAGCAAGGACAAGACGCTGAAGATCGAGCGTGATGACCAGATGGAAGCTCTGGGCTGTGCTGATCTCTTAGAGTTTACAAGAGACGGCAAGTTCCTCGTGCTAGTGCGTACTGCATCAGGGTTCACTGTACGGGACGCGGACAGTGGCGCTGTCGTCGTGGACGTGGCCAATCCAGGTATCCATGTAGTGGCGTGGTCGCCCCTTGGCTCGCACTTGTTGACGTGGCAGCGGCCTCAGAAAGACTCGGATCTTGGCAATCTCATTGTGTGGGATGCTGTGACGGGCAAAGAAGTGGCTCGGTTCAAGCAAAAGTCCTATACCCGTGATGTACGTGGAGCGATGTTGTTGATGCGCGCGCAGATATTGGGTGTTGTGGTGTGTATTTTTTGTGTGTCTTGGGCTGACGTGTCTTTGTGGACTTGTTTGTCTTATTGTTGCCGTGGTAGAAATGGCCGCCGCTTCAGTGGTCGTCTGACGAAACGATCTGTGCACGTCAGAGTGCGAACGGTGTGGTGCTTTACAGCGGTCGCGACGTCGCAGCGGGACAGATTGGTCAAATCAACCTCCCCGTACGTGGTACTATCAGCTGCAATAAAATGAGATGCTATAAGGGGCTGAACTGATAGTGTGGTGTTTTGTGATCAGAACGTAGCGAACTTTAGTGTAGCTCCAGGCAGTGCTCCATACAAGGTGGCTTTGTTCGTTCCAGAAAAGAAGGGCAAGCCTGCCAGTGTCAAGATTTTCCAGGTCAACAGCCCTGATGTGCCAACAGCAACGAAAAGCTTTTACAAGGCACAGGACGTGGCACTAAAGTGGTCTCCTACGGGCAGTGCGCTGATTATTGAAACTCGCACTGACATTGACACGTCAGGCAAGTCGTACTACGGTGAAACTGGTCTATTTTTCCTGCAGAGCGACGGCGAGTATGACTGCATTGTCCCGTTGACGAAAGACGGCACGGTGCACGATGTGGCGTGGGACCCAACTGGCCGCGGTTTTGTGGTCATCGCAGGTGCGATGCCTGCGCATGCCACGCTTTACGACAACAAGGCGATACCAATCTTCGAATTCGGTGCAGCGCCCCGAAATCACGTTAGCTGGAGCCCGCATGGTCGCTTCTTGTGTCTAGCTGGCTTTGGAAATCTTCGTGGTGACATGGACTTTTGGGAGCGCAACAAGCTCAAAAAGATGGGCTCCGCAACGTCCAACTCCGCCACGACATTTGCTTGGTCACCTGACAGTCGCTACTTTGCAACAGCTACTACGTTCCCGCGTCTGCGTGTGGACAACGGCTTCAAGATTTTCCGTTATGATGGCGCTGGTCCCATTCACCAGGAAGAACGCGGTGAACTGTATGACCTCAAATTTTGCCCGGCCGCGCTGGATACGTACCCAAATCGACCTCAGTCTCCACGCCGAAAGGATGACGACGCGGGTTTTGGCTCGTCATCGGCGACCCCAAATGCTACGCCAAAGCCGCAAGCATACCGCCCGCCCAACTCAACAGGAGCGCTTGCTGCAATGATGCGCAAAGAAGAGGGTGGACCAAGGAAGCTAGACCGCAACAAGTATGCAGCTCTTCGCGGTGGTGCACCCACGACTCCTGGTGCTGCGCCTCGTGTTATTCCTGGCATGACAGCATCTGCAGCACCCAAGAAACTGAGTAAAACCGCTCGTAAGAAGAAGGCACAAGAGGCTGCTGAAGCCAGGGCTGCCGTGGACGATGCCATTGCTCAAGTTGCTGGCATCACCCCGACGGCTCCGACAGAACCGTGCCCGGTCGAGCTGACGCCTGATGAGAAGGCCAAGAAAGTGAAGGGCTTGCTGAAGAAGCTGAAGCAGATTGACGCGATCAAAGCGAAGAAGGAAGATGGCGACGTGCTCAACGACGATCAGCTGCACAAGCTCGAGACTGAACAGGCTCTGCGAGACGAAGTGGCTGAACTCTCTGCTTAAATGTCGTGCGACAGAGGGATGCAGAGATTGTGTTGACACGAAGGCAATAGAGCGCGCTACCTGGAGGATCAGTCACGTGCACATACATCTCCAACAATACATATCATTTGCATCAGTCACGTGCACATACATCTCCAACAATACATATCATTTGCATCCCTCACACTTTGTCCTGGAGGATCAGTCACGTGCACATACATCTCCAACAATACATATCATTTGCATCCCTCACACTTTGTTCGACCAGTCCTGGTCGTCATCAACGATTCCATCAAGCTAGTGTCAACTACGTTCCATACCGACGGATGGCATGACGTACGCTGCCCACTGGATAGACGGCGCCGATGGCGGGGACACAAAATGCTAGTTCGAAAAGCAAAACACAAGCAAGTTAGCCGACCACATTCGCTGTAGAACGCCCACAATGCGAAAAGCGTTTGTGTGTACCGGCGGAATTGTAGAAGCCCCTGGTGTGCCTGGGTAAACAATATACGTATCCCAAGCCCGTCGAACAGCAATCAGGGCCTTCATCGTCAAGGTCGTTGGGTCCAGAGACTGCTCAACCATCGTCGCTGATTCAGTTCTCGCTTTCTCTCGCGTTCTCACAACAAGAGGTGGTATCTGCGCTGTGTTCTTTGCCAGAATCTCCTTCTTTCCAGCAAGAGGTGACAATATCTTCTCGTCTTCCTTTACCAAGTCCAGTGCTCGACAATCTCGAACTGCAGCCCTTCGACGCACTTTCGCTCGCTTTCGATACGCCTACTCCATCCCACCAATGCGTCACATCACAACATACAACCCAACCAGGCAAAATCAAACTTCTCTTCAGCTCTCCACCTTTTTCTTGGCGACTCGTTGTGCAAATTTGCAGACAGCAGCAAACTCCTCCATCGGGAACAGACCCAACCCACCGTGCCGCTCTTTCAATTGCTCTGCCAATCGTTCACACTCGGCAACTTTTTCTTCCCGCTGCTGCTGCCATAGACATATCAATTCTTCCTCTGCCTCCCCCTGTCCATAAATCGAGCTGCATGTCTCAAGCTTCTTTTCCACAACCGCCAAAGCGTTCACCGCCACCTTCAAGTGCTTCAAAATCTTCTGCGTCTGTGCAATTTTATGTCTCAATACTCTCAATGGAGGTTCCTTCCCACGTCCTGCAAGTGACGGTCCCTGTCGCTCTTCCTGTAATAAACAGTGAGTCTCTTTAAAAGCTTTAAGCCACAACTGATCCTTTGTATGCACGGAGAGAGGACAGGGAGGCAAAGGAGAAGGAGGCAGAGGAGGTGCAACATAAGGAGGATAAAGAGCTCTTCCAGGTGGGACTGAGAAGAAGGAGTGGGGAGGCAGCAGGTGCCGAGGAAGAGGAGGAGGAGGACGCGGGCCGCGAGCAAGAGGACGATGCAGCCAACTCGGTCGCTGCATGATGTTCGATTAAACGATGTCCACCACACTATTTAGTGAACAAACATGTCCATCACGTAGTAAATGCCGTATCTTGTGTCTACCACATCAACTATTAGTGTGTGGTGTCTACCACACAAAATACATTATTGCGATGACGGATGCGCACGACGATTTGCTCCAGTGCGTGCTGCAGTTGGCCGCCAGCAGCGACAAGGTGCGCCTTTGCCTCGTCTCGACACGTGCCATTTCGTATCCAACTATCAAGATTAAATCCTCTTTCTTTTCGCTGTGTTTTTCTCTTCGTTGTCGTGCTTTTGTGTAGCTCTGCGCGACGAATGCGCTGCTTGGATCCTACTTAACGCGGATGCGGCAAGCGCTGCCGGCGTCTGGAATGCCCCGTTTGACGTCAAAACTGGCAGTTGTTGCGGCAACATTTGAGCCGGAGAATCGTACTTTAGAGGAGACGTTTCAAGAAACGCACGACGTAGGACTCGAGTCGGCCGAGCGGCTGGAGATCTCCAAGTCACGGCTAGAGAAGGAGCTGCGAAGGCGGTCGGAGCGCGTGCGTTGCGTGGCTGGTGTGGGGATGTGTGGTCCACATTAGTACTGACTTAATAGCTGTGTGGGGTTATTTGGTTTTACGCTTTATGGTGTGTAGTTTCGGGACCTCGTGACGAGTCGAAACACGGACATTCAGGAAGAGTATGCGCGAATGCTTCAGGAGCTGGACGATCAAGCCGAGTTGCTGGATGAAGAGATTCGAAAAGAAAGAGAAGGAACTGCAGATCGAGCGAAACGACGGCACGAGGAAGCAGTGGAGAGAAAAGCGAGGAAAAAACAGTACTTGGGCGAACAAAGTGCGCAACTGCGAGCGCAGTTGGACAAATTTACGCTGGAGATCAGACACCAGCAGCGAGTGTTTGCAACGCTGGAAGAAGAGAATGAAAATCAGGAGGACGAGATCGATCGTGATGATGTTCAGAGTGCAGAGGAACGGCGCCAACTTGAAGAAGAGCGTGCTCAGAACGAAATCGTGGAGCTGCAGCAGGAAATCGTGCTGTTGAAGGAGGTGCAGAAGGCGACTGTCGAGAAAATTGACGTATGGATGTCTGAAATTTGCGATAAGTATCATCAATGTTTGAGGAAGGAACTGATCGTGTGGTGTGTGGCGGATACGTGTGTTAGAAGCAATCACTCAAGATGCAATACGAGGAAGAAAAGCACGAAGCGCTGGAGGAACTAGCTCATGTATGTGCTAGTGCCATTTTGTCTTTGTATAGAATACGTTGTGCTCAGTATATCGTCTTGTGTCTGTGTTTGCAGCTCGAAACCTTGGTGGAAAACCTTGCGCCTCAGATAAACACGAATGGAATCCGATTGCACTCGCTGCTACGGACGCTTGCTCCCTCTCCGGTTATCGGAACGCTCATGACACGCATCTATCACCAGCTGAGTAGCGATCCCGTAGCACCGTCAACGGAGACTGAGTTGCCTCCGGCACCGCGGAAAACGGTCGACCTGAAAGAGTTTCTCAATGTGCGTAGTCTTTTTGACGATCGTGAGGTTGCTCGATTGGCTTACAATGTGTGTGTTTCTCGTCGCGTATTTTGTAGAGCTGCCCAAGTTGTGAGGAAGGCAGCCGAGCGATAAACGAGCTCAAGAAGCTGCAGCTCGTACATTGCTATGAACCTGCCGGAATTGTCGCGCTGGCAGATTAATTTGCACAACCACGTCTCACGTCTTTGTTTTGTTCATTGTTTCGGTAGTGCAAAAAGATGGTCCGCTATTACATCCGTCGTCTCTGCCCCACCAGCTTTGCCATCCGGCGTTGCAACGTTACGACTTTTCAAGGTTTTTTGGAACTTATCGCTGCCGCTACTACTTCACTAGCCGCACGAAAGTAAGAGGCAGTGTTTCCGGGTAATTGGGGCGTGTTTGCGATGCAGCAGTGATGCGTATGCTGGTGAACTGGTTTGGTTAGAGCGGTTGTTACGGTCGGCCTTGCCCACAGCTACTGGCTCGAAGAAGTCGTCGGTAGGACTACGCCCATAGTAGTGGCACGGAGCTCTTCTCTTGTTGTTCGAGCCACAAGTCAATGATTGAATTGCTTGGTACTGTTGGACCGGCGAGTGTGAAGATATATTGAAGGACGCGAAGGGCTTTGGCACTTTGTTGTTGTAGGTGAAAGATGTTCAAAGGTGGTGATTTCGACTACGAATACATCTTTGAAGTTTTAATCGGCTGTCTCGGAGACCGAATTCGAGTGGTGTAGTGCGTAAGTAGCAGTTGGTGACATCAATACCAATGACAAGTTCGTACTGCTGCCACCTTCAGCTTGCCCTGCACAATCTCGCGCGTGTAGGTGGTGGCAGACTCTGCAAGGGCAAACAAACAGACACGTCATCCGAGACATGAGCCTTCTCCTTCGCGTAATCGACCTACAACCGACACAACGAAGCAAAATAATACCGAGGCTAACGCTCCTTTATTCAGTCGATCTTCAGCACTTGTGTCCCATGTACATGAACCAACCATGCTTTCGCGTCGATCTTACGTACAGGGTGGATAACCTTAATCTTCGTCGTCGCCAGTCTCGTCGATTTCCACAAGGAGGTCACCGCCCAGCATGTTGTCACCGACACCAGCATGGATCGACACTACCCGACCACTCACCGGAGCAGCTACAACGGTCTCCATCTTCATGGCACTCAGCACAAGCAGAGCGTCGCCAGTCTTTACGTTCTCACCCTTTTTCACACGCACATCAAGCACGACGCCAGGCATTGGGGCACCTACCGAACCAGCCATAGTCGTCGCCTTTGGCTTAGCTGTTGTGGCTAGCCCTGCAGATTCGTCCTTGACCTTGATCACACGCTGTCGACCATTGAGCTCAAAGATGACGTCGCGCATCCCGTCCTTCTTGCTCACACCGCCCACTGCGATGAGCTTGATAAACACAGTCTTGCCGTGTTCCATCTCGATCTCGACCTCCGTGTCTACTTCCAGGCCCGTGAGGAAGGTGCGCGTATCCAGAAAGTGCAAAGAGCCGTACTCGTCCTTGAACTCCATGAAGTTTGCAAACACGTCCGGGTAGATTGCATGCGAGATCACATCAACGTCGCGAATCTTGTCCTCGCCATACTTCTGCTTGAGCTCCTTCTCCGCTGCCTCGAAATCGTATGGCTTCATCTCTGCACCGGGGCGGGCCTTGAAGATCTCTTGACCGTTTTGTAGCAGCTTGCCCTTCAGCACACGCGAACGCAGCGGTTCCGGAAATCCATGGTGAGGGATGCCCAAGTAACCCTGAAAGTACTCTACCACCGACTTGGGGAACGATAGCGTCTCGGCCTGGTCCACTACTTCGTCCTCCGTGAGTTTGTTCTGCACAATAAACTGAGCAAAGTCGCCCACGACCTTGGACGAAGGCGTGACCTTGATGATGTCACCCAAGAGGCGGTTTGCGGCAGCGTAGGCACGCTTGATAGCTGGCCACTGGCCCGCAAGACCCAGCTGCGTCGATTGAAACAGCAAATTTGTGTACTGGCCGCCAGGCATCTCGTGATTGTACACGTCGGCCGAACCTGACTTCTGTCCCGACTCGAATGGAGCGTAGACTCCGCGCAGCGTCTCCCAGTAGTCATTAATTTCTATAATGTCTTCGGGGTTCACGCCTGTGTCGTGCTCTGAACCCTTTAGCGCCGCAACGACTGCACCCATCGACGGCTGCGAGGTCGTGCCCGACATGGCGTCAGAAGCCACGTCAACGGCATCCGCGCCAGCATAAGCAGCTTCGAGCATTGAACTCACACCCGTGCCGGCAGTGTCGTGCGTGTGCACGTGAATCGGCAGGTCCGGGAACTCTTTGCGGATGGCAGAAATCAGGATCCGCGCAGCTTGGGGCTTGAGTAGACCAGCCATATCCTTGATGGCTAGCACGTGAATACCTTGGGCCACCAACTGACGAACGAAGTCCAAGTAGTACTCAAGATTGTACGGGCCGCGAGCTGGGTCCGACACATCGCCAGTGTAGCACATAGCAGCCTCGATAATACCACCAGCAGCACCGACAGCGTCAATGCCTAGTTTCATGTTCTCAAGATAGTTGAGCGAATCAAACACACGGAACACGTCCATGCCAGTAGCCTGGGCCTTCTCACAGAACTTGTACACGATGTTGTCCGGATAGCTCGTATAACCCACCGCATTGGCGCCGCGGAGAAGCATCTGAAACGGAATGTCGGGCACGGCCTCGCGCAGAATGGCTAGACGGTCCCACGGATCCTCACGCAAGAAGCGCATTGACACATCGAATGTCGCGCCACCCCACATCTCGAGTGAGAAAGCATCTCGCATTGCAATGGAAGTAGCAGGCGCGATTGCAAGCATGTCGCGCGTACGCATACGCGTAGCAAGAAGCGACTGATGAGCATCGCGCCACGTAGTGTCAGTCAGCAACAGACCCTTCTTCGCACGAACAGCCTTGGCGAACGCCTCCGGTCCCTGCTCGACGTAGATCTGGCGCAGCGACTTCTCCTTTGAAGTAGGCGGGACAGACAGCGTTGGAATAAGCGGGTCAACCTTGGACGGAGCAGGACCGATGGCGCCCAGTTCCTTTTCAGGACCGTTTACAATCGTGTTGCCAATGTACTTAAGCATCTTTTGGCCACGGTTCGTGGACGTTGATGGTAGCAGCAAGTCTGGGTTCTCGGCAATGAAGCTTGTGTCGATAACGCCCTTGATGAAATCCGGATGGTTCAGCACATTAGTAAGGAAGCTTTTGTTAGTGGTCACACCACGGACACGGAACTCAGACAGCGCGCGCTTCAGCTTCTGCGCACAGTCGCCTCGGTCCAGCGCACGTGCAGTCACCTTGACAAGCAGTGAATCATAGTGAGGAGTAATGTGTGCGCCAACGAATCCCGGACCGTCGTCGAGACGGATGCCCATGCCACCAGGGCTACGGAACACTTCAATAACACCCGAGTCAGGCTGGAAACCAGTACTGGGGTTCTCCGTGGTCACACGGCATTGCATTGCATGGCCGCGCGGCTTAATCATGTCCTGGCTCAGACCCAAGTCTTTGAAAGTCTCGCCACCAGCGATGCGGATCTGGCTCTGCACCAAGTCAATGCCCGTGATCTCCTCGGTGATCGTGTGTTCGACCTGGATACGTGGATTCACTTCAATAAAGTAGTGACGACCTTGCTGGTCCACCAGAAACTCCACCGTTCCTGCATTCAAGTACTTGGCCGCACTCGTAAGACGCACCGCGTCGTCAATCATCGCCTTTTCCGTCACCGGATCCAGTCCAACAGCTGGAGCTGTCTCCAGTACCTTTTGGTGCCGACGCTGCACGCTGCAATCACGGTGGAACAAGTGCACCACATTACCCTGTCCGTCCCCCAAGATCTGCACCTCAATATGTCGTGGTCGGTCCACGTAGCGTTCAATAAAGACCGTGCCATCTCCAAAAGCTGCCAATGCTTCCGAGCTTGCACGCTCAAAGTTTTCGTCCAATTCTGCCGCTGACGTGACAACGCGCATCCCACGTCCGCCTCCTCCCATACTAGCTTTAATAATCACCGGGTACCCCACCCCCGAGTCAATAAATGCCCGAGCTTGCTCGAGCGAGCGAACCGGTCCATCTGTTCCAGGTACTACAGGTACATTTTGTTCCTTTGCAATTTCCCGTGCTGCTGTCTTGTCCCCAAACCGCTGGAGGTTCTCCGGCGTTGGACCGACAAATTTAATGCCGTTCCGGGCACATTCTTGAGCAAACCCGACGTTTTCGCTGAGAAACCCGTACCCGGGATGAATAGCTTCAATGCCGTTTTCTTTGGCAATTGCAATGATACTGTCAATGTCCAGATAGGCCCCAACGGGCGTCTTGCCTTCGCCAACGAGGAAACTCTCGTCGGCCTTGTACCGGTGCTGGGTGAACCGATCTTCTTTGGAAAAGATTCCGACCGTCCGGATCCCTAATTCGTTGCCAGCACGCATGATCCGCGTGGCAATCTCCCCCCGGTTCGCAGCCATGAGCTTCTTGATCGTGCTGGCGTGGCGTGTTGGTGGCTGCGCGTGCGTGAAAGAAGGGGCGATGGCGCGCGCGCGACGGCTGACGAGCGAGCGGAACATGAGTGGATACGCTCCGGATACGGACGGATATGATCCGGATACGAGGGCTGAGGGTCTGGGTGTGAATTCGCAAATGAATGAACTGAACGGGGAGGGAGGGGGGAGCAAATCGACATGTGAGCAGACAGACGGACAGATAGACAGACGGGCGAGGAGGGAGAAAGATAGGGAGGTGCGACCTTTGGTTGAGTATACAAATGTCAAGGTAGTTTTTTGAATTGGGAGGGGAAAACCAGATGGGGCGGTTTGGACAAACGCGGACCGTGGATCCAACGAGACGCTGTCACGCGTTTTTTTGCTTCACGAGGGATCTTTTCCGTGATGAGATGCGCACTTTGTATCTGTATCTTAATGGTTCGGCAAGTAGGACGAGCTTGCGCTTATATGTACAGATTTACTTGATTGGACTTGCGCACGGCTGCACTCGTTAGCGTGAGTGTATTACCGGATCCCTTGTTCATACCAGTGACCTTTCGTTGCCAGCTTACTTGCTCATGGAGTTGTCGTGTGCATTTCCTGGTGCACTGCAAGGACGAAACACACTGATTTCATGTTAAGTTCATCACCGGAATGCTTGGAGAGCCGGTACTGGTAAATGTATCCGGGAAACGTCTGACTTGGCTGGCATCCAAACACCCTGATAGGTGGTCGAAACTGAGGATCCGACTAGATATCGATACGTGGTATGATTACGACCGACTTGAGCTACTCAGATGAAGCATATTGAAGCAGCACAGCTTACTATCGATAGCTCGTCAACCAACATCACATTATGAACGACATGTACCACCAGGCTTGTCCACATTGATGCAGGAACACTTCCCAATCGGCAGCCAGCTCCAACAACAGACAGAGTTGTTCGAGCTGGCTGCCCTGAGACCCTCCGGGGAGCTAGGAAACTGGCCCCCTTGCCTTGGGCGGGAAGTCCCCCGTAGTGGGGTCAAGGTAAAAAGGGGGGAGGGTTTCTCCTCGCTGCGTGCGCTACGGGAGGCAGCGCAGCGTGCGGCTCGAGAGAGAAGCGGTCCGCAGGATATCCTAGTGCAGGGCACGCTGACAATGGATCGAATCACCCTGCAAACCGAAGAAGTTCCTACTCTTCGCGGTCTGCCTACAACTCGCCGACACGTTCGCTGAGCATGAGCCCCGTCCCACGAAGAGAACTCCCCCAAGACCGTGACGACCCCCGTTGAGATCCAGTACCGGTTGTTTATTTACAGTAGCTTTGAGCCAGATACTCTTCATTCAGTGGTGCGTCATTTGAGCACGTTGTGAGCCCGAGCCGACCTGAAGAGCAAGAAGTCGACTACGAGGTGATGGCCAGGGATTACGTCGAGATGGCTCGCTGGGACTACCGCAGTGGTAACAGGACTCCTAGTCAAGCGTCCTCTGTCCCCTGAATCAAATTGAGAAAGCTAGGAGTAGTAAGACTGTGTCATGGTAGATAACACGAGGTGGTTACCACACAACCAGACATCTTATTAGTGATAAGTAGCTATAATAGACAGTCCGAGCCTCTCTCACTTTGATGCAGGAAGAGAAAGACAACCTTTCCACCCAAGAAGCCGGTCTGTAATTCCCGGCCACGTACCAGCGGATTGACATCAGAGAAAGAATCGCTGGAAAGATCGTCAGTATGACATGAAGAGCTTGCGATGTTCAATGAAAGCACATGAACCGCCCATAGCTTAACATACATATAAACTTTATTGCTGATGGATACAAAGGCTGCTTACGCTACGCACCATATCACTGTCACGCGAGATCATGAGCGAGTTCCCGTACATTTCTGGTAAAGTAATTCTTTCCATTCTTCTCTCTCGTTGTTGTGGCGCTTTCGCCCACTGTCGGGCTTTGTCACCTGCGTTTTTGTTGTACACAATATACCGCGAAAAATCTCCACCCTTGCCATATCCAAAATGGTCATTTCGTCAGCATTTTAGATAATGCCGACCTTGACGAGCATCGTGTGGCGGTCCACTTTGCTCCATCCGGAGTCCTTCATCGAGCGGTCAAAGATAAACTTGACCTTGAGTTGTTTGCCCTTCGCCGCGTAGAAATCCAATTCGTCCGAAAAGTCCACATGCAACTCACGTCCGAACGCCTTCTCTATACGGCTACGCAGAGCTTGCACCACCTCTGTCTTCTGGGATACCTGCACCATCAGGTCGATCTCGCCCTTTACACGCATAATCAGGTAGTTGTCCGGCTGGGTGCTCATGGCTACGCTCGTGAGACGAGCAAGCTCAAACACACGTCGTTCCTTCGGTTGCTGGATCTTGTCAGCCTTCAGGTTGAACACACGGCTCTCGCTGATCATAAGCACACGTGCCTGATGTGCCCAGCGTTCATTCACCTTCTCCACGGTGTCCAAAAACAGCAACTTTTCAGTTTGGCCACGACCGCCGCCTCGTTTCCCATCTGTATGAGCCTGGATTAATAGCGCGTACGCTGGGTACTTGTTCACACCGATATAATCGCCCTGATACATGCGATCCAGTGAATCGCGACGACGCTTTTTCTTGCCCAAGTAACGCTCGAACTCTGTGCGTACACCTAACAGAGCAATCTTGCACGCTTTCCACATGTCTTTCGTAAGCTGCTTGCGCGTCTTTAGACCACGGTAGCGCTTGCTGAACACAATTTGCGCTCTCCGGAGCTCCAGAAACTTGCGACGCTGTGTACGTGACTGGACAAAGCTCTGCATGAACAGAACCGAGTTGAGCTCCTCTTCTTTCTGAAGGTTTTTTACTAGGCGGCTGTTGTTGATATACAGCAACTTAGCAGACGCAGTCTCCCATTTTGAGTACAGCTGCGCAACGTTGTCCTTTTTGGCGGAGCCCGGAACGCGCTTTCGACGATCCTGACAATTCTTCCACGCGACATCATACGCTGCCAACAGCTGGTTGTACGCAGTTTGAAAAGCACCAAGTGATATACGATTCTTGTAGCGGCGCCAAGCATTCTCAATAATCCTGACGATGACCGGAATCCGCTCTTCGCGCAGGGTCTCAAGCGCAGACAACGCTTGTGGGTGACGCAGGAAAAGCTTGTTGCGGCCGAGCGAGAAGCACGCGAGCGTATCAGAATCCTCTTCGAACGGAAGCAGCACGTTTTTGTTGTCCGGGTCTCTTACACCGAGTCCAACAGTCGTGAGCAGATCAACGGCAGCTTTCCGAGACGAATGAGCAACCGGTGCTGGCCAGGTCGATTCCGATAGGAAACTGTACCGCTTGATGAACGGACCATACGGTTGACTGTAGCAGAAACCCTGGCGACGCACACTCAAGTTTTCCACCAAACCAAGACAACGTACTTGCTCCGCCACAAGCTCTTTGTTCACAGCTAACGGACGCTTGTCCTCGTTTGGCTTGATGCAACGAATGTAGTGCGGGTTGCAGCCATCCAGCTTTTTCAGCAAATCCGCGACTTGAGTTCGAAACTGTTGCGAAGTCGAAGGCGGGCGTTTCAGCGTTTGCTCCTTCGTGCGCGTATCGAGAGACACTTCACGGACAAAGGCGTTCGACGACTGTTCCATGCCGTCTTGCAGGTCGTTAAAGAACGTGTCCACGTTGGCATCAAAGAAGAGCGTGACGTCGTACTCGACCTTGCCAGCATAGTGCACGATACCGAAGTTGGGCCCACGTACGCGAGACGCAACGTAATGCGGGTTCTTCGAGTGCTCGCAGTTGTACCGTTCGATAAGCTCAAGATCGGACAAGCGCGCAATAGCACACTGCTCGTCCAGCAGTGGGAAGATACCGTGCTGTTTGGGATCCTCAATCAGGTCGCACACTACCTGATTATTGAAAAATGTAATGTTTTGCCAGCTCAGGCCTTCGCGATGGTACCCTTCTTGTTCACTCTCCAGCGTCTGACTAATAAACAGCTGCTGCAGTTTCTCGTTCACATAATTGATGCACAGCTGCTCGAATGCATTCACTTCAAAGATCTCGAACCCATAAATGTCCAGGATACCGATGCTGTTGTTAATGTCGCGCTTCTTGCACGTCACGTTCTTGTTAATCCGAGCCACAATCCAGTCGAAAATCTTCTCATAGAGCGAGCGCATGATCGAGTCACACACTTTTTTCGCCTGTCGCGCATCAAACAACACTTTCTGATCTTCTCGGTAAATATTCACAATGCGAAACGTCAGCATCGCCTCGAGTTTGTCCTTGTCAATCCCCATCAACCCCGCCGCCTTGACCAACGCCGCTCGTGCTTCCACCGTTTCAATAGCCGCACAAGGATTGTGCGCTTCATCGGCCGTCTGCTTGAACCGCACGTTCCCGAGCCACAAAATCGCCGACAGTTGCTGGAAAATCTCGTGCTGCTCGCCGTTCGTAATACCGACCGCCAGCATATTTTTCCGGACCATGCGAAAGTTCGCAGCATCGTCTACGCCTTCAATCGTCGCGGCTTCATTGCCCAGGACGTCAAAAGCCTCGGCACTCGGTGGCAATTGCCACGCCTCTCGTTCGTCGGTTGTCGCCCCGGCTAAAAGCTGGTAAAAAGCGTGGAAATTCCGCTCGCCGGCTGCTTGACGGATCACGCGACTCCGCTCGAGCAAGTAATTGTCAATGTAGCCACCAATGACTTGCCCCACGCGGTTCATCTGGAGCACAATGTACTTGCCAAAGCGGCTGCTGTTGTTGTTCCGGATCGTCTGCGCGTTGCCAAAGGCCTCGAGCACGGGGTTACTGCCCCAGAGCACGTCCGTCACGTGGCTCGTCATCTCGTCCGCTTCTTTGCGCTGGGCCATCGACATGCGACGACTGGCCACGACAGCGCTCTTGGCTCGGAACCGCGTGCTGATGGTCGTCAAGTACCGCATCACGTGCTTGGACGTCTCGGTCTTGCCGCTCCCGGACTCGCCCGTGATGAGGAGACTCTGGTCCAAGCCGAAGCGCATGAGACTCGTATAGGCGTTTTCCGCCAGAGCGAAAGGGTGCGGATCGCACAGATGAAGCTCTTTACCCTGGAACTGGTCGATCATGTTGCGGTCGTAGATCGAGTCCCCGTTGGGCTGCAACAGCGTCTTGTACGGGTTCAGAGCGATGAGCACGGGGCCCAGGAACGTGTAGACGTAGCCCTGACGGTACCGCGTCACGAGTTCATTGACGACGTGGGCCTCGTCCACGGCGTCGACCATGAGGAGGTCCTTCATGGTGGTGATAGGGGGGAGGGGAGGGGAGGGAATCC
>JH598269.1:123618-142726 GCA_000173235.2 Hyaloperonospora arabidopsidis Emoy2
GGTGGATTCGGCATCGCTGGAAGCCGTGACATGGACGAGCCTTTACTGGATGGAACAGAGCAGGGCATATGACGCATACTGCCGTCCGTTCGGTCCGTCCCTCTCTATATCTAGGTATCTCTATCCATAACTATGCGAATCTAATACATTGATCTATCGCTCTCCCTCTATTCTCTATGTATCTAAATCTTAATATATGCGTCTTCATTCCCTTTTATCTTTATCTATCTCTATCCATAACGAATCGAATCTTTATCGTATCTATTTATCGTTTGCTCTGTAATTTAATCTCTCTGCATCTATGTGTGTGTCTATTTAACCCTATCCATATCTATCCCTAATATATCTTAATCTCTAACCTTTATTTCTACTTTCCCCTATCTAACTCCATAATACAAAGGCGTTGAAGCGCACTAAAATGTCGTATGAGAACAAGTCATAGTGCGTGGAAAAGTCCAGAGTCACATCGACACTCTGCCACTTGACGATCCACTGACAATTGTAGAGCTCTTCTTTGTACACACTAAGAAGGGGCCTAACGACACGCGTCTCGCAACCGGAGAGCACTAAACTGTCGACTCCACACCGTAAACGCGCCAGAGCAACAAAAAGACGACCCACCACAGCAGTTGGACTGCGTCGATTCAAGCTTCTTGACTACAGAACATCGTTATCTCCTGAAGCGCGGTATGAAGACCAATGATCATCTGAGCTGCAAACGTGGTCGTATAGACTTACAAGCCGTCATGGGCGAGCGAGACTGCATATAATTCGACCGGACAGGTTTAAGTTGCACTGACATCCCAAAGCAAAAAGGACAAGACTGAAGGTTCACCAGACCACATTTAGAACCGCGTTAGATGCGTATCCGGTCAATGTTTGTCTATAGATTCCCTCAAATTGTGTTGGACCTCGTCTTGAAACGTGTGCTATGTATAAGAGAATTGGCAAGTGTCTTCCATCGAGCAGCGCTCCGTATCGCCTAATGAAGCGCTAGTGTACAATCAATCAACAACAACGCGCTGGCCCCTCACAATCAAACAAGTCGCACAGCAACGGTAGTAGCGTCACTGACGTTTAATGGTTCAAGATCACACGACCACATTGTATTAACATTGCGATAAGAAATGGGCGAGCGTCATGTCGAGATAGGGACGGGGTAGTTGAAGAAGAGCGTTATGTAACGCCGTTTGGCATAATGCATACTACACTCAAGTATCTGGTAGTTAACAGGAAAGACGAGGCAGCGTGTGAACCGATGGCAAGAACAATCGCGAGGTTCGGAGCAGATCGGAGCGCGACCCGTCAATAGGTTGTGGAAGACACGGGCAACTGCCTGACCAAGGTGACCGACCGTACAGACGGTCGTTTAGTACGAAGTGACAAACAAACGCAAAGACTTAATATACGTGCTGTTCCAAACCCGATACTAACTGCTCACTAAAGCAACGTACAAAATGCAGCTAGTTCGTACATTGCGTCCTCCCCATGTTGAGATTTCGGATAGCAGCTTGTCTTGAAGAAAACGGGATGAAACGAGTATGCCGCACGCGAACCGTGCGAGTCCGAAGGTAATCAGGCCCTCGTATCTGTAATTACGAGTTGGCTGACTTCAAGTCAAGAGTCATTGGGAAATAAATCAGGGCGTGTAAACACATCGCGAGGTATTTCAGGGCAGAGGGCGAATGGGGTGAGGGGATAGCGCCAGCTGGAGATTATGATAATGGATGCCAGTGTCCAAGCTCGATCACCTCTTCCGGCATCAATAAGCGCGACATCTTGTCACGCCAAAACGTCAATTGACAAACAACGTCACGTAGCGTCAACGCTGTTGCTTCAACGCTGTTGCTACCACAGCTCCGCGAACCCACTAACGAAGCCAGCAATGTCACGTTGACTGGGTGCATCGCAGAGCTCATCGAGTCCGTGAACGGCACTAAAGCTTGTACAGTTGTGTCCACCACCCTGCAGCTAACCAACAAGTTGCGCGACGCAGTTTCAGCTCCCGTCACGAGGATGCAGAGCAAAGATGGGGCACGTCGTGCTCGCAGATTCTATGCCACAAAAGGCGTATCCGAAAGCATTGTCGGACCAACTTAAGGCGCGGATCCTGTCACATTGTAGACACGGTCATGCCCGCCTATGTCCTCAGCGGCGCAGCTGCTCTTCACGCTGTCTTCCAATAGAAATCGATCATGGCTAGCCAGCACCACCTCGTCGTATGAGCTGCAGCATTGAGAGCAGACCCCTCACATATATCCACCACGACTTCATATATCACACCGGTAGAACGATCTTCGGAGAAAACGGCTCGGGTAGGCGAAACGGCACCAACTGCTGCAACTGACTGACTGTGTGGGGGTTCCCAAACGGAACAAAATGCGTTGGCATGGTGAAAACACTTTCATTTGCATTCAACCACAGCAGCAGCACAAGTATCTTATAGAGCGTGGAGGAAGATCTTTGGAACTTGTAACGGTAAAGACGTCGGGTACATGACAGGAATGCAACTAGAAAGACAGGAAAAGCTCCTCCTCAACTACTTTCCTACCTACTAACGCAGTGCAATAGACACCATTGCACTTCTTCTTCCCTAATGAAACCGTTTCCATGCATTCATTCATTCCCTCACGACTGCTCCCACACCGCTCTACAACCTTCGCCTGGCTGCTCTTGACGTCCTGTTTGATGGGCAGATCAAGTATCGATGGTATTGCTCTCTTTTTTCATCCGTTACCGCTTGCGTCCACTCGAGTGCGGCGAAAGTTCCCAGACGGACGTCGCACAGAGCCATTGGAACGGACGGGGCATGTCAACTTCGGATCATTAATTTGCTGGCTCGCAAGAGAGACAAAGCCCAAAAGGCATCTCTCTCTCTCTCTCTCTCTCTCTCTCTCTCTCTCTCTCTCTCGGTTACCACTTGATTATTTCTTTCATACACTGCACTTTACAAAGCACCAACCAACCTACTAACACATAAACCCACTTGACAGTCCATACAGTAGTACCGTTCTAACGAGTCAAACGTGACTGATTACCCGACGAGTTTTGGGTCTATTTCGTGCAAATGGACACTATGGACCTTCCCAGCTGCTCTCCAGCATCGTCAGTAAGTGAGTACTGGCTCATCTTGCATCTCCTGGTGAGCTTTTCCTTGGTCGCCAATGTGCGCTGGAGCCGCATCGTGATTCATAATCACGCCTGCAATAGCAGAGAGGTCCCTGCTTGTTGCTGTCGAAAAAAACCGCACCAAGTTACACCTTGGGACAACACGGAAGCAAGAAATAGACGCGAGAAGAAGCTGGAATTAGTGGAGAAGACCAATGGGGATGCCAAGACAGATAAGCTTTCGTTGCCCGCTTTGGCCTTGTCCTTTGAAACAGCTCGTGCTGATGCGCGACTGAAGAGTCTTCGGACCGAGTATGCAACTTATCTACAAATGCTCAAAGTTGGCCTTCCCCGAGTTATTGTCGACCACAAATTACGTGCTGAAAATAAGGACCCGAGTGTACTGGACGAGCTGATCCGAACGACGTCACATGTGAAAAGAATTCCAGCTCCCATCCAGATTCCACCGATGGAAGATCTGGTAGGGAATAATGATCTGGAGCACAAGCAAAAAGTGGAGTCGTTCAGGCGGATGATCAAGGTTGGCGTCCCCCGTCATGTTGTCGAGCTGAAGGCACGAAAAGAAGGTGTGAACTTGGCCGAGTTGGACGCACCGAGTCGTTCTGGCTCTGGTGTCGTGCTCAAGTGTGTTGTCGATGATACTCGTCTGCTTACGCATGCAGATCTGACCTCTCGATCCAGACGCTCCAGTGTTAGTTCAATTGTTTCTACTGCACCCTCGACACCTGATGCATTGGCAGCACGGTCTGCCTCGATTATAAGTAGCAAAAACGGCCGCGACTTGGCAACGATGGCTCTTCGTAAGATGAACAACGGGACACGCAAGAAGCTCCATTGGTCCACGACCCCGTACACAGGGACTGTTGTCCTCGCTCAACATCGACACTCGCTATGGAGCCACATTCACGTGAAAGCTCCACAAGATGGCGTGTGTATCTCCAATGAAAGTCGACGGTGGATGGAAAAGCTCTTTGTCAAGGTGGTTGCCAAAGCAAAAGCTGTTCGACGACATAGTGCTGCGAGTCAAAAGGAAGACGCATTTTTTCAGAAACAGTCCTTGACGCAGTACTTGGAAGACATGGACACACGCGAGCGTGCGAACTCTTCGGATCCGATCTTTTCCGATGATGATGACCTAGACAACATGGAGAGCGAACCGGAGTTGAGCGAAAGCGGTTTCGAGCAGAACAAGACAACAAGTCCTGGTAGCGCCTTCCTCCGACGCAAGATGTGTGTCGTGCTTCTCGATCACAAAAAGTCCCAGAATATTGCAATCGTCCTCGCTCGGGTGAAGCGCACGTTTCCAGAGCTGACGCGCCAAATCTTGACTCTCGATTGCGACGTCTTGTCGAGTCCAGCGTTGCAGTCACTTATTGATATGTGGCCTGACAGTGCTGAGCAAGAGGCCATTGACAGTTTTGATGGCGACGTCTCAAGTCTAGCAACAGTGAGTGCTGTTCAGTTTTGAACGCGGACTGAACTTGTAAGAATCTGACAACTTGTTGCTCTGTTTGGCACAGGCTGAACAGTTTCTGATGGTAGCTCGCACTGTTCCTAGGGCACAGCAGAAGCTGCGCTGCCTTCAGTATAAGATGGACTTCACCGTGCGGGTCGAAGAGCTCCGGTATGTTTAGCGAGGTTTTTGACCGCACTGATGCATGGAAACTAACACGTGCTGTTTGAACTTACACAGTACGAGCTTGAAGCTGCTGACACGCGGGATTCAGCAGGTGTGCTCCAGCGACCAGTTTGCTGGCGTGCTCGAATATATCTTCCACTTGGGAAACCTGTTGAATTTTGGAGAAGGGGTGGAGTACACCAAATGGGTGAAAAGCATTAGCATCAGCTCGCTCGCAAAGCTGTCGTTCACAAAGGCTTATGATGGACGGATCTCGTTCTTGCAGTATGTGATCCAGTCGATCGAGGTAAGAGACACATTTGTCGGTTGCCACATGCCGAGAAATGGACTGCTTGCTGACTGCTTGTGGTTTCAACACGACAGCGCGATGAGCCGCACCTTGCACTGTTCAAAGATCAGCTCTCTCTTATCTCCAAGTGCAGTAAGCTGTCCGTTCAGAGCCTCATCGCCGAATACCAATTACTCAAGGAAGGTCTTCGCATGTTCGTACACGAGACACAAAAGATGGCAGTGGTGCAAACTGATGACGACAAGCTGCGGGTAGAGTTGGCAGTCTCACAAAAAAAAATGCGGTTGTACGCTGAAGAAGCTGAGCATATGCTCAACGGCGTGCAGGATCTCGTGGACCAACTGGAGCAAGAGGTTTGTCCCTTCGGATCTTTTGTCGTACCGCTGACTCCTTGGTGTTAACTCTTGTCTTCTGGTTCGTTACATTCCAGAGACTTCACTTTCTGAACTATTTCGAAGAAGAGGATACCTTGCCAATCGACGAACTATTGGGCTACATCGCCAATTTTACAGAGGAGTACACACGTGAGCGACGACAACTCATTCTTCGTGCTCGTCAGGCACAACAGGTTAATCATCTGCGTTCAGCATCGGTGAATAACCTCTCTCGAATTCGTCATAGTTTGTAGTTTAACTAGACACGATATGTGTCAACCATGATTTATAAGGAAAAGCGGACAGACCGGTATTACTATTCTCAATATGTACCCGATCGTAAATCAAAGATCGTCATCAAAACAAACGAGGACAGCTGGCATCCTCACTTTCGTACTGTAGGACAAGGCGAAAGACGACCAAGAGATCACTTTGACAAATGGGGAACGTCTCCAATAAGGGCTTCGTGTACTCGAGCAACGACTACCAACTCGCTATCGAGACGTCCAAGGAGCTCGAGTATCTGCTGGAACAAGAGTTCAATGCTCGTGGTCAGGGGCTGCACGAAAAGGTTTCGTCGGTCGAGAGTTTGCTCCCGTTCCCTACAATTCGCTCGATTCGCTACGTTGCGACTTTACGCAACAAACTCATTCACGATCGAGAAATACGAGCGCTGCCCGATCGACCGCTTTTTATTAGCAAGTTTGACAATGCAATGGCCGAGCTCAACATCATGATCGAACACAAGCGACACAAAAGCCAGGCCCCTCCTGCTGTGGAATGTGTCATCTCCTAACCTGGAATTTGAAAATTCCAAGTTAGGATTTCTTGAACGGCCTCTTATTCCAGGTTCCGAACTACATTCATACTTAAAGCGACATTGACTTTGCCTCAGCCCTTTACTTCTTAGCTTGCAAGAGCTCCATCTGCTGCGTGAATGTTGTCAGATACTTGTTGCAGTCTTCTTGCGTTGTAAGAGGGGAGCACATCAGATACAGCACGTTGCCCAGGGAACGAGCGTATACGCCGTTCTTGCGCAAGACTTGGATGAGCTCGGCAGCTTCAGTCGATGCATAACCGGCGTTCCTTACGGCCAATTCCACACAGGCTACCGTCCCGATCGCAAACGTGCGCTCGATGTACGGTTTAGTGGAAAGCTTGGTAAGAACGTCGATGTTCCAATACGTTCGGATTGCGGCATCTTTAGTGGGGACACTCGCATCGTTGAGAATCTGGTACATGTCCAAAGCAGTCACGGCCGCAGCACAACCGATAGGGTAAGCCGTGAACGAGTGGCCGTGCAGTAATGCCTCACCTTTCGAGTCCGCGTAAAACGTGTTGAAGACCTCCTCCGATGCAAGCGTGGCAGCCATCGGGACTACACCACCAGTCAACAGCTTTGCATAGCATGCGATGTCCGGATCAATGCCGAGCAGATCGCGCGCTGACTCCACTCCTAGACGCCACCACCCTGAAAATACTTCGTCGTAAATCACTGGGATCTGACGAGCACGACATTCCTGCACGAGCACGCGCTGGTACAGCGGATCCACCAGGAACATACCACCTGAGCCCATAAGGACAGGCTCAATAAGCGCAGATCCCACACGCACTCCCTTTTTTTCAGTGCGATCGATCATGTGTGCTACGTACTTGCGATATACATCCGCCAACGGACTTTGGTCGCGCGAAGCATCAAATACAGCATTGAAAGAAGGCAGTGGTTCCTCAGCCTTTTCTTTGCCAGTAATCTCAGGGTCGATTGAGATCTCGTACGAGCCATTACGAAGCGCTACCGTCGGGACTTTCAAAAAGACACCTTCGGGTCGGTACCACGGATGCTGCATCTCATTAAACACGCTCTTCTCCGCGACGTTCATTACGCCAAGCGTATCGCCATGATAGCAATTAGCCTGTGCGAGTGTAACCATCTTGGATCGCATCGTTTGATCCGATGCGAACTGGCTGTAGTCCAGCTTATGGTCGAGTACATACTTCCGGAATGCCATCTTCAGAGCAACCTCCACAGCAGTCGACCCGTCGTCCGAGTAGTAAACTCGTGAGGCCCAGCCTTTGCCAACCGAGGCAAGCAGCTTTTCACTAAGTTGCAAGGCAGGTTCGTGTGCATTCTCAGGAAACATCACGTGGCCGTATCGGCCTGCCGCATATGCCAAAGCGGTGGCCATCTTTGAATTGCCGTGTCCAACACCCTGCGTCCACCAGCTCGCGCACGCATCAAAGAGCGGTGTGACCGTGTTACTGTCCGAGCGGTACACACCAAATTCGTCGCCATGCGCCGAGTCAATGATCGACAGCGTGCCAGCTTGTTTGTGTTGCGTAAAAGGCCACCAAAACACTTTCTCTGCCCGTTCTTCCATGTGCTTGAAGCGCTCAAGACGAGCAGTGTGAAAAGTCTTGAGACTCTTGGTCACATCGGCAAAGACAGCGTCGTGTGCCAAGTACCACTGATCCAGTGACTCTGGCATTGGTGGCACAGCCTGCATTGTAAAAATCGGGATACCGAGATCGCTCGTCCGTGGCTCCAGTGCTGCTGCATTATCCAGATCATCCTGTTCAATGAGACAGATCGCAGCGACGTCATAGCCACGAATCAGCAGCGATTCAAGTGCGGACATGGTGGTAGAAATACCACCCAACTTGCCATCACCAACCAGCACAACTGGAAGACGGAGAGCTCGATACACATCCACTTGGAATCGCATTGATGCAGTGGGACTGCACACTCCGCCAGCCGTCTCCACCAGCACCAGACTATCTCCAGCCTCATTTTTATCATCATTTTTTCCAAGGGTCTGGAGCTTGTCCGCCAGCAGTTCCAGCAGCTTTTCATCCGAGATCGTAGATCCCTCCAATTGGGCGGCCAGGTGAGGCGACACGGGTGTTCGCCAGGAGACCAGCGTCGAACAATTGACTGGACGTTGCACTGAACCCGTTAATGGGTTTTGTGTATATTTCTCCACAAACGACGCGTCCCCTTGGACTTTCGAATGGACGGCATCGATCCCCGTCTGTAGCGGTTTAATGTACGCGACATGTCCCCCACCGTGCGTGCATTGGGCGAGAAAAGAAGCTGCACCCCGACAGATACCAGCAGACACGACGGTCTTACCAACGTCCGTATTGCTCCCAAAGACTTGGAACACGGGCGTATTGAGACTTTGCGGAACGACGCCTTGGGTGCGCAGCTGCTGTTTCTGCTTGACTAGGGCATCACTTGATGGATGCTGCGTGGGGTGTAGTCCGACGTGGTACTTTAGTACTGAAGCAGCAGGTCTTTTTGTATAAAGGGACTGAATGACAGAACAATTGAAAGCTCTGGACAACATTGAGAGTCTTTGGAGCCTCGAATGGTCTTTTGGAGCTCTTCGGATAACTTTTCGGATATTCCTGGAATGGCTTTTGTGGCTGGGCGTCAAACCCCTGCGAGAAGTGGTGGGATTTGAAGGTGGAATTGACAGGGTATCGAATGTAAATGAAGGATAATTAGGCTGATACAGGGGAGATGTTGAACCGAATATAATGAATTTACACCTAGCATTTAATGTATTACCGAGTACGAAATAGCAGT
Source organism: Hyaloperonospora arabidopsidis Emoy2 (assembly GCA_000173235.2). Classification (NCBI taxonomy): domain Eukaryota; phylum Oomycota; class Peronosporomycetes; order Peronosporales; family Peronosporaceae; genus Hyaloperonospora; species Hyaloperonospora arabidopsidis. The sequence continues at coordinate 132,639 of JH598269.1, forward strand.
ACAGTCCTCCCTCTGACAACCTTCCCCCCATAACTTTTAACCTCCGCGAACCAATAGGATTCGACGTCCACCTTGGTCGTTCTATGGTCGCTTACTTATAACTTATAACGAACAACCAGCCGAGAAGCCATATATAAGTGTATAGAGGGAGAATTTGCGCCAAATGTGGGAGAGTAAATCTAATTAAGCTGAGCATCGAGGGTGGTTTATGTTGAGTTGGCACTACGAACATCAACCTGAAGGCTAGGGAGTAGCTTTAGGCAGAACGATGTGTTTACTGGGACAGATCAATCAAGTTACTGGCACTACCCGGGATAATTATCTTCTCGGGCTTGGTGAATGTAATTGTAACGGCCTGCTACAGCTCCTTCGTTCCCTTTCTCCTCCTCATGCACTGCGTCCGGGAATCTCTTAATCATGGAGCTGTGGCTGAACGCTCTCGTCTTCTTCGACAGGGTGTAGACGCTCCTCAATGGCCATCAGATTCAAGAGCGATAGCTATTCAAGATTTTTATGTCCTGCTCCAGTGCTTTCTCCTCCTCATCCCGGTATAGACTTCTATGTTCTCCTATTTTACCTTGCATGGAAACCGTGGCAGGGCATTTCGAACAGCCCGGTGTGGTCGAAGCAGTTCTTGTTAATGCTAGCTAAAAAATCGTCCAGGTCAAATGAGACCAGAACATGGCTGTAAACGAATCAACTTTGTAAATGTTACCAATCTCGCTGATTGTGTCGCAATTCAGTGTGGTGAAGACGGTAGCGCCGGGAATGACTCTTAAAAGTGGCAGTTGTACGGCCATTCATTAATTTAACTTTCGTGGTCGCGTGGCCGGAAGGGATTAGACCTTGACGTTAGTCAGTTGCAGACCGTCCAAAGTGTGTGATGACACATTGTCGAGGATAACCTTCCTGCCTTGATCCTAGAGCAATTGTCAGGTCTTTGTAAGACTAAAAGGACAGTCCATAGGAACAAGGTTGCAACCATACCTTAAAATTTATATAACGTTTGGAATCCATTCCTGACAGAACTGCCCGTTCATCCCTGCCCTTCACGTTTTGCCTGCAAACGAACTGCTTTTTTTGTCTTCTTATTGAAAAAGCACTGTTCTTTGGCTCGTCCGATGAAGAATGGCTGGAGCTTATCAGACCCATCAGCATGAGCTGCGAAATATACGGTGATGTGTGTCTGATAGCAGGAGTAAGTAGATGAGTTTTCAATTTAGGTGAAAAGTCAAATGGAGATCAAATCACGTTGTCCCTTTGGTGTCCCTCGACCTCTGTCTGAGCGATCATCCTATCATGCGTCATGCTGCAAAAAGACCTGTGAAAGCTAATTCAGCAAGGGTAGCTACAAAACAAATACATGTTTGTATTCAAATATAGTTAAATGAAGACTAAATAGGATATTTAACAGGAGATTAACTATATTAAATACAGTTCTACTTTTACCCCTTTTCTCGTGTTGAAACCTTCCTCTGCACGACGCGTGTACGTGAAGTCTCGAGGCACCACCTTACTCTAGTGTAAGTAGCTTGTACTGTGACATTACAGGCGACCGATGCCCCGTTACAGACTTTGCCAGGACAAACTTATCAGTTGTATCTCATCGACATCGACAAGTCGTTTGGCCTCGATTTCTCCTATCGCATTCAGCTTTGCGAGAACCATCGTCAGAAACTCACGTACTATGGCATCATCACCCATCTTCGAGAATATAATACATTAAGTCGAGCAGCAAGCGACTCGTAGCTCGTTCTGCACCTTTCGTGCTGACGCTGTCCTTCCGTTACTCTTCTCACAATGGTCGAGTTTGCAGCGTAACGACAACACCACGCAGTAGGACAAGTTCAGTGACACAGTCTGTTCATTCGGTTGCAGTTGCCATGCGTTCACTACAGCTAGCGCTTTATCTCAGATTCTACCGTGTATGCTTGCTAGGCGTGGTGTGTACATCTCAAATATGGCAGTATTTACAGCGACTTCTAGTCAATTTCCATAGCTGACGCATGATCCTCTCCAGCGGTACCGCAAGTTGTTCTCTTGTCGATTGCCCTGCTCTGCAAATAGCAAGAAAGATAAACGACACGACACCACTATTTTATGCATCGGCACGCCGATCGCTAGCAATGCGGATTATAGTAGGAGCAACGTTGCGCAGACCGCCTCTGGAAAGGGAAAAGAAAGCCGCAGGGTAATGCAAGATTTATATGTGAGAGACCGCGGGGGCTACGCAATGAAGCATCGACACCTTTTAACCAATTAAATATCCACTGTCAGCTTCAGTGTTGAACGCGAATATGCATCATGATTGCTGCACGACCTCGTTCACAACACAAACTGTGACTGAGACGCAACCTCTATTCCTCACATCGAAGATCGACTTACGTTTCAGCTCGTTTCACTTCTCACCAACGACACCTCTCCCTCTTTTTCTACGTGCTATAAGTGCGGTTCGTCCTTTCGCCAGTCATTCATTTTCACTCGATATCCACAAGGCAATGTCGCGAGATGCAATTCGGAAACTGTTCACTAGCTTATTCGACATGGCAAAGAGACCTACGAGGTTGCTAAGTGTTGCTTGGTTTGGCAAAGCTTTCGCCTTCTGCACTGGAGCTGTCCATATTCATCTGACAAGCTCTTCGACACGGACTTACGGGGTGATCAAAGAGCTTTCAAACACGTATGACTGCCAAGTTCAATTGCACCGCGTGTGTTCGTATATTCCTGTGCATACTATTCGGTCAGAGAGGAAGCCCAACCTTGTCGTGTTTCGGTATCGGTGAGTAGAGGTTCATTAGCCCAACAGAAACTAGGTAGAGCTGGTGCAGCGACACATCCTGCGCATTGTCATTGAAGTTGGTGAGAGAGCTTTCACACTCTAAACGGCGAGAACTTGCTTTCGAGCTCACATACTCGTTCTAGCACTTGCCATGAGTGTTTAAGTGGATCTGCTGCACGACAATCCGAAACACAGACTGTCAGACCAATCGATGATAGCTTACGTGCTTTGATACAAGTTGCCTTCACAAGACAGCTGTGCACACTCCAAATAATGGCTGAGTATGTAATACTCGTTCAATTTGGTCCAGCGTTCTACACCGAGAATCACGGCAACCCTATTCAGCTAAAGCTGATTGTCTGAATGACTGAACTCGTTATTCGTAGTGTTGTGTGACGATGACGAAACAATTCTAAGTTACGATGCCTCTTGGTTAAGCCAACTCCTTGCCTCGATTCAAGTGCCTATTCTTCAGAAGATAGCAGCAGACTCTACAGTTATCGGTGCTTCCATTGTACCTAGATGTTCTGCCACTGTTATAACGCTCGCGCCGCTGCTCCTCTTTTTTGTGTCCAAGTTAATCAAAATTCTATCCGGTACAATCGCTTCGTGCATGTAGTGATGCATTAGCATCGCAATCGTGCACGAAGTAAGACCTAGACCCACAGCAAGCCCTCCGCAACTGCGTCAGTAATACAGAACGTCAGCGAGAACGAACAAGTTAATGATGGTAATCCTGTGAGTGTCGTCGAGAAAGCAAGTATAGATTCTCGACATTGCGGTGGATGGAAATGTCGAGCATACTTTTCAGGCGGAACGAAAACATCAGAGTTTACCACCTTCGCTAATACCCAAACCAATACAAACAGCAGTCTCCAGACCATTTCTTGACAATTAGTTTTTCTCTGCCGTTCTCCTTCCCATATGTATTTGCAGCACCGAAACCTCTGTCGATGTGGGAGAGATGCATGAGTTTACAACATGTACACCGTGTACATACTCGTATGGTAGTGTACGTATGGCTGCAAATGATACTAATCGAGTGCTCTGCCAACCAGTACCTCATTTCGCATTTAAAGAACGCACTAATGATTCGGTTTCCACATGAAACGTGTGCAAGTCCAACCGACATGGGTTCCTACGCGCCATGGTCGTCGGATCAATTTAGTGTCCCTGAGCAGAAGCCGCACTCGAAGCTGATGCGACGCCTGGTTCCAATCATCTGCGGATTCTCGGTGCTTGTTGCAGTCCTTGTCATTGTGGGTGTGATGTTGACTGCCGATTCCAGCAGCCCCACCGACGCATCGAGCTCGGATGGAAGTAACACTAGCGCCACTCCTGCTTCCATCCGGCTATCGTCCTGCCCCCCTGTCGCCGCCAAAGACCGAACTGTTGCATTCTGGCAAAGTGAAGTTGCTGGATGTGATACCGTTCCGGATGGAGTCACGCACTTGGTTTTTGGCTTTGCACTTGTTGCGGAAGGCGTTATCGTACCCACTTTCCAGTCATCTGATGACTACATTACCCAATGTGTGGAGAAACTCCATACGCGGTGCATTTTGACCTTGGCGAGTGTTGGTGGGTCAAACAATAACGACAACATGTCGGCAATTGCAAACGCAACGTTGTTTGCTGAGTCGGCTTTTAACCTGGTGACGAAGTTCGGGTTCGCCGGCTTGGACTTTGACGACGAGACTGTCGGAGCACAATTTAGTGCAGATCGAACGGTAGAGTTGCTGAAAGCTACACGGGAGGCGCTGGACGCCGCTGGCAGTACAAAGTCGGCTCTACTGACGTACGATGCCTATTTTAATGAAGGAGATCCCGCAGTGTGCTCAGCAAAGGATACAGCAACCTACTCGAGGTGCTTCCCGACGAAGGTGCTCGACTATGTGGACTGGGTCAACATCATGGCGTACAACGTCAACCTGGACAATGCCATTGCGGCGGAGATTTATGCGGCGGCTGTGAAAACTACTTTTGCCGCGTGGGGGACTCAATTGGGCGGGGGTTTCTCTCGCGCTACGGTTGGGCTGTGTATAAAGGGAGGGTGTGCTTATGGCCCAGGGCCGAATGCGACAGTGCTGGACGAATGGGAGCGATTCGGTCGCCAGGATGGACACGGGGGTATGATGGTTTACTCTGCATCGGTAGAAGTAGGCGATGGTTTTGGAGTTACCAGGAGTATTATTCCCTCGACGTAAGGAACTACTTCTAGGATCGAAAGCCCGGGTAACCAAATAATTGTATGTTATAGACTTTTAATGTGTGGAACTAGAGGAAGGTTGATGGGGATAGCAGCAATGAAACCAATGCATAATAGCATGGTGGTGTCTCGTACGTTGTGAGCGACAGATATGGTACGCCACGCGCTGGATGAATAGTAGTTGAATCCATACCTTCAAAGATGTCAGCGTTCTAAAGTAACGATTCTACCTACCACTTGTATTCGTTGGGCTGGCTTTTGCATGACAAACGTCGTCTACAAAGTCGCACAGCTCCAGTCTCTAGGGGATGGTGCTAAAACATCTGAACTTCCGCGTGTCGTTGCAGTCGACTGCGCATAACGATTCTATTCCGGGCGATTGAGACCGATCTTGTAACATATCGAGTGATTAGTCCGCCTGTATTTCATTGACAGCCACGATTTCTATCAATTTTAACGATCGAATGCTTTCGTTTGCGCTGAGACCGAAGTTCCTATTTCTTTCAGTAAGCATGATGAATAGAGCGCTCTCCCCGTGGTAGTCAGCCGCTACATTTGCCCGTATGATGTCTATTAGAGAGGTGGCAATAGAGTTAACTTTTTCAAGCACTTTTTTTGCGATCTTCTTCGTTATTTTAACGCGCTTTAAGGAGATGTGTCATCGCGAATTCACCTTAATTCCAGTATTTCAAAGCAAAATAAATCTCAATTAAAAAAAAGTTTTTGCGGTCACACAATAAAAAAATTGTTTGTTATACAACATATTGTACAGATCATATTTTTGCGACCACGGTCCAGCGCCGACCTCAATGCCGATTGCAGCACTCAAAACCTGCCTCACTCGCACATTGTACCCAAATGATGCTACAACAATTCATATTATCTTTGCTCGAACATTTGCAGTCGTCCAAAGTCGCACAAAACATCGCTTCAACAATCCATCGTACAACTTACACCAATCATCCTATTCATTGGTCACATCAGCGCATGCCTGACGACGAGCGCGTGGGCGAGAAACGACGTCGTGCGGGACGCCGACCAAGCCCCGTATGGACTTTTTTCACCGAGGTGCGCACAGCCGACAACAAAGTGTACGCGTGCTGTCACTTTTGTCCCAAACGCCTCGCTGCCGTGGCCTCGCGAATGCGACAGCACGTGCTGAGCAAATGTGTACGAGCGCCCCCAAACATCCAACAACTGCTCGACCAAGCTCCCGCTCTTACAGATACTACTACAATTAGTACTGCTATTACTACTGCAAATTATAGTACAAATAATAGTACTAATAGTACTACTACTACTAGTAGTACAAGTAGTAGTACTACTACTCATGATGATACCGTGGAAATATCATCTACTACTTGTACACCAACTGCTTCTGTTCCAGTTGCTGACGTTCCGGAACTTTGTGGTCCGAATGTGGATTCTTTTTCAGTGGCAGTGGATCGAGTCATGAGGCAACTGGACGACGTGGAAACGGAGGCAGTTCATCCAATCGAGACTGCAGATACAGAGGAGAGCAAGTGTCCGACCGTGTACCAGGAACAGACGACGACGCTGGAGACGGAGAAAGTGGTCGAAGTCGTGCCAGTTGCAAACCTCTTGGAAGCAAATGGCGATGAACGAGTCCATTGTGACCAGCACCAGCTGCTGGACAAGAGCTCGGATGTGGACGCTCGTCGCGTCCATCAGAAGCTCGTGCTGGCCTTGGTCGTGAATGACGTGCCGGCTACGATTCTGGAAGACGAGGCGTTGATGGAAGCTTTTGCTTTAGCACATCCTGGATTGCCATGGCTCTCTGTGGATCAGGCGCAGACGACGGTGTTGCAGGAACTAGTGGACGAAGTGACCAACACGATCGAGCAGGAGCTGGCCACTTGTGCGGTACTCACGTTGGTGCATCGACACTTTAAAAGGCACGGTGAAGAAACAGCTACTGGGGTGGCGTCGCAGTGGTGCAATCAATGGATGGGGGTGGATGAATACCGCAAGTTCTTCCCGTTGAAGGAAACATACCAGGATGTAGAACCTTCAGTACTGATCGCGACGAATGAAGCGTGGTGCAAGTACTGCACTCCTCGAGAAGAGTTCACCGCCGTCGTTTCGACCTATCGCTCCAGCCTTGCACCCGACACTGTCTTCTGTCTCTGTTGTGATTGTCCTCAAACGTATCAGCAACTACGATTGGAGCAGATGCGGGCGCTCTCAACATCCACGCAAGACGCAGACAGCGGGAGTGACCTCGCTACAAAGTCGATACCGAAACAACTGCTGGTGAGCACATGTGCCGTTCGTCTGTCTCTTCGATTGCGCAAGGAATTGCTGAACGCATTCCCTGCAGTTATTGATCTGCTCAACAAAGCTATCTTTCTTGGCCACAGTGTATCGAAGATTACACCGTTACAGCCCCAGCTGCAAACCTTACTGGAATCGTCGAGTTGGGACGCAGGGCCCCGGCTCGTCAAGCGCATGGTGTACCTGGAGAATGATATACGGCGATATCAAGCCAAAATCTCTGTACCGACAGATGAAGTCGCGTCCTTTTGGGATAAATTACGCATTGTGGACACGTTGCTCACACCGTTGAGCTGGATGCTGGCATTAAGTGAGACCAACGACACGACGTCGGCGCAGTATGTCGTGCTCTGGCTGTGGTTGGTGGCAATTGTGGAATCTACCACGTCGTCCTTGCTACCCAAACAAGGCAAAGAAAGCTTTGTGTCTGTGGCGATGTCGATAATCGAACGCCACGTCGATTCACACGAGCTGGTGTGCGTACTTCTAGATCCTCGCGTCGCCGGCGCCGGTTTTTCAATCTCTGGCAAGCGGCGTGTGAAATCGTTGGTTGTCCAACTAGCCGAACGCATGTTCCCAAGCGCAGGATATAGCAGTGGTGCTATACGCTCTCAGCTGTTGAATGAATTAAGTGATTATGCAGAGAAAACTGGAGTGTTTGCCGACGTCGTCGCTTGGGAAATGAGTGTCGGTCGGCCTCCGACACTATTCTGGAACGACTTCGTAGAAGACGCGCCGCATTTGAGTCGCGTGGCCTGCGCTGTGATCTCGATCTCACCGTGTGCACAGACCGCGACCGAGTCGTTGAACTCTCCACTTCCAACGGAAAAGGCCTCGTGGAATCAAACGTTTGCAGTGCGGCAATTAACATCACAAGTTCGCACCCATCGACCACCGCAAAGCACAAGTGGCTTCAAGCAGTACTACTCGCTGCTACTCCCCCCATCTCCATTACCACAGGGCAGCGTGTCCGACGGTACGCTATCACTCGAAGTGAACAAAGCTCTTCGAGTAAACAACACGCTGCGATGGTCTGCAAGTGACGAGACCAAAGTCGAGGCGATTGTCACGCACCAACTGAGTCAGATACTACAAGAAGGAGGCGACAACGATGCCGATGACAGCAATCAAGTGCCAGCTCCACTACCAGGTGCTGCGACACAACACGACACGAGGCACGTCCGTGTCTCGTGGTTTGCGTTCCAGTCCGCCAACGACCTCAAACTCTTGCAAGAAACGGTCAAAAAGTTTGTACCACATCTTGCTACCGCCACCATCAACTAACGTCCGTACACCAGATCCACAACATCTCAACAAGTCAAGCCACGCCCGTGTATTGTTTTGCACCATGTATCCCGTATCAAATGCACAGATCAAGTGCCCATGATACCTGTCCCAAGCCAAGTATCTCAAGACGAGGTGTCCGACATCGCATGCCCCATGTCAAGTGTCTCGAGTCAAGTGTCTCGAGTCAAGTGTCCCGAGTCAAGTGTCCCATGTCAAGTGTCTTCCATCCATTCGCTACGCGAGCACAGGCTTTGGTCGGGATGCGAACACGACGCGCGTGCGAGCAATCCCCACGACTTCGTACTGAATCCGTGCACCTGCTGCTTCGTCCCTGCCGTCGGTCATCCCGTTCCTAACGTTCTTCATCTCATCTTTCCGCATAATCGCAAGCGGTTTTGGCAGGGTTTGCACTCTCCCAGTCAACACGTGCGTCCCAATACGCAGTGTCAGCGCACCACTCTGTCCGAACCGAAGTGTCCCAATATCCACATCCCGCAGATCCAGCGCACCCGCACCACCACAGCGAATCAAGTCCCCCTGAAACTCCAGCAGACACCACTCCTTCGCTGCTTCGTCCACCATCACCGGCACCAGCATCACAGCTCCCGCTTCCTTCTAAATCCCGCTCGGACTCGCACGGTGTCCACTCACAAACTGTCCCGTCAACGTATATAATGTGCACTACACCACCCACATCCCACCTACTTTTCATTTCTATCATCCGTCTCGTTTCTAATGTGCACTACACCACCCACATCCCACCTACTTTTCATTTTCTATTATCCGTCTTATTTCTAATGTGCACCACACCACAACCCACGACCCACCTCCCTCCTACACGCCGCTCATTTAACCCCATCACCTCCTCCATCCCATCATCATGTTCGCCCGTCTCCCCCTCTCCCAGCGCGCCCTCGCCCGTCGCAGTGTCAGTACCATTGGCGCTTCTCTCGACCAAGCCGTGGCCCGTCTGCCGCACAAAGAAGCGCTCCGAGGCGTCACGCAGGACGTGCGCTGGAGCTTCCAGGAGCTCCGCGCCAAGGTGGACGAGCTGGCCAATGGGTTTTTGGACCTCAAGTTCCAAGTGGGCGACGTGGTGGCGCTCTGGCTGCCGAATAGCGTCGAGAACGTCGTGACGCAACTGGCGGCGGCGCGTGCAGGACTCACGCTAGCGGTGATTGCGCCCGAAGTGGCAGAGATGGAGGAGCTCGCGTTCATTCTGCAGGACAGTGGAGCCAGTGGCCTCGTGTTTGAACCCAAGCAGGCGGGGCGGAATCAGACGCACATTGTGCAGACGCTGTTTCCAGAACTGAGTACCTGTAAGATGTGATGTGATGTTTGAGGTTTTTTGGGGAATGGGTTTATAGAGGATGTTGTTGATGATGATGTTATTTTTTTGGGGGTTTGTGTGTTTTTTTCTTTGTTTTTTGGTGCAGTTCGGGAACGAAAGGAAGTGTTTCGTCCGAAGCAGTTTCGTCATTTGCACAGTGTGATTACGACGAGTTGGGACCATGTGGAAGG
>JH598269.1:158642-220163 GCA_000173235.2 Hyaloperonospora arabidopsidis Emoy2
CGTACGTAAAGCCACCCAGGCCACCCACAATCACACTCAATGAGGCAGCGAACTCGCTACCGGAGCCCAATGCGCGTGAGAAGCCACCGTTGTACATCATTCGAGTCTGAATAGTCTTCATGAACGGGAAGGCCGACAGAACCAAAAGCGGAAATGCCAGGAACAGACCGACAACCACATCGAAGAAAAACGCAAGCTCACGGACAAGACCCCATTTAGCAACGGGTAGTCCAAAGAACCCATGCATCAGTTGCAAGTAGTGCAGAAGCGAAAAAAGTCCAGCGAACATGGACACCGTCACTGAAAAAGATTGGATACTGTCCCAGTCTTGCGTAGAGCCCACGATAAACGGCGACACAGCAATCAGCACCACCAGCAACACATACAGCATGGCCCGCGGAACACGAGCCTTGTTGCGCATACACATCCCAATGCAGAAACCACCAATCCACAAGAACAAGGCAATAGCACCGACACACGCCAACAACAGACCGATGTCGCTGAGTTTAAACGAGTAGATGAACACGTAGTACATCACCAGCGGATGGCGGAGTTCGCGAATAGCGTAGACAAAGCGACTCATTGGACCAACAGGGTACATGAGATTAGCCTCGTAGTCGTAAAAATCGTTCCATGTGTCCGTCGAGCCCAACTGATTGCCACTTATATTGTTCAGTAGCACTCTTTCGTCATCGTTTTCCTCCTTTACTGACATCAACCACGAAAGCCAGTGGGTGATATCCACTCGGGTTTTCGAGAAATCCAAGCCATCGGTGTTGAACAAAAACGGCGCAAGCAGCCAGCACGTGCCAAGCAACCATACAGCAAAAGAAGCGATGCCGTAGTCCTGTCCCTTCGAGCTGTACGAGTTTAGAAGCGTGATGTTCGATGGAATCTGGTCCGGGTTTACGTCACAGTCAAAGTCTGCAGTAGCACAGTACTCAGTCAGCACATTCGTGCCGATGTTGAAATTACCGAATACGCCAAAGATAATCATCAGGCCCACCAGTTCCACAGCCTTGCGGTAGTGCGACGCAGCATATTCCTTGTAAAAGTTTACCATCGTTTCACGGACGATCGCAAAACCACGACCCGTACCACGGTATTTCGAGCCACCACGCATAATGGCAATGTCGTAGAAGTGCGACTTCGTACCCGTCTCGAAGATATAGAACACTGGACCAAGAGTCACAACCAGCTCCATGAAGTTCACAACGGCCTGATGCCACCCGTACTCGACAAAGAGAGTAGCAATCAAAGGAATAGTCATCAGCATACCAAACTGGAAAATGAACTGCGTGTTCATCACCTCGGCCAAATCATCCAAATAGTTTGTCGTGATGATGGCAGACTCTTCAATTTCTTGATGCAGCACAATGTAAACTTTGCTGTAGGCGTATGCGAACACACATAGCACCACCATTGCATTGCAAATATAGAACCCCATATGACCGTAAAACATGGAGTTCAAGCGGAAAAAATCCATACCAGCGCCCATTCGATGCGACTCGCGACTAAGCGAGCTTTCGGCGCTACCGTTCGACAATTTGGCCTCGAAAGCATTGATTTGACTCAATGTCACGTCACGACCCTTGCCGCACTGCATGAATTCCTGGTGCGTAACTTTCTCGCCCCGCAAAGCCACATTATAACCTGCAAACACATCTTCGGACAAGTTGATACCCTTGCTGGCCTTCGACACGCCACCATTGGACATGATAAACGACTTCTCAAACACATCCGGGTGGCCGTAGTGCATACGGCTCTGAAGAGGGTTAGCCAGTACGCGCTGCGTCAGACTCACGAAGACCAATTCTTGCAACGTCATGAAACGTGCCAATGACGACGCTCGACCGGTGAAAATATGTTCCTTCATTCCAATAATGGTAACGTCCTGTCCGTTCGCGGTAGCAGTCGCTAAAAAGTTTGGGATCTTGAGTGCTTCCTCAAAGTAGTGCTCCTGATTCATATCAATCGTTTGCACATACTCACCACGAGTGAAAGGAAGAGCAATGTTCTGATTCTCTGGCTTACCCTCACCAACCATCGGATTGCCAGGCAGCTCATAACGATACACTTCGACAATTTCGTCACCATCCGACTTCACCAGTACGCAGTCAAACCGAGGTTCTAGACCACTTCCTGTGGGTTCTCGAATCGTATCGACGTAGCTTACCCGCCAATTCGGGTACTTACGCATCAACAAGTCGATATCCGCTGCACGCGAATCTCCTGCCGCAAGCTGATCAGCGTAAATCTGGCAACTCGTCACATACGAAAATTTGAGACCTGCAATGCGATCCATGTGCTTGATCTTTTCCAGATGGGAGATGTTCTCATCTGACCCGATTTCAAGCCACCGCAACATTTTCAGCGCATCTTCGTACATCATCATGCCATGCACCGTGCGTGCTAGCGTTTGTCCACGCATCGATGCCCAAAGACGAACCTGCGTTGGCGTCTCAGCTAGAGCCTCATCCATGGACGCTACGCCCACGCGCTCAAGAAAGTTGCCCCATTCGTCGTCGTGAAAAGTGATCAGGTACTTCAAAATACTAAGATCACGGCCCTTTTGTTCCACCTTGCGAAAAAGCGGATTCGAGTTCACACGCTCGTTAAGCTCGTCAACTGAAAAAAGCACCGTTTCGTTGTAGTACGGCGTGACCACAGAGAATGACTTCATTGCCGCAATCGAGTCAATTGTCGGGATCTTCATGTGCAAAGAGTTGAGGAAGAAACTCATTCGACGCTGAGCTTCATGACAGCGAGGAAGTGCATCCGCGGCATCCAATGTCAGCAAGAAAAACAGTCGTGTAGAGAGCGACACCACGCTCTCGTTAGAACCCGGTGAGGTCGTGCGCGTTAGTGAGCTAGAATCGCGTTGACTAATGCGGTCTACAAATATCGATACCAGCTGTTCTTTTTGATAGGCAAGGTCAGGCGTCATCTGAGCGAAAGCTGATTTACGCAGCTTCTCCGCCATCCACTCCTCCTCCAACATAAGTTCGATGCTCTTAAGCAGAGCATCGAGACGCTGCACAATGACCAAAACCTGCTCGTGCGGAAGGTCAAGAGTGCTACCGGTAGGTATCACAGTCGGCTCTGGTAGGTCCAAGATACTCGAAAGCAGATCGACAACATTCTCGCGCACCAAGCCAACGTGAGTGAGGTCCACGACACCGCTTACCTTACCTCCAGCCAAAATCTGACGAAGCACACCGATCAATTCTGAGTCCTGGGGACCCAAAAGCTGTCGCAAGATCTGGAATAAGACGTCGGTACAATTGTTGGCACAGCCAAGTACACCAGCCCGCTTCAATTCGGAGAACAATTGGGCATCGCTCATGCGCTTAGTTTTTGCCTTTGCACCAATATCGGCAGCTGCTTGTGCCTCGCCAGCAATCAAGAAGACAGGTTCTTCGACGGCGCCAGTGTCCGAGATTTGGTATTGCAAAATAGCAGTCTCACGATCATCCAGCAAATCGGACAAACGAAAACTGCTCACAATCTCGTTCCACACCACGGCAAAGCGCAAACGGCTGTTTGCATCAGGAGCAACAGAGCTAGATGAGAGTGGGTTGTTGTTGATCGCAAGCTGGCCGCGGGCCGCAGCAGACACCACTTTGGCATCAAAGAGGGCCGGTGCCTGATGCAGACGCTTGACAAACTCCGTAATGCGAGCCGAGTGGCCAATTTTGAGACGGAACCCAATCCATGCACCTACGATAGCCTGTGCAATCGCCAGCCAGATCTGCGAATCATACATGTACACGAGAACCACTGGTGCCCACATGGCGGCGAGGAACGCAATATTGTGGTTCGACTCAATGAGACCATTCTCTAGCTGCGTCGTAGAAATATCGACGTTGTAAATTTCGACGCTGGGTCCAATCAGAGGCTTGACCATGAGCTGCAAATTAAACAAAAACTTGCAAACAAAAATGACCGTCCAAAATGTCCCATAGCCGAGAAAATCTCCCCAGCTTTGGCCCATCTCGCGACCAATGTATTGCTCGTGTGTTCCATCGAGCGAGTTGAGGATTGTCGATTTCCAAATCACTCGCCGAAAGAACATTTGCACGATAGACACCACCAGAATTGGCGCCATGTACACCATAGCGAACACAGGCACCGTTGTGAGCAAGTCGCTCGAGCCCACAAGTGTCTCATACGGCGCAGCATTCACGGCAGTAAAGAGGCCAAAGAACACCGTGTGCCACACAAGTCGGACAAACACCGACACGGCATACAACAAGCTACTAAAAATGCGCGTGTTGTCCAGCCACACGTCCAGCACGACCTTAAGCACCAACATGCCACTGACCGTGACCAAGATCGAGTAAAACGCGTGATCGCGAATATCATCAATATCCGGCGTGAAAAAACTGGCATAAAACTGAAACCCCGTCGTTTCGTTGGGATCCGAGCGGTACGCGACGTACGCAATCACCACGAGCACGTGCAGCATCACCGCCAAGAAAAAGTATATGCGAAAGAACGCCAGCATCGGGTTACAGAAACTCCGTCGTTCCTTGAACGTTTTAAAGTCCTGTCGGTTCACAGCTTCCGCAGCCGAAAACTCGTCAAAAAGCAGACACGTTTCCGTCCAGAAAAACTCATTCACGTCGTCGTAATTCGTCACATTCTGGTGGTCCACAGCCGCGCCGTTTTTCTTAAGCGTCACGTGGCGCATCTTGGCCACGACTGCGTACAGCGGGCGCACAATGCGGCACAGAAACGTGCCTTCTGCCACCGTCGGCATGTGCTCGAGCCTGTCGAGCTTGGCGGCCATTTTATGATACAAAAAGCACAGACACTCGGGCATGAAGCGCAAATTGGCGCTCTCGCCCCAAATGAGCAGAAAAAGTGCAACCTGGCGCTCCGCTGCGTCCGGGTACGCGGCCGTGTCCAGTTGAAACGGCTGCGTGCGGAGAAACTGACACCACTTGACGTAGTTTTTGAAAAACTTTGCGTGGATCGCGGCAATGGCGTTGGCCGTGTCTTGCGTCGTCACGGGCGCTTCGAGGATCCGGGACTCGTAGTTGAGCAGCCACACTTCAAAGTGCTCCTTCTGGTTGCACACGTTGCCGTCTTGGAAGCCGAATTTCGCCTGTAAGAGCTCAAACACGTCGGTTCGGGACGACGATGACGACGGTTTGGTGACGCTGAACGGGCCGCCGCGCTGAGATGCGACGTCGACGACCGTCTGGTAGTTGGACGGCGCGCGGCGACGAGGGGGCGGCTGCTGCGGCTGCAGACTCCCGTCTCCTGATTTGTTCTTCTTGATCATGACTCGATACAAAAAAAGAAAAGAGTGAAATAGAGAGAGGGGGGGAGTTACAACGACACGATCGCGACTTTTACGTAGAGAAGTGGTCGGGGCGAGTGACTTGTCGGTCTATTGGCCTGCCCAGGGAGGAGGAGAGAGAGAGGGCGAGTGTGGTGGGTGAGTGATGGTCTCAAGGGCGTGCGCAGGGGGTGGGGAAACTGAGCTCTTTAGGCGTGGGCGACCGACGACAGTGCGGAATGCGCGCAAACTCTTTCCGTTTCCCTTTCCGTCAGTCACGACCGTCGAGCAGAATACTCGGAAGGGTTCGGGACCCTAGCCCTAGCCGTTGCTTGCAAATGTTGTCTGAGGCGCACGATCAATCGATCAACGAAATTTTTTTTTTGGTCACGCTGAACGCATAGCGAGCGAGGCGAATATCTTGGTGTTTGTATACTGGGCCGTGATGGCTAGCGAAAAACGAGCTGGCTAGCTACTGCGACAGTTGGACTTTGGCATCATGTGCACACGTAAGTTAGTGCAGACGGAGCCGACTCTCGATTTGCAAACAAGACCACACAAGATTGTACTATTGCGACAATTAGAGCCAGTGGGGGACAGTCTGGAAAAAAGGGAAAACGCAATAAGGGTTTTCCACTGCGGGTTACTTAGGCGACGACGACGACAACCTTTAGCAATCTCCGTCTTCGTTCTTGTGCTTGACGTGGTTAGAAGAGCATCACCACAAATTCTGCAGCTGCTGTTTTAGTGCTGCCCCCGCCGTCCGTTCGAAGATCTGGCTCCTAAGTAGCTCGTCTGCTACACCTCCTTGCACCGCCTGCTACCACAATCAGTCGAAGCGGGAGAGCTTTTGCAAACACAACAACAAATGTCACTGCGACTGGGTGCTGCAATTTGACTACCGATAGCTCGTATGACGACCTCTTTTTGCAAAGTTTGCTGCCGACGTCGAGCGACAGGTAAAGTATAGGTCGTTTATTACGCAAAAGAATGAGATGTTTGACCTGCGCCAACGATTCAGCGGGCATGCCGGCGAGGACTGTCAAAGCAGAGGTGACTCAATGCGACGAATACGGAGTACCATACAGCAACCGAAGTGCCCGGTGAAGTGGGATTTTCCTAGATGTGTCGGAACCGCTTCGATAGCGGTCAATGCAGTTCCTTTGCCTTCGTGTCTAACGAGCTATCTCTTCGCTCGAGCTACTAATCTACTACTACTACTGCCAATAATACTACAGCCGCTACTACTACAGCCAGTACTACAAGCACTGTTACTGCCGTATTTGTTTTCGCCATATTCCGACGAGAGGCGCCGCAAGTGTCTCCACATCACCAAGAACTGCATGTGTACACATTACTCAATTAAATGTCGTCGGTCGCACTTTGTGGTGACGGCGTTAACGGCCAAAGTCATCCCTTGTAGTATTTCTTTTCTCAAATTCGTCTCTTCAAAGCATCAATAAACATCTTGAGTAGCTTCAACACACACAATCTATTAGCACTTTCATTTTTCGGATTCACAACGCAAAACCAATTCTCTAGCCGCTAACCACCCGGAATGGGTACGTGATTATACAGAACTTGATTCAGTTCTCTGGACTGAATTTCTCAAAATAAAGTGCGAGTTCCAGAGCTTGCCCCTATCTTACTAGGAAGGCCAAGCATAATTTACCTAATTAAGTTATTGAATTTCTACGTTTAAAAGATATTGTAGGGCGGCCAGACCAACAAAAATGCGGTGCATTAACACCAGCAGTGTCAGGAGCAGTGGGTGTGACTAACGAAAAGCGATGAACTCTTCATTAACACCACTGCAGTCGGTGAGAACCAAGATAAAAATTTCGTCCGTTCTTACATATTTTTCCCATCCTTGATGTTTTATGTCTACAACCGACTAAAGACTCCTAGTGTTGTGTTTGTTGCCCTCCTGTTGTGTCAATTGAAAAGCTTGCTCTTTTTGTTGTCGGTGGGATCTGCTGAAATATTAGCGTTATATGGCGCTGTTTGGGTCGCTGACGTTCATTGGGCGTGCGTCTCAATCGACTTAATGAAACGAGTCTGCATCCCGATCGATGGTCTTATCTGTAAAATGCAACCTACTGCGACACTCGTGCTCGCAGCGGGCACAACAGCTAGAAATTAATAGAAGATGTGACAAAAGCCACACAATATAATACAGAGCTATGGAGTCACTCTCATGATAGACACAAAGGGTACACGTGCAAGGCCAGCGAACCCTCACCAACCAGAGAGGCAGCAGTAAGAAAAAAGTCGTATATTTTTT
Source organism: Hyaloperonospora arabidopsidis Emoy2 (assembly GCA_000173235.2). Classification (NCBI taxonomy): domain Eukaryota; phylum Oomycota; class Peronosporomycetes; order Peronosporales; family Peronosporaceae; genus Hyaloperonospora; species Hyaloperonospora arabidopsidis. Next base: position 166,214 of record JH598269.1, read on the forward strand.
CAAACATCTCTGAGGAATGAACGACTTGGTATACTACAAAGCATCTACTCGAGGTAAATCCGACGATGGGGCTGTCGATTCTTGAGGAAAATCCTGGACTCGTTCACCTGGATTGACCCGGTCCGTCCCTAGACGTGAACTTACGGTATTAGCTGTCAGTTTCGTGCAGTAAATGCAGAGCGCACCATCTTATGCCACTGCAAACAATAGTTGTGGTTACAATTGTATTTCATGAGTTGTCTACGGAGGTCGACGTTGCACATGTCCATTAAGAGCTGCATTAAAATCTGCTGCTACAGTAACCTCTACACAGCTTGAAGCACACAAACGCTTGATCAGCTTTCATGCAGGATTGGTGACGCAGGTCAACCGGCGCACAATGCACATGCGATATCTTTTTATAGAAGGCCAAGGGGTGAGCAGGGTGTGTGATCACAACACATTTCCTCAGACTGTTATGGTTTTGTATCAAGCTTTTTTACTGACTTTTTAGCGGCTAAGTACAAGCAATATTGGCAAAGTGCATTCTGTGTATGGCCGCAGAAGCGAAAACATTCGAGCTTGAGCAGGACTCATTGCGTCTTTTACACTCACTCCCTATCAAGCGGCAAGTACAACATGACCGAGAACTGGGAAGCAGCATTAGGAATTAACTCGTGTGACCCTGTCCGTTGAGCTGCATAAACACGATTTGTCGTATTACCAAGTACATCATATTGGATGCTTGCGGCTCTAGCTATTCAACGCACGATAGGTCGTGAACCTCGATAGCGTGATAGTCTGGCAGACTTTTGTCATGCAATGCCATGTTTAGACAGTTTGCTCCAATTATAAATCCCATTGGGCAGCATGCGCGACACTGGTGACTTTTAACCAGCTCCACGCAAACCATGAGCAGCCGACTGACCATCATTTCGTGCACATAATCGATTCCAATGTGATACCGCTAGTGCATGGTCTTGTTCTCGATGTGAGATGGCGGTTGATCTGGAAATGTTATGTATCATGAATTAACCTTTGAAGTCTCTTTCTCCTCGGGAGTCGAGATATTTTTGAGGGTCGACGTATCATGCAAATAGACCTCTCTCGTTTAAGTTTGAAAACTTGAGGCAGGTACATGGTGGTTCTCAGTGACGTCTGTCCTGGAATACAGATGGGTGTCTAAGTGTGCACGTTATACCCAAATAGTAACAATGAAGGCACGCCCTGTTCTTCTTCCCGTTATCGTATATTATACTGAAAATACTTTACCTCTCATCCCTGTAATCTCTACTTGATAATAGGAATCTCCACTTAATTATAGATATCATCCGGTATCGTGTGCTCTGATAAGTAAGTCACTGCAGCTTATGCGAAGCAAATACGGGCAGCCCTACATCCGTAAAATTTTGGGGTCGACAGTCTATGTGAAGCTCTTCACTATTGCAGCTTGTTGAGTGTGGTACTAGTAAGCGTAAATATGGCAAATTTGGGGAAATATTAATGATGCAATCCTCTGGATTCGACTGTTTGCGAGATCTGAGCGCTCCTTATCTACTCATGAATGAGAAAGTTCAACAAGTTGACTCACTTGTTTGTGGATAGGCAGATATCAACTGTATAAGAGTTCACGCTGAACAGACATCAAGCTGTGTAGAAATGAAAAGTATCGAAGCGGTTTTGAGGTTGATACCTGAGCTGCTTTGGTCTCGATTGCGTTTGTGCGCTCTCACGTCTTGACTGACGATATGTCAAGCAGTGTAGCATCATACTAGCTCTCAGCCGGGTGGTCGGAGACTATCCAGATAGGGGCTTCCCAATTCGTTCAATTCAGCGCATACGCAAATACTGGTCGGATCCGAGAGACAAGGAAATGCATGATAGGAGGAGTTTCATTGGGAATTCTCAATACGCCCATAAGCAGTGAATAAAACACCCATGTTCTATTACGCTATCCATTTGGCTTCTATTCTCTATGCCAAGAATGTTGGAGGAAGAGTTTCATGATCGTCTATTTTTTCATGTTAAAATGAGCAAGATGTCTGAAAGGTCCTAGCCAGGACACAAGCACCGGGGTTGGCGGCTTGTCGTGACTGATGCCCCGTGAAGTCGTGTGCCCTTGAGGGTCTTTACTAAGTAACTTGATACATGCGTGGAGACGCGTGCCTCTGACTGCAGTTGCCGCCGACCGATGTTCTCGTAGATCAATCGTCTTCAACTGTCGTATACCACTTTCCCAGAATGCCGACGCACTTCCGCCTGGAGAAGAGATATGCCCACGAAATACCGCCGCATTGCGCTCCATCCAGAGATGTACTTGGCAAATGGAACTTAAAACGAATTAGATGCTTCTGAATTCTTCTTCCGCGGCCCTGTGATCATCCTGGAAACGATGCATCAGAAGCTGGCGGAGATGGTGTGGTATTGATGGAGCCCGCCGATGGGCACAATGCTCAAAGTTGTTGATAACCAAGGAACCTCCGACCATCTCTCCAGTCCAATGCCAAAGTAATAGGCTCCAACATGCTCGTGCTGTGGGACACTCCCAAAAAATGTGCAGGACGGTCTCTTTGCATCATTTGCAGTGCTCGAGTTTTCTGCAGCTATTGTCGGCGGCCCGACCGGCATGATATAGGTTCAGATGGTTAGTCGCTATCCGATAACAAGTCCACACTTGATACTCAGTGAGGCGATTCGCGTGGGTCCAGACGTGTGAAGGACTTTGATGCGCTACCGCTGCAAGCCATTGATCCAGCTGCGTCTGTCCTTCGAAGCGGGTTAACCATGTCTGTAGTGCTGGACGAAGCTGACGCTTATGATATTGAAACGCCTAACGTATGACCGCTGTCCAGATCCGGATATTGGCTGTTGTCTCCGACACACTCCAAGGGAATCGATGGAGGGACGGATGAGCCAGACAACCCATTCCACGTGAAATCGTACGCCTCCAGGAAGCGTATGCGCTCTCGGAAGAAAACCATAAGTCCGGTATATTGCCCTGCACAAACCAGTAGAGTCTATCATCCCCCCGCATCAGCTGAATTGGAGGTGCTACCGGGGAAGCTAGGTCTTGGCATGTCCCGACAACTTAAGTATCGTTGACCCGTGTCCATCGATATACTCGCCGAAGAGGAGCGGGTGCCGTAGGTCAGTCCCGGCTCATCCAACCCCTACCCGAAAGCAATATTGGGCGAGGCTAGCAAGATCATGGTTTAAGATGCATATGTCTAGGAGATTCTTTGCTGAGAGACAGAAGCGTAAAGAAAAATTCTCGAGGCCCTGTGCGTTGAATGTGTAGGTCACGAATATGACACGGCAGGACCCTGGCGAGCTTTGCACACTTGAGAGGCTTGCCTTGGGGATCTAGAATCCACGGGTTGTCGTTCCAGTCTAATCGACACCAGAAACTGGTAAGAGCCCACTCCTTGGCATCCTGGGCCCCTGGAACGCTCGGCAAATTTTCATGGTAAGACAAGACCCACTCGTGGCCTTCCCACCAGCATCTCGACCCGAATAATCGACGTGTATAATACTCCACCGTTCGGGCGCGTAACGACAAAATCTGCTCGGATGAAGGCGCAAGGAGTTTTTCCAGATCCTGCATTAGGTTATCCCATGAGGACCGCCGCATTAGCGCACGCTCAACTGCATCGATCGGTTGCAGCGCTGGGACTAATGCAGATATGGAACGAGCAGCGCGAACCGTACAACTTATCCAGGCTAAAAAGTACTTGTGCTGTACCTGCGTGAGCGCATGCTTCATTCTTTGGGTCTTAATGGCCATGTCAACAGAAGCTGAACCCACTCCGCTCGCCTGCTTCAGTGTGACTAGTAGGCCTGGATTAATTTTGTGCCTGCTGACCTCTGTCTCGGAGGCATGTCGGCACATAAATCGCTTGTAAAGCTTGCTCAATTCCGTCCTCGCCCAATCCGGAATGTCAAGACCGCAGCTGTGAATAGGACGGCCAGGAAGATGATAGCATTGAGAAAAAGCACTCGCTGTTGCACACTGGTCGCAACTTTTGATGCCGTTAGAAGCCGTATTTGGACCTGTCGAAGACACAGTGCCCAATTCCGATTAACCAACTCCTCTGCGCCGACGTCTAACTAACGTAACGGATTGTCTCATTCAGAGGCAACACTGAACACAGCCGCTAAACGGCTCAAGTTGAATAGACGTGTTCAGAAAAATCAGCTTGCTTTTCGTTGGTTGTGCGTGGAGACCGGAAAGTTCCCCAAAGCGAGTAATTAGTCGGAGGGATGGCTCGAGCTGTTCCGCCCGCTGGAGAAAAAGAGTCGAGTCGTCGACAAAAGCCGAGAAAATATGCTTAACTGCGTCGTCCCCTGGTACTGATAACCCGCAGAGGCCTGGATCCTGTCTAATAGCTAAACCCAGTAATTCCACGGCAAGTAGAAACAGTGAGGGTGCCAAGGGACAGCTTTGTCGGACCTCCGACTGGACAAGAAGGGGATTAAATGTTCTCCGTAACGGTAAAGCGTGCGGTCGTCCCGGTATGCATGCGTTGAATGAACCGAACAAAAGGTTCATCAAACTGACACTATCGAAGGGCTTCATACAGAAACTACCTGTCCACGGTATCATACTCCTTGCAAAAATCCAATAGAAGGATAACGCAGCTAGAGCTGGCCGATAGGGCGGCGGCCTCGGAAGCTGACGCTAGTTGGGAAAGTAACATCATTATCAGCCATTGCATTTACCTCGAACAAACGCTTGCTGCGATTCCTTAATCAACATTGGCAGGAGCTGCTGTAAGCGCGTGGCCAGAACCTTCGCAAAAAAAATTGTAGCTGGTTTGGAGCAAAGATATCGAGTGATAATCTAAAGCATTCGCCGAATCTCCCTTCTTGGGCAGAGTAATTTCCAGAGCCTCCAGAATTGACGGCGGCATGTGTGCTCTCTTCAAAATCTCGATCCTCACTTCCATCAAAGCTGGAACCAATAGCGCTGATGTGTCCGTGTAAAGTCATAAATCAGACCATCGGGACCGGCCGTTATATGTCTGCTGAGGTTAGCGACAGCCTGGAGAACCTCTGCCTCGGTCAACCCCCTTATCAAAGCCTGATTATCGGACAGAGAAAATCGACACCTGATTGGAACCCTGACAAATGCTCCAATTGCGGCTGTTAAATCAGCGACCGGCACGGTTCGATGCATTGGTGCCTAAGATCGGCGACCATTACAAGGCCAAATTCGCGGCTACGGTCATATTCCGTGTAAAATCTGCGCCGTGCATGTGATCGATCCGAGACACCGTTTGGCCCCGTTCCGAATCGGCGACTCGCTTGAAGGTCGCCCGGAGTCGGGTGGTGGTCTGTTCCAGCCTCTGCCCGATCCGAACCAAGTGTTTCTGACGAATTCCTTCCATATTTACATCAATCCACTGATGGCGGGAAATTATAGGACGCCGTTCCAGCTGCAAAAGTCCAGTTTTGAACCTATACCGCCGTTGCCGCTCCCTTTCGCGAACGCGAGTAATGCTCTTTGTGCACGCAGTAACAGCCGCATCCCGTTGATAAACCGAATTCATCCTGTCAACCGCTAACGCCTCCATCTCGTCGAGAAATTCGGCCACAAACTCGTGAAGGTTGGTTAGTCTGGATGGGATAGGTCACCCGACGTCCAATTGGGGGATGCAAAGGTCGCTGACGCGCCCGTAATTGTAATTCCATTTTTTGGGGGTCCGAAGCAGTAGGCGGCGTAAGAACCGCCACCCAGCCCACCTGAGCAGCCCAGGTATTAGGATGGTAAAAGCGATCAATTCGGCTAGCCGTTTCACCTGCTCAGTAAGTAAAAGGATCGACAGGGCTGTCCGCTTCCTCGTCTTTCGCAATATTGTGCAAGATCCTGGCATCAGCCCAACCATAGCGATCTAGCAGATCTGCCAGCGCCGGACTTTCGGGCCTGCTTGATCATTTAAGACCAAGCCAATCTAATAAAGGACTTTGAACGCAGATGAAATTCCCGAGAACCATAGAGCTGTAGCTAAGAAAGTTTCAACGCGATAAGAACGAAAAGAACCGCTCTCGATCAGCCCGTTGCGTTGGGGCATAGACGTTCAAGAGAACAAGACCGTCGATAGTCCCCCGCAATTGCCCGCATTCTTCAGAACTGGGCTACCACGCCTCCGTGCCTTGGGCGGCCTTGGGTGTCAGTAGAATCGCAACCCCTACTGATTGAGAAGATCATGTACTCCAGTACGAAAGTGGCGGGTGGTCGATATCTCTGTGCTTTCCCCATAGTGTCGCCCACTTGAAACCTAACGCCTGTGATTCATCGGCTTCAGATACGTGGGTTTCCTGTATACTCCACGCTAAAGGTTGTTCGTGGACTGGCCGACTACGCCAAGCTGACATCCTCTTGGCCCACACACTCAGTTTAAATCCTCGCATGATTTGCGTAACGAAATTATTGTGATCGAGCCCCGTCGATTGGCGAGATGGTGCCTCCCGTCCCCGACAGGACTACTACGCCAACAATGAACATCGCCCAAACGGATCCGCTCCCGTAAGACCGTCTCCGCGCAAGTGCACTGCCAGGTTTGTCGTTAAGCTGCCTTAAGTACTCTAATAGCTTCTTCTCCCCAGCTGGGTGTAATAGCAGAAGCGAAAAATTGTACGACGGTGCACCATTTAATCGCCTGGGTATCGACCGGATAGAAAATCGATTTTTTTAGGTTGTGTTCTTTCGGAGAAGCTGCAGGTGCCGCCGGATTGCCCCCGAAGTAGTCGAACCATCACTGTGGACATCGGTAAGGGCCACGATCTCACGATCAATTAAAATAGCGCTGAAGAGATGTTCACTAAATCTCACCTTGTTGCGAGTTTCACACAACTTGAGAATGTCGTCCGCTGCATGCTTCAAATCCCTCAAACTGCGCCAGTCGTCAGAATTATCGATTAGAGGAGGGAGATGGGTCATAGCGGACCTGTACGTGACACAAACGATCCAGCCATCCAACTATTTTTGAGTAGGATGGGACTGGACCTGACTGCGGAAAAACTGCAGCCCTGCCAGAAGGCATTCACGACGCCAGTGCGAAGACCAATGGACCAAGACTTGGACATCTAGGCTGTTCAGCATCTCCCCGACAAAGGCAAAATGTCGCACATGGTGGAGAAGAATAAGAGGGTTCTGCTGCGCTGTTTTAGTCCACGCCGAGACTGAGCTGGATGCCTGAGGGAATAGAGTGGATGCCCTCTCTGGCCATTCTGGACCAAGCGCTTGTCAGACAAAAGGCTAGTCATCCCGGCAAATACCTCCGTCTGAGTCCTGTTTTTTCGTCAAACCCGATGGCATTCCCGGTGTGCTCCTCTTGCAATATCGCGGATAGGTGTTTCTTTCGTATCAGGCCTTCCTCCGTTTTGTGATCGTCCGTATAAGGCAAATACCCTCGCTTCCTCAGCATTGCTACCGTAATCTCTGATACAACGGCATTCGGAGATGTATACACAGTAAGTTGATGCGACTCGTCGGGCGATTGACAGACGGTTTCAGAGTCGGTCCGGATAGCGAGCGAATGCTCGGTACTCAACAGATTGCCCTCGGGATGCGATGGGGACCCGTTTCCATGACTGGTGCTAGCCAATCTGGGTTGAAGGGCCACCACTGGGACGGAACACGCTGTATGGATTGTTCTAAGTGACGCCTCGGCTAAATCTGGAAGCCCCTCCCCTAACGCTGAGTGGAGAAACGCCGAGTAGTGCCGAACGTAAAACCGCAACACAAGCAGGGGACTCTTCGTTGGGTCCAATTTAGCCGCTTGCAATTCGTCTACACAGATGGATAAAGACAGTCGAAATTCATGACCGTCTCCACCGACTTATTATGCTTGGTCATGACGTAGCACCAAATTTTCTGCAGCTGGGACCCTCCAAGCCAGCATCTCCAACACTAAGGACATAAATATCCCGTTGTAAATACATCGCCGCCATTAACAGAGTATCACTCCCTCCCCAGACATTTTCGTCGATAATGGATGTGCGATCAGAAGGGGTGGTGGTGTCGTCTAATAAGAACTATCAGAAATGATCCGCCAAATCCCCTCGGGTCATTGTAGGCCAACCCCGTCCCCCGTTTGATTGACGCAGTGAGTCCTTCAAGCTCATCACTCGCTCGGTGTAGATCCGCATCGGCGAGAGCTTGAGCTACTGCCATAGCCATGCAATTCACGGTTGCCGGAGTGGTATCCTCACGCAACCCCACAAGACGGTCCAGACCGCGGATGTCGGACGGTATGACCACAGGACGTTGTTCGATTGACATCGCGTGCTTGGGAACGGCTTCCAGCTGACTAAATAGTAGCTTACACTGAGCTCGTTCGTGGCTCTTCAAATTCAGAAAGGTCGGGTCTGACTGGGTAGGTGCTTTTCTCCGGGATAGATCCTATTTCTTCCTGGTCGCCTCCGCCGGTTTCAACCGAATCGGACCCTCTGCCGGTCGTCGGGGTTCCACCCGCGCCATGGCCGTGGTTGGGGACGGCCCGTGTGAACAAAAAAATTCGTGTTCCTTTTGCTCCTTCTCTTCGAAAACCGAAAAGCGTCTAGAAGAGGTGGGCCACAGCCGTTTGAGGGGTGGCCCAAGGGTTTTTGTTCTCTCGCAGGGGTTTGGTGATTTAAGGTTGTCCTTTTAGCGGCACCGGAGTCAGCAGCGATTCTGTGGAGGTCCGGTGCACAGAAGTATAGACCGATACGACCGCTCCGAAGACCCGCCAGGAGGCTCACTAGAAGCCGGAAGAGCAGAAGAAGAAGATACCCCGGTCGGTGTAACCGCTGCTGGAGCATCGTCAGCAATTGATTGCTGGACCAATAGGCGCTCGTTCGCCATACTACGCATCTCAGCTATGCTGATGAACGGTTTGGCCAAATCTTTGATGTTGCGAAGATCACTCTCCATGACCTCGATCCCTCCGGGCCCCTTCAATTGATTATCCGTATATCCACATCTGGCCTATATGTGTCCTAAATACCCGCATTGAAGGCATTGGAGACGACGGCCCATATCTGGATGTTGAATAATGATGGGCGTTCCAAACCATAAGATACGAATCACACCTTGTAGAAAAGTAGGGCACCCAGTCAACTTAAATGGGACTCTCCAAGAAGTTGATGTTTGAGACATAGGATAAAAGGAATCGAGATCCTCGAACTCGAAGTCTGTTGGTATCTTGGACTTGAGATAAGCCGCGACTCGCCATACCTTGTTGAAACGAGTAAGATTGTGCAGGATAACTGTGTACTCTGTCCGTTGCTGCCACGACCTGCTGATGCCCCTAAACAGATCCGCTGTGTGGAAGATGCGCGTTTGTCAACGAATACACGCGGCCTTTAAAAGAGATCCTCACGTCCTTGAGACGCACTGCGGTTGCCCGATAAAAGAAGAAGTGGATAGACTTCGTCGCACGATCATAGTTGATAGTCTTTGTCAGACCAAAAACTTCTGAATCCTTGGCAGATTGACCTTAGCCAGTTCATCAGATTCGAGAATCGTTTCCGTGATCGACCGGGTTGTCTGCTGCTGATCGGAATACCGCGATTGCGACCTAGGTGAAGGACGAGTTGACCTTCAACTTGGACCTGCACCGTACCGTAGAGCCTTAGGTGCTTCTTACAGTCCAATACTGCCCGAAGGAAGGGAGGCATTTTCCGGCATGCAATGTGAACTTCCACGATCCCCACTATAATGCTCCATTCATCCTCACTACCTTCACGCAGACGTGGTTTGGCCTGATAGAAGTTCAGTCCTCGCATATTGAGAGAGGTTTTGCGGGCGCCTCCTTCGAAAACTTCGAGGAATCAAAAACATAAAATCCTCATACTTTCGACTGGACGCTAATCCGCCTTCCACCACTGACGCCGCGGAACCCTGTCGCACGATTTGCGCCCACTACTTCAAAACTGAAGCCTTAGCCCACTTATACTGACTAGACGGTCTCCGAACTAGGTCCGTAAATGCCCCTTTAGTCGACACAATCTCTTTGCTGAGAGTATTTTTAATGCGTCTCCATTCTTGGTAAGTGCCAGTGCTCGTGAGAAACACTTGCTCAAACAATCGCAGGAGTCTTGAAGCCTCCACCTCTTTTTCGCGGAAAACGTTTTTTGGAGCCGGGAAGCTCGTCCGGATTGATCGGCGGCTTCCAATGATCCGCCGCAAAGAGCTCCCAAATCGTCAGCAGCCAGGCTTCCAATTGACCCGAGCCCGAGTGACCCCGCATTTCCGCTACTAAAGCATGGAACATAGGAGAGGGGGACGGTGTCGTTGAAAGAAGTGGCAAAGGTTCGATGACCGGCGGACATATACCTGATGCCGCTGATGCTTATGCCGGGTCCTGGTGGACTGCTTCCGTATCGTCAGATCGCGAGGATGGGCCGTGAGACTTCAGCCCAGCGTCGCCCAGCCAGACCCAGATCGGGTTCAAGTACCGTCGAATACCCGGACTTAGCCCAGACTTCTCATTCAGCAAGGCTTGCCTCTGATCAGACTGCGCAGGCCGTCTCATTATGGCTTCTGCCCCCTCGGCTGCACCACCTGGAGGTGGCGCACTGACGTGGGCAGCTGTTTTCACCGGATCGTCCCCCGGGAGGGGATGTTGAACACTGGGCTCTGGAGGACGTCCATTCCCTCCTCCTTTAGGGGGGAGGCTCGAGGGCGACGTGCAGTCTTTCGTCCTGCTGAGGGCCAATCTGTTACCAGCTATCTCGCGGTGTCTGCCGGTAATCGAAGGTCCGCCGGATTTGTCAAAATTATAAACAGTTATGCCAAGAATGTTACAAAGACAGCCCTCGACTTTACTCTTTGGATACTAATGGAATAAAACCGCCTGCGTCCATAAGATCTCAGTTGATACGTATTTTCTGTTGCCCAAATGTTCGCGATGCACTTGAGACGTTGAAATATTTAGCTCTCTTGCTGTGGACAAGATAGCAATTTCTGTGACGCACGATCACCCCCGCGGTGGTTTGAGGCCACGATCTTGACAAGGCTGAGGCGTAAACAAATGGTTGACGAGTTGAGCGTTTCTTGTGGACCTTTCCAGCGCGTCAGTTGCATGACAACGAGTATCTAGTGTATACATTGTGTGGGGCCGTGCTCTGGTGTAGTCACACTTGCTTATGTAATTACAGTGAACTTTGAGCGACGCGAATAATTGCGACCCCATTTCTCCTAAAGATACTATGTATCGCTCGAATGCAGCTAGCGGTGTGCGAATATATATGGGGAAGCATGCCACACGCCAAAATTTGTTTGCGCTCGCAATTATGAGAGGGATTGCTTGAACGACATGCGCGTGAACCTTGGCAGTTGGTAGTGGAGACAATGCTTGTCAAACTGATTGAGACCGCTGAGACCCGAACTAAGAATATGGGAACCGCCAAAAGCAGTACAATTTGGCGAAGAAAGTGGGAGCGTCGTGATCATCCATCATGTCAATATTCAGGGTACCGACTTTTAGCTTCATGAGTACCTGGGACCGACGCCGAAGCAACGGAAGGCGCAGCATCGTGAGTTGCGCCATCTGAGTGGAAGGCTGGAAGGCGAATCATAGCGAAGAGGATACATCAATAAAGACGAACAGAGCAAATTCGAGGACTGTCTATATAACATATAATTACATAGAAAATAAAGGGGATTCTTAAAATGCCCAGTCGTTTTTGCAAAATGCCCGCATTCAGACTATTACTTAGTTGTCTCTTTTCTGGATGTATGCATCCCTCTTTCTTCAAATTTCAGACAGTGATACTGCACCTTTTTCGTTTCCTATATCCGATCACTATCACGGTCATCGTGGCTTGACGTTCCGTAGCATATGTAATAGCCAAATTTGGTCTGTAAAAGGTAGTCGTACCGGGTGATGCTAGTAGGATAGGCCACCCCTCGTCGCGGATGCTGTACGAATGCGAACAAACTAAATTCTTAATCAGCTTTGATAGTCAGGGTATATAATTGGTGGTCACAGACAGCGGCCACATCTATAACGCGCACAAACAGGACATTTCACGTGAGTGAGGATAGAGTGGGTCTTTCTCTTGAATGTGTCAACGTGATGCATCCCGGACGATGTCAAAAACTGCAAACCCTCGTTAATAAGCGATAATTGCTATTATAAACGCGGGCATCACGCAGACAATGGCACTTGCTACAAATGAGCAAATAGACAAGCTAGCAGTCATATTAAAGTGCTGTTTCGGGTGATGCAATGTAACTAAAATTACTTTATTGTCACGACAGGCCACTGCATATGCCGTTGACTGAGTGTAAGACGTCGATGACAATGTAAAGTTGGGTCGCTGCAAGTTATTATAGCCATGTAGGATACACAGTGGATAACAGTGTCGGAACACGATTACATGTGTATTATTCGTTGTGAAACATGTTATCGAATCGACTAGATCTATTGGCCACCTCCAATTAATTGTCTACGTCTAACTATCCTCCTCCGGCCCCTGACCACCGCGTGTGCGCATTCCTTCATCCTGGCGGCTTGCTTGTTCCTCACCACCACCAGCTTGAAAATCCATGAGAGAACCAACATCTGTCAATTGGTTGGAGTTAAGGAGTCGCGACGGCATCTCGTAACCAGGCTGCTGCTCCAACTGTCTTGCACAATAATCCTGCATACTATAGGTATAGCATGATTGTACCGATCGGGGTGTACCCGTAAGTCGAAGTGGTGGCAAACGTGACACTTGGGACTCGAAGCGGTACGATGCCATCGTGTTGTCCATATGCAGCGCCCCAATTGTATTATGAAAATCATTGCTTGAATTATTATAGAAGGCCTCATGCTGTCGTTCGCTGCAGTTTCTACGGTCGTGACTGATACCTTCACACTTCCCACACCGTCAAAAGCATTTCCGCGACGATGCCTCCGATGATACCTGAGATAATGGCATCGTCTTTTGACACCGTCGCTCTCTCTCGATAAATTTGAAGTGCGATTGATTTCGCTTAGTCGCCAAGCTGTGAATATTGTTTGAAGATGGCCTCCCTTTCGTCCTTTCAATGCACACTGGCTACCCAATACCGTGGTAACGATTATCCTCGCCATCAAAATCAAAGGCCAGTTATTCCAGACACCATCGATGGTGAAAATGATTGACGCTCAACCATACGTGGTTATTAACGCACTGAAGAATTTTATGGGCGTACGGTATAGCAAATACCGTCAGATAGTAGTGAGTTCATGTGCTATCAGGCGAGAAGCAGCTCTCGATGGCTCGCTGATACTCCTTTTTTCGTAATCTTCATGGTGTACTGCGTGATTTTGCGTTGCAAGGGCCCAAAGACATAGTTAGGGTAACCAGTCAAAATTGCAGCCGTTGCTTCCGTAAATCATGCATAACCTTGTCATTGCGAGACACCACGGCTGAAAAAATACGACAGTAAACATTGTAAAGGCAATTCTGACCTCCAACCAGAAGTTGTTTGAACATTGACCAATGGGTCCTTCCACCCTCGAAGCAACCTTATATCCCAGGTGCATGTACTTGTCGATAGCATATGGGGCAAAAAATTGTCGTAGTGAAATTTTGGTATTTTTGCAAGTACTCGATGGTATTCAAGGTAGCGGATTGCTTGAGATCTTCCCATTTCTTCCAGAAGCTGTCCTTGGAACAAGCATCCATTACAGCATTCTATGTATTAACCACACCATTCAAATCATCGTACGTATATCCGCCTTTGAAATTCGCCGTAATGTTATTCCCCATAGGCCAGCGGCACACCAAGATAGCTGTTTGGCTCCACACTCCATGTATTGCCTTAATCAGATCTTTTTCCGTATCGACGACAACAACTTTGGGGGCCCGGCAAGGGTGCTATCCACTTTTCGTATAGACCAAATGTAATCTGCCATAGTTTCACTGGATAAAAACGCGTAAGACGACGCAAACGTAGCCCCCGTGCCAGTTACTCCCACTGTGTGCGCCAACAGCATCTTTGCAGCGTTAGTTTTATACGTGCAATCAATTATGAGGGCGTCGCCATAACATCGGGTAAAGTCCGCAGATGCAAAATGGAGCGAGAACGGGGTGCGTGACATGGTTGTTGAAGTCAAGTCTTGCTGCTGCATACTGCCCTTCATCTGTAGACGATGAAACATCACTTCAATGGCTGCTCTTCCGTCCAGCTCTTCCATCTTCATATCACGTATCAGCCCGTAAACATCATTAAGGGTTATTAGCAGGCCGTCGTTGCACGAAGCCCCCAAAATGTACCGAAGAATAACTGCTGAATTTTTTAACCCACTATTGTAAAGTCTCCTTATATTGTCAACCACACTTGGATTTCGTCTGTTACGTTTTGAAGCAGGTAGTACAGCCTGTTCCTCTTCGCTTGCTTGTGGATGTCCACAATTCTGGTTGCACGGAGATTCCATCTAATAAGTACCGCTCCTCGACCGAATTGTAATCTTGTATGGGCAGTCAGCTCTAAAAGAAGATCTCGTCTGCCTATTGGTGATGGTCGAAGGCTTTGGTTGATGCCTTTCCCCCCTGTACGTATTCCATCCATACTCGGTACTCGTCCTGCCTTCTGATATCCAAGGCAAATCCGTCCCGCCGCGCGTAGGCAAAAGCCACACCCTTGGCAGCTGCCACACTTTCATATACTTCTGATGGAAGGTCCTCTGGTGGCATCCAACTCGGAGGTGAGACCATCACTTGTTTCAATGCTATTTCGTGGAGGAACTCTGGTGGCATGGAAGCGATGTGTTTATTCGTGTCAGCCATATAACTTAGGTGATAAAAAGGGTAAATCCAGCATAGATCCAGGGTAGGTCCAGGGTAGATGGAGGGTGATATAATATAGGAAACGAAAAAGGTGAAGTATCACTGTCTGACCTGTGAAGGAAGAGGGATGCATACATTCAAAAAAGAGACATACTAAGTAATCGTCTGAATGCGGGCATTTTGCAAAAACGACCGGGCATTTTTAGAATCCCCAAAATGAAAACAAATATATAGTCTAAATAAAACATGTGTTTTGATGACTGTGCCTGGGTGTATTTAAAGCTCTCCTCTTTATTGCTTTAGGGGGACCCTAAAAGCAAGCAACTTGCATAAAAAAGAAGTGGATAGCCGCAAAAAAAAGTGAATAGCTTATAGTCGTGTGAACGGCCGCCTAAAACATACAGGTCTCCCTCTTCTAACTTTTAGCCTTGGTGGACACATTTCCTATTAGTTAGCAACGGTTATTAGTTATCGGATTATGGTGCTATCGTACATAAGAAATTTACCAAAATAATAACATAAATAAAATAATATAACAAAGTTAAATAAATTAAATATTTGCCAGATACTAGTACACTGTAGTAAATTCAATACTTAGAGGATTTAAAATTGATAAGCTCATCCAGAACCACTCACTTCACTTCCACCCCGATAAAAATTCACCCAAAATCAGCAGAATAATAGTTCTAGAAACTACTGACACATGTACTCACCTTATGGTTGTTAATTTGGTTTAGGTTGTGCCTCAAGTTTAGAGGCACTTAGCCATCCTGGTCATTTGGGAGAGTTATTTCTTTTCGTTAGGAACACGGTGTAACTTTTGGCTGTCTCTCCATTGGTGAGATAATCAACTCTATTGAAGAAGACGAGAGTGCCAGCCAGAGCTCAATGATCAAGAGATTCTGAATGCAGTGCAGGAATAGGAGGAACGAAAATAAGGAGCTGAAACAGAGGTGGAGGCAATAACATATAGATTGACCGAGTGCGAGCAGATTCCCATCTTAGGTAGTGCCTGCAACTTGCGTAATCTATCCCAGAAAACCCACCGTTAAACGTCCAAGCTACTCCGCAGCCTACAGAAGCCAACGCTACACAAACCACCCTCGATACTTGACTTGAATAGGTTAACCTCCCCCACCGTTGGTAAAAATTCTCCATCTATATTATTATATCTCGCTTCATGGCTGTAAGTAACAAGTTATAAGTTAGCGACCATAGAACAGCCTTAGAACGACTCCAGTGGACGTCCAATCCTATCAAATAGCGTTTAGTTATCGGGGGAAACGTTATCAGAGGGAGCACTGTAAGTTCTTCCTACAACTCTCTTAACAATTGTACATGTACCACAGCCAATTCGCGATTGTTGTACATACTTGCCTCCACATCCTACCTTAAAAACCTATCCCTAAAACACAATGAGTGACTGGAGATTGTCCCCCTCTAATCCCCTTCCAGCAGTAACCTATGACAATCTAGAGCTCGCAGAGGAAGCTTGTAGCGGAGCTACCCTTACTCCTTTGTCAGAAGAAGACCTCAAGACTCGTAGAGGCTCTTAGTATATCAAACTAAACGGGTATTAACTTAAAGGTTCTCAAGTCTTACAGACTTAGTGAGGATTAAGTCTAAGTGTATGTACAAGCTCTTAAGCTTCTGGTCCTGGTTCAGGGGACTACGACTCTAAGGAATCACGTGGCACTAATGCCCAAGAGTACTTAGCCTTAACTCAGGCCACTTAACTCTTACGACCAGAGACGTCTTAGAAAGACACGTGTCTGAAACTGATCAAAAGGGGAAATGATTATATTTACTGATTTATAGCGATAATAAACCTTACTTATGTCTTTAACCTTAAAACTATGCTACCTAATCGAATAGTCCTCATCGTAGTTCTTCTTGTGTACCACACCAGAACTACGTCGCCTCTATGAAGACCCTATTACGAAGATATCTTCTAACCATAACCGATAGGGTACGGTATTATCGCTTAGCGTATGTGATATAAAAGTACGCCTTATCAGTGATACTGATGTCTTTATGTGTGCACCACACCAATGTATCTGGTTATCGTAACCATTTGTGTAACCTTGTTACACCCTCCCCCACCACACATTCGATACCCCGAATCGACATCCTTTACCTTTCTCATTGAGTTAGCCCGCAGAGAACAGATAACCTCACAGTTGTGTTCACGACACCTCGCACATCAATGGCGAAGTCTCCGCATTCCTCCGAGTCTTTGGAAGACATCATACGAGAAGAAAACATCGTTAATTATGACAGTGACACTGTCATGGAAGTGGGTGAAACCCCCGAACCTGCCACGTCAGCGTCGTGCGAACCTTCTCGCATAGTGCCAAACCCATTTCCGGAACGAAGAACGGCTCAAGCGCTAACAGCGTTGCGTGCATCAACTACTCTTGATGAACCTATCATCATCAATAAGCTCGATGACCATCAGCAACGTTATATCGAGAAGAATGAGAGATCTGGACGTCCATCTCAGACAGTAGCTATTGCCGAGGCGCATTCGGACTATCGCTTCAAGCCTTTGAGCGTTGATGAGTTGTTGCGAAAGTTCGCAGGGCAGACCTTGCCTACTTGGATCACAGGGGCGAGGCTACGACGTCTGACGACATTGCCAAACGAGATGCTCTCAGAGAGAGATACTTGACGCCCGAATCGACGACGATCTCCGAATACCAAATTAAGTTAACGGAACAAGCACGTGGCGACTCTGTACCGACGCAGAGAACGGTCCCGGTCGTTCTGTACCCAGGTTAGAGTGAGGCCAAGGATGACAGCACATTCACTCGTTGGGCACATAAGACACGTCGGTTGCCCCGCATGAGTGCCCTTCGACCTAGTGCCTACAAGGCCGAAAGATGCGCTATGAGTTTGCGAAGATAAAGGCCAAACGCCTCCTACGTTTGCTATATCGCACGCAGTACGCAAAACCAGTTGCTGGCCCAATCACCACTGTGTCGACTGTGCAGACAGTCGCGGGTCACTCGGTGTTGGTGAACGAGCCCAACACCCCCACACCTATCGGTGGGAAGCGCGTTGGGGTGCAAGCTGACCCGAAGCGCGACGCTCAAAAACGTCAACGGCGTACGGGCAATCTTGCCGAAGGGGTACCTCAAACTCCCATGAGTTTTCAGACTCAGGGTTTCCACGCCACTTCACCAGATACTGGTATTGACCATTGTGACGACGCCGCTTCAGAAGTCTCTCCACATGGAACTGTAAGTTCCCTTGCTTGTAGAGCAACGCAGGAGGGGGTCGATGTGTCGGCACAGGCTCATGAAGACTTGGTGTCAGAGGTGAAGCGACTCCGAGAGTCTTTTACTCACGTGCAGACGGCACTGGATCAGTCTGTGACTGAGAAGAAGCAACTTCGGGAGAACCTTGACCAAGTACAACGCGCTCATGAACAGTCGTCGACTGAGTTGGCTCAGTTACGTGAGTAGATGAACCGTCTCGGTTAGATCGACTCAGTTGACAAGCGACTGCGGAAGGTGGAGTACAACCTGCCACGGCTGGATGGCCAAGTGGAGCTCTTGACGAAGATGCAGCTAGCGGGGGCGACGTCCCACCCTCAGGCGCAAGCGCATTCCGGTCTACGAGAGAAAGATCATGATATGGCTTACGCAAGCCAACGTAAAACATTGGGTGTGTGCGCAACTTGCGCGGGAGATTGAGTGTATCCAAGGCCGTTCTTCGCTATGACCGTAAACGGCCCAATGGAGCACGGACGCAATTTCTTCTTGAAGACGGCAGACACTACGCTTATAGGTAGGCTTTTAGCATTTAATAAGACTTGGTCTCCAACGTCATAGGAATCAATACATTATCTGCCTTTAGCATCAGCTTGTTCTTTTTGTTTGACTTGGGTATGAGCCATTGCACCACGCACATGTCGTAAGACACTAAAGCGCGTCGCGATAAACTCGCTCACTTGTTTCTGCATTGTGGTAGGGTTGATTTCAGCAAGCTTTTCAGCAGACTCCCCCCACCAAACCAAGAACCACGTAGTGGTAACATGAGCGGACACTGCGAAGAACGTCGCCAATGACGCGATTAACTCGCTCAGTCTGACCATCGGTATGTGGATGATCCGCTGTGGAAATGTCCAATAGCGTGCCAAGCACCTTAATGATGGAAGTACAAAACTTGCCTGTGAAGTGAGGGTCGCGATCAGAGATGATTGCCAGCGGCAACCCGTGTTGAAGAAACACACGATCGATTAACGGCATAGATGTACCTTTGCCATCGATGAAATCCGGCACCGCCGCCAAGTGAGACATCTTGCTTAAACGGTCAACAAAGACCACAATTCCCGTATTGCTGTCAAAGTCTCTGGGAAGACCAAACACAAAATCCATACTAATGGACTCCCAACACCCCGTGGGCACAGGTAAAGTAGCGAGTGGCACAGCAGAATATGCTGAGGGTTTAACCTGCTGGCACGTTTTGCATGTACGCACGTATGTGATCACCCATTTGTAGAATTTGGGCCTGACTCACAGAGCCATAAGTCTCTTCCGGCCCAAATGCGCACTGAAAGCAGTAATGTGGTCCTCAAAGAGGATTCGATACTGTAAATCCTCATTGTGAGGCACAACAATGCGAGCGGTATCTGCTACATCTGTGCGATAGCACAAAAGGCCATTATCGATGGGATATCGATGTAGGCGGTCCCGCAAGCGTGCCGGTAGTTGACTGTCCGAGTCCTTGTATTCCTCACTACCAAGGGCATGAAACAATGCAACACACTGAGAATCCCATGGATATGCCAGACGAATTAACTCCTCAATAGGAGACGACAAAGTCGTGAGCAAGCTCATAATTAGGTCTGCGAGAGAGGGCATCTGCCAACAAATTTTGTTTGCCTGGCTTATACTTCACCTCGAAGTTATATTCCGCAAGGAAGGAAAGCCACCGAGCCATTCTCTGAGAGAGGTGAGGTGACTGTGTCGCCGTGCGTAATGACGCATGATGCGTGTAGACGACGAATGGCTTGGATCCCAGCAGATGGAATCTAAATTTGACGAGCGCATACTTCATAGCAAGTAGCTCTTTGTCATTACTGGATAGTTCTTTTCAGCAGCTTTCAGCTGACGTGATTCGAATGAGATAACTCGCTCGCAGCCTGCAGAATTTGTTTATAACAGGGCGCTGCCCATAGCAAAATCGGATGAATCACAGACAACACTAAAAGGTTACTTAGGATTTGGCAACACCAAAATGGTAGCATGGAGAAGACTCTCCTTTATTGCTTGAAATGCGTCAGCATGGGTGTTGTCCCAGCGCTAATCTCTGTCCTTCTTAAGGAGATCAATTAATGGTCGAGCCATATCAGCGTAATTTTCACTGTATTTGTGTAAATAGTTGGCAAGGCCAAGCCACTTACGCAAGTCTTTTTAATGCTTAGGAATCGGCCAGTCCACTATAGCCTTGAACTTAGCGGGATCCGCTCTAAGGCCGCGCTTACCAATGAAACATCCTAGAAAAGGAATCTCTTCTGCACCAAAAAAGCATTTAGACGCGTTAGCGTACAATTTATCAGTGCGCATGCACTCGAACACGGCTCGCAGATGACTGATGTGGTTGTCAACATCTGACCGACCTACTTCGGCACGACTATGGATAAAAATGTCATCAAAGTACGTCTGTGCGTAATACCAATGTGGGTGGAATAGTTGCCTCACCAGGCGATTACATGTTGCCCGAGCATTAGACAGCCCTTGGGGCATCACCAGCCATTCCCATAGCATACCACTAGGGATGCTCACTGCCGTAAGCGGAATATCGCTCGCTTACATGAGCAATTGATAATATCCATCGACCAAGTCGAGTGCGCTTTACATAGTGCAACCAACCATGTTGTTTTGAAGAACATCCTTTCGAGGAATGGGTGTCTGTGCCGGAATAGCAGCCGCATTCAGCTTGTTATAAGCATGCACAATACGCCACTTGCCGTCCTGTTTTTTACATTAGATAACGTTGTCTCAACTGGAGACTCTCATGTACCATTCCTGCCTCGCGCTTAGCATGGAAGAAGTCATCAATGATATCACATTTCTCCTTGGGCAAAGGCCACTGTCGTGTGACACAGTATCTAGTCCTAGGAACTAAGTCAATTTCATGACGGACACCTCTATCTGGAGGTAGAAAAGAGGGTGGGTCGTGGCACACCACATCTTGAAATTCCTTGACTAAGGGATAAAAGGAATCATGAGGGTTTTCAATATTGATGACCGACTACGCGCACTGAGTGCTGCTTTTGTGTCCTCTAGAACGGCTTCATCCAAAAGTGAAGAAGAGTTCAACTATATGATGTCGGGTCGAATGACCACTACCTCTGAAAGGTCTATTCTGTAGCGAACGATCAAACTCATCGACCGACAACTCTTCTAGTTATAAAAGTGAACTCAATGAGGGCATAACCTCAAGGCTTATTGTACCATCACAGGCACCAGTCACTCCGTTGATGAGTGTATACAGCTGACAGTCATCATCAATTTGTGACACAGGACACAATGTGTTATTCGTATCTATCTGATCGATACCATCATCGAACGTAATTTGCTCTAAACTAGAGCTGACGTCACTATTGGCATCCTATGACGAGTCATTGGACATGACGTCGTCATGACGTGGATTATGTGCCACTTCACGCGCATCCGCTGAGACGGGCTCGGGATGCCTTGATATTCCATCACCAACGTCAATATTGACATTCAGAGCGTAGCTATCACAGCCAACGTCACTTGGTGGGTACTTACGTGCCACTCCATGCTCATCTGATGGGTTCAACCCTCGATGATTTGACGCTTGGTCAACAATGCTTTAAGCATTCAGTACGTTGCTCTCACAACAACTATCACTTAGCGGAGTGCGTGCCGCTTCACTATCACATATCGAGCTTTGTTCTATACTCATGTCTTTGACATCGTTAGAATCAACTAACTCTGACATTCCGATGTCCAGCACAATGACATTGTCAGCCAGTGGCTCGCGCCAATAACGCTTCTGATTCTTAGCAGAGGTGGGTTCAGGACTCTTCAAAGCTCAGGTAGGGGCAGTTCGCGTGGCGCCTAATGTTTTCGACCTCCAGTCGATCCATGGATCATGGCGCTCAAGCCAAGCTATACCAAAAATGAGATCATATCTCGAGTCCAAATCAAGGACTAAACAGCGTTCGATACTATCAAAATCGAAAAGTCACTACACCCAAAGTTTCTGTGAACTTGGGTGTGAAGTTCACAGAAACTTTGGGTGTAGTGACTAAAGTTCCTGTCGCCCAGCGAACAGTGATCGTATCACCCTTGTGCGCTTCTAGCGCCTGAACATAATATGGATTCCCTTCAAGGGAACAGCGCCTGACATAATTACCGGATGCTCCGGAGTCTATTAAAACTGACCAGGGTTTGTCAAAGCCCTTTACAGTCGCCTTTGCGACCAGCTAGCCTGACTTGTATTCACGTCCCGCGTTAGAGTGCACAGGACTCCTTGGGGCTAAATTATGCTCGCCACTACCTCCTAGAGGCTCACCAGAACCTAGTATTCTCCAGCAGGGCTCCGCTCCTACTAGAACTATACGTTTTCCCGCACCGTACCAGACTTCTGTTTTGAGGTGAGAGTTCGGCCTGAATTAGCCTGGCGTGCTTTGCGTAAAGGGCAATTAGGTCGCAGATGCTTTGTGCTTCCGCACGTGAAACATCGTCGAATTTTCGATGCTGTTCTACAGCTCGAATCTCTACTTCTTCGTCCGTCTCGGCAATACTGAGGTCCATAGGCTCCGGCCTATTGAATGAACTAAAGGAGTTCGCCGAGTTTAAGTTGTACCCATGGGTGCCAAAACGGATGCCTTAAAATTGAACTCAGCGTTCAACACGATATCCACAGTCTCCTCAAAGGAGGTGGGGTGTACCCGGAATATTTCCGTTCGAGTCACGCCCGTACGAAGGCACTCCATGAAGATGGTAACCAAAACGATTTTTCTGGTAAGAGGTCGAGCTGCATGGCAGCAATAAGAGTTCTCATGTCCTAGACATAGTCCGATAGTTTTTTCTTGCCCTGACGGGCAGATAGGAAACGAGAACGCACCCGGTATGCCTGATTAGGCGGAGCAAACACCCGGGATATTTGCTTTTTTAGCAAACCCCATGTGGGGAAAGCTTCGTCTACCAACGTGCTACACGCAAGAGCCCATTCTCTGGCTCTACCACCCAGTTTTGAGATAGCCATCCCAACTCGCTGTTACTCCGACCGGAGCATAGCGGAGTTCATGGCCATTTCCACCTCTTTGATCCACAGGAAGAGATCCTCCCGTTCTTTACCTCAAATGTCTTTACAGTCAAGACAAGGAGGCGAGAACTTGTCTCTTCATCAGGTACGGGAACATACCGAGTAGACATAGCGGATGCCAAATGGTCGTGTACTTGCCCAATCAAAGTGGACTCAAATTGCATAAAAGCGTCAAGACGTGCGCTAATCACGTCAGGACCTTGTGCGAGGATTAACTCCACTTGTTCATTCCCGGCTAGAGCTCTGAGTTTCTCCAGCGCTAATCCTTGGGCCTCAGAGAGGTTTATCTTTGTTTTCATCCTTACAGAGGAACAGGCTTTAACAGACTCAGATATAGGTTGACTACAAGTGCTAACAAGTGTAGCGGAGCTACCCTTACTCCTTTGTCAGAAGAAGACCTCAAGACTCGTAGAGGCTCTTAGTATATCAAACTAAACGGGTATTAACTTAAAGGTTCTCAAGTCTTACAGACTTAGTGAGGATTAAGTCTAAGTGTATGTACAAGCTCTTAAGCTTCTGGTCCTGGTTCAGGGGACTACGACTCTAAGGAATCACGTGGCACTAATGCCCAAGAGTACTTAGACTTAACTCAGGCCACTTAACTCTTACGACCAGAGACGTCTTAGAAAGACACGTGTCTGAAACTGATCAAAAGGGGAAATGATTATATTTACTGATTTATAGCGATAATAAACCTTACTTATGTCTTTAACCTTAAAACTATGCTACCTAATCGAATAGTCCTCATCGTAGTTCTTCTTGTGTACCACACCAGAACTACGTCGCCTCTATGAAGACCCTATTACGAAGATATCTTCTAACCATAACCGATAGGGTACGGTATTATCGCTTAGCATATGTGATATAAAAGTACGCCTTATCAGTGATACTGATATCTTTATGTGTATACCACACCAGTGTACCTGGTTATCACAACGATTTGTGTAACCCCGTTAAAAAGCTGCTCACGCGTATGCATCCGAGAATGGCTTTGCAATTGCTGTGCAAAGGTCGGATCAATGGGGTTTTCTCCATGTGTAATGGATGCGCTTTGCACAGGGAAGAGAACATAGCATCCGGTCACCAGAAGAACCAGCGCTCAGACAAAGGTCAACAAATTACGTGTTTGTCCTTCTTTCAAAGAGCAAAAAGTGGAACATCACGCTTGACATCAGGTGTAATAATGCGTCGTACTCACTTCCCAATCTGCAGCCAGCTGCAACAACGGACAGAGACGAGACCTTCCGGGGAGCCAGGAAACTGGCGCCTTGCCTTGGGCGGGAAGCCCTCCATAGTGGGGCCAAGGTAAAAAAGGGGGAGGATTTCTCCTCACTGCGTGCGCTACGGGAGGCAGCGCAGCGTGCGACTCGAGATAGAAGCAGTCCGCAGGATATCCTAGTGCAGGGCACGTCGACGATAAATCGAATCACCCTGCAAACCGAAGAAGTTCCTACTCTTCGCGGTCTGCCTACAACTCGCCGACACGTTCGCTGATCATGAGCCCGGTCCCACGAAGAGAACTCCCCCAGACCGTGACGACCCCCATTGAGATCTAGTACCGGTTGTTTATGTACAGTAGTACCGAGCCAGATACTCTTCGTCCAGTGGTGCGTCTGGGCACATTTGAGCACGTTGTAATCCCGATCCAACCTGAAGACCAAGAAGTTGACTACGAGGTGATGGCCTGGGATTACGTCAAGATGTCTCGCTGGGACTACCGCAGTGGTAACAGGACTCCTAGTCAAGCGTCCTCTGTCCCCTTAGTCAAATTGCTCCGCGCTCGAGAGCAGCCCCGCCATCCGGTAGAGTGCACACAAGCATCTAACCCCGGACTTGGTCAATGGACGGTTTTCATGGGCCCTTTTGGGAGTGCCCCGCCTTGACGCCCGACGTCTTAAGCCAGAAGAAGGAGAAAGCTAGGAGTAGTAAGACTGTGTCATGGTAGATGACTCGAGGTGGTTACCACAAAACCAGACATCTTATGAGTGATAAGTATCTATACTAGACAGTCTAAGCCTCTCTAATAATGCGTCGTACTCTCGCCGGCTTGCGTAGTTACAGTTAACAGATAAGGGCAAAATCAGTGCGATCGGCAGCGGTCACTCTTTCGGCGACCATGTCTTCCAATTTTGCGTAGGCGCAGGCTGCGGGCTACTCATCTACTGCCGAGCCCAGACTGTGGGATTCTAATCTACTGCTATATCGCTGTTCATGTTTGCCGCTACCTTTGTCGTTGTGCACGAGTTAATTTTAGCGTAATTGCTATTTTTCTTGTCGCGGGCCTCGACTCTTTACGCTCGTAACGCCAGAGCCAGAAACTTGAGCGAGATGAGGCGAGTGAAGGATGAAACTAAAATCAAACTATTCATTGCATCATTTCGCTTTAATCAAGCCCAGGGCAAGCCAATATTACATGCACTTACAGTGCGCCGCTGCCCTACACAGCGAAGGGTAGGAAAGCCGCCTCATATGACATTCTAAACAGGGCGGCGTTGGCGTGTGCGTTGTCCATGCAGCAACGCGAACGTGAGGACGACGCTGACTCGGTCCATTGATCGGGAGTATGTGGTCGCCGAAGCGATGACACATTGTAACGGGGTGAGCCTGTAACATGTAATTAACCCTTGATACCTTTAATTAGAATATTATCATAATGGTTGATAATGGTTGATAATGTTCATGAATATTACCATAAGGGGTAATATTCAGAAACACTCACCGATTGGCTGATATGGGTCATCATATCAGCCAGCTATAGCGGTCCAATCAACGATGGACGCGCGCAATGAGTGGTGAGCAAGACTTTAGCATACATTTTTGTAGATAAATATAATTAAGTTAGGACTAAAACATAGGTTAGTGATTAGGACTTAATTATGCATAATACAGTTTTACTTTTACCAGCAACTAGTCAGTTCCTAGTTGATTTCTCTTCCTCTGCCGAGTTTAGAGAGGTAGCGAGGCACCACTCACGCTGCTGTCGGTGATAGTAGCTCCACACTGGTTATCCAGTGTGTTGCACCGGTGCCCCGTTACACCTGGTAGAACTTTGTAGTCCGTCCAAGCGCCACAAAATCCGCAACCACATCGACGATGAGGAAATGAAAGTTGCATTTGCCAAATCGAATTTGTCGGGGTGTGCCAGAACTTGGGCCCTGAATCTTCAATTACACGATCCAAACACGTTTGGATCGTTGGCGGTCTTTAAGACTCTTCTCAGTCAAACGTTTGAGCCGCCAAAAGCTGAGTTCAGGACTCTAACAGAGCTCCTGAAGATAAAACAGGTAAGCTTGACGTTCACGCTTACGCTCAGCACGTTCGTTACCTTGCAAGTTGCATGGTAGCGAACCCTGTAAGTGAATTTGTGTTGATCACGATATTCTTACAGGGCCTTATAGATGGTCCCGTGAGGAAGCACCTATTCCGCATCGAGTTGAAGTAGCTTGAGGGAGCGATTGAAACTGCGATGCAGGAGGACTTTAGTTTGAGACAGTCTCAAACTCGCTTGGCCCCCTATCGTCCTTCGAGACGAGTAGAGGCGGAAGTCCAGAACCAATGGACCTCTGCAGTGTCGAGAGCGAGAGACCTCGCCCTTCAAGCAGTAAGCGATTGCAAAGGTGCAATCACTGTCAGAAGTTAGGACACTACGCCTACGAGTGTAGTGCTTCACGCCCAGTGTCTCGTAACACTGAGCGAAGTGATCGACCGTCTGCCAAGAAGGGAAACGGACGCGGGTTCGACGCTGTTGATAAGTCACAACAGCGTGTCGGACCGGAAAAACGGTCAGGGTCAGGAGGGGCGGAGCGCCCTACTAATCCAGCAACCTCAATAGAATTTGCAAACGTATTGATAAAAGTCGCTCCAGACTCACAATCCTTGTGTGTCTCTGCGCTTGATGATGAGGTACCCCTCATCACCTTAATTTAGAAGGGAAAAAAGGTTTGTCACTACGTGCTTTAGTTGATTGTGGGGCGTCGAACAACTTCGTTTGTCGCCAGTCGCTAGAGAATCGTAGGATCAAGTTCGTTGAGCGCGTTACTCCTCCTACGAGGCTGACGTTGCGCCTCGCAACAGGTGCCTCGATAGCAGTGATGAAACGTGTCGTGAGATTTCACTACACTTCAGAAGATTTGCAGTACAATGGTGATTTCATCGTACTTGGTTTGGATAACAAATTTGATTTCATCCTAGGGTAACCCTGGCTCAGAAGGTACAAGCCAAGGGTCAGCTGGTAGCATCAAACCGTGAAGATGTCTGCCACTTGTTCATCCTATGGCCATCGGATGAACATCGTGGAGCGTTCACAAGAGTGTGGATGTACTGCGAGTGAGTGCGATGGCCTCACTTGCGGTACGGTCATTAGTACGATTGCACAAGATCACAGTGTGATAACCAATTACAATGTGGAGGAAGCTGCCGGCGGCTGTGCTAATGCACAGGCAGCGCCAAAGGTCCACCACTCGAACAAGTAGAGTGGATAGGGACATGGGTTTACGCCTAGCGAGCGACATCCTAGAAAGAATATACCGGTTCCCAAACAGGGCAAAACGATGATCTAGATCGGCTGGAGATTTGATCGTAGAGGATCTAGATGTGGTAGCGCAACCACAGCTCGAAGACGTCGAGGGAATAAGTCCCCACGTATTTGAGGAAGAAATTACTCAAGCAGTTATTGGTGAGGTAACGAGACCTCATCAGCCTGAGGGAATAAGTCTCCAGCAGCCTGTGAAAAAGGGTTCCCAGGAATAAACCGAGATATTGAATGTCTTGGTTAATGACGGGTCAAGTGTAGGCGCTTATACACTTGATCCGATCGCGCCTCCGAAGTTGACTTCGGAGATCACTCAATTGCCAACGCAAGCCCGAAACGGTTCTTGCGAGATCGCGTAGTGGCAAGGTTAAGCAGATCTGTGTACTCGTCATGGAGGACGAGTACATGACTGAAATTCGGTCGGCAGTGTTATTTGCAGAGAACATAAGGGTTCTCAGCAGCTCATCGATGGACGAAAGTGTCCTCAATAAGAAGACTCCGATTGAGCGATACACGTCTCAATCTTGGGAGTAGCTTCAGGCAAAACCTTTAAGGATTCGATCGAATTCAAGGACGTGTTCCCTAAATCTGTACCATGCGAATTGCCTAAGGATAAAGGCACTCGACATGAAATCGAGCTCAAACCGGGCTCGAAGCACTATGTCATGAAGCAGTGGCTACTGCCTCGTGAACAAGTTCTTGCGATCGACAAGTTCTTTGCCGATCGCTTAGCTGCGGGTCATGTGAGGGAGTCAACTTCGCCTCACAGCTCTCCGACCTTCTGTGTGCGCAAGGCCAGGAGGATGGCGGATGGTGCACACGTTCAACAAGTTGAAGGCTGCAACGGTACCGGCTCAGACGCCGATAACAAGGAAATCCGTAATCATTGATGGTATGTCATAGAGTAGTACCATCTTTTTGTCCATGGATCTGATGGATGGCTTCTATCAGATCCTAATGCGTGACGGGACATCCCGTACACGGCAGTAAGCACCCCGAGCGGTATGTTCTGGGGGTGGCTAGTAAAGCTACAAGGGCTTAACAACGCCCCCGCCACATTCAACAGTTGTGTTGCAGATCTGTTGAGACCAATGCGAGACTTCGCACAGAGTTACTTTAACGATGTGTTCGTCCATAGCCGGGCTATGGATGGAAAGACGGACGTAGAGGTTCATAGAACACACGTTCGTCAGGTTCTTACACTTATGCGGAAGCATAAGCTGTATGCCAACCTAAAGAAGTGTATATTCGCTGCTAGCGAAATATTACTTCTTGGGTGCATCGTGGGTAAACATGGCGTACGCCCTGATCCCGAAAAGATCAAGGCGATCACCGACTGGCCCGTGCCATTCGATGTCAAGGGAATAAGGAAGTTCCTTGGTCTAGTGGCGTACTAACACAAGTACTCGCGCAACTATGCCGAGATGACCGTTCACCTCTCTCGTCTTTTGAAAAAGAACGAGAAGTGGTCATGGGACGTTGATTGTCAGCGTTCCTTTAAAGGTATCAAACAGACCTTGATGCAATCGCCCATCTTGGCTATTGTAGACCAAGACAGAACATTCCATCTGGTCTGTGACGCCAGCGATTTTGCAATCGGCTGTTATCAATCGCGTCAGCTGCTTGCAGCTGACGTTATTAATTAGTGCATGACAAGTATCTCCTTGTCATGAAGTATGCACTAGCGAAGTTTCGCGTCTATCTCCTTGGAGATAGGCCGTTTGTAGTCTATACGGACCATGCGTCATTACGCACGGCCGTAAACAGCCAACACCTGTCGCAAAGGATGGCGAGGTGGTATCCTTCTTTGCGGAGTACAACTCCATCGCAGAGTACAAACCCGGACGAGTTAATGTCTTCGCGGACGCGTTGTCGCGCCGACCCGATTTCGAGTTGACTGCGCAGTGGGGTTGATATCATTGTTGCAACACTAGTCACTAGTGTCCCGTCGTCGACATTGCTTAACGACATCAAAAAGTCCTACGCAGAAGATGAGGCTCTTCTGCGACTAATGGATCATCTGGTGACCCCATCTCGTAAATCTCGCAAAGATTTACCGGTCTTGTATCGATCTTCCGCGGATCTATACACAACACGCAACGGGTTGTTATATTATACAGCCGTTGCCGATGACACACCTCGTGTCGTCGTCCCCACTCATAATGATTTGCGCTTGCCCATATTGTATGAGTGCCATAATGCACCACCTAGTGGGCATCGTGGGTGTGAGAAGACTTATCTCACGGTAAGTCGCGACTTTTACTGGCCCCTCTAGTATCAGTTCGTGCGCGAGTACAATCGTGCTTGTGAAATGTACCAGAGGGTGAATCCCAGTCCTTCATCCCGTGCGTCACTACAGCCTCTACGAATTCCGGCAGAGTGCTGACAGTCCGTTTCAATTGACTTCGTATTCGGTTTCCTCGAAGACGCTCACACGAATAATGGTATTCTTGTGTTCGTAGATCGATTCAGCTAGATGGTACATCTTGTTGCAGTTAGTGAGTCAATCTCAGCACATGGTTGTGCCCGTGTCTTCATTGACACGGTATTCCGACTCCACGGTATACCCCGTGAACCATTCTCTGATAGAGGTCCTCGGTTCACGGCGATGTTTTGGCAATCCGTGTTCCGATCCCTCGGAACACGTCTGACTATGTCTACTTCTGACCATCTCTAGACTGATGGTCAGACAGAACGCGTCAACCGCGTCCTCAAAGGAATACTTCGAGGTTAAGTTCAATCTTTCACAGATTCAAGCAAATTTTGCCGATGGTGGAGTTTGCAATCAAGAACCCCGTGCATGAATCGACAACGCATAAACCATTTTTCGTGAACGGCTTACGCCATCTACGCCTACCCACTCATTTAGAGTGACACTAATTCAAGGGTGGAGGGATTCGCTCGAGAAAAAACCGTTTTGGCTCTTGCTCATCACGTTTCGAGGTAACCGACGACGCGAACGTTGCCGATGTCGATTTGATCGACATCGAAGCTGATGATCTCAGCAATAGTGTCGACACTATTGCTAACCCAGATGAGGATGACGATGCTGGTATATTTAGCATCGTCAATGACTACATAAGCGAGGATGAGAACACTCTCGCTGAAAAAGAGGATGACTACCTAGCGGTGCGCACAAGGAGCACTGCAACAAACCAAAGTGATGTAGCAGAAGATTTCCTGCTGGAACGAGAAGCAGTGATCCGCTTCGTGCAAGACTCCATCGCGAACGCGGCGGACCGGCAGAAAAGGAACGCTGACAAACATGGAAGAGCAAAAGTTCTTCTTTTTAATGTCGGAGACTTAGTTCTACTGTCTACGGTACATCTACCTAGCACGTAGTAACTTATGTGAGTAGTAGTAAACTACTACCCAAGTACATCGGCCCGTTTCGTGTACTACATCGCAAAGGCAATGCGTACACCATCGAGCTGCCTCGCAAGATGCGTACGCATCCTACTTTTTATGTCGGTCGTCTAAGCCTGTACCATCAGCACGAGGTCTCTTCCTTGGGCAAATACAACCTCCACGCTCACGAATCTCCACGAGATTCTTTTGTTCCCGAGCCAGTTTCTCAATATGGCTCTGTATAGCGGAATTCTGGCGACGAATGTCAGCCACTTCGTTGCGAAAAAAAGACTTGACGCTTCCGCTCGTTCTCCAATTGGTAAAACACGAACTCCGATCGGTCGTCCGATCGATAAAGGTGGATGCGTTGCACCCACGCCTCCAAAGAGAGACGCTCCTGCCTCTCTTGTTCAGTATGATCACACAGATTGTGTAAGTATTGCTGGAGACGATCAGCCTCCGCGTGCAAATCCAACAAACGATTCGGAGTTGATATTCCCTCCACCACCACAGCCATTGGTGGGCTCGCACGGTGGTCAACACTTTCACGTGGAGTGTATCTTGAACCACCGTGATGTGAAGGGGCAGCGAACGAATTATATTGTTAGCTGGCGTGGCTATCCGACGTCGCACGACATCTGGGCGCGAGGCGCCCAGCTATGATTGACGTTGAGGGTCTCGTACACTAGTACGACGAGACACATCCGATGGATCAGAAGGGCCATCGGAAACACGTGCCCATGGCGCTGGTAGAACGATTGCAAGTTAGCAATCGCATCGCACATCTCAGAAGAGATGTGCGTGCTACCCTAGGCGAATAAATGGGGTACACCTCCCTTTGGATGCGTTGAGTGTTATTGAAAGAACACGGACACCGGTCGCTCCATGTGAGGCATGAAATTCCTGCCTCACGAGACAGATTGTGCAACCTAGCTTTTGCATTACTTAGGGCTCGTTTCTCAAACCTAACACGAGCTGTGCCAAGTTTCTGAAGCCAAGCTTCGCGCCCAATGTGCTGCACATTGAGTATAATGGCGTTCCACGCCTGCAGCAACGACCTTTTGTATCGCTTATTGTTGCCACTATACCAACGATGCTTCAGAAAAGCATCCAGATAGGAGTCTTCTTCAGCGCGAAAGTTACTAGCGCTGATGTCGAGGCCGTGCACAGCCTCGCATCTAAATATGGAATTCGATGATGGAGACATGTCTCGCCTGACAGGTCATTCACATTTTTTTCTGGTAATACACAAGGCTTGTGTTCAGGGGCTAGACGCAGCACATTTCCGTCTAGAGCCTCCTGCGTGGTACCAACGGAAGTCTTGGTACTACTAGAATCGTCATCAAGACGGTTCAAGTCATCACCGCATTCGCTAGAAGGCGAATGCGCAGTAGCAGGCGCGGGGGGTGAGTCAGCATGCTCATCCTCCGAGCTAAACAGAATCCGGTAGTTACCATGGGTCTGACTACCCGCTCGAGTCCTATTCGTAGGCTTGTATTCGGCCGCCATTATAGACTTGGGTTACCTAGGTGTCTTCTTCGAGTCGAACCGCCGTCCGACTCCCCCGAGTAGATAAGCTCCACTAGAAGCCATCATCATTAGCACGTGGTGACTCACCAAATGCATCTGCAGCAACTGGTGCTGCGGGAAGTGTTTTAGCGGCAGCAGACAAAGCATCGTCTGCCGCGAAAGGCTGGGCATCGTCAAGAGCAGCTGCGTTAACACGCGCAGCTGCCTTCTCAGCAACTTTCGCCGCGCATCGCATGGAGTTGTTCACCATGCGATGAAAATCCAGAAATGAATGGATTAGACCAAAACAAGTGCTCCTTGTCCCTGATGTGGTCTAACGGTGACCACATCGACATGATAGTGATTGAGTGACTATCGTTTAGGAGGGGTGGTGGTGATGTAACGGGGTGAGCCTGTAACATGTAATTAACCCTTGATACCTTTAATTAGAATATTATCATAATGGTTGATAATGGTTGATAATGTTCATGAATATTACCATAAGGGGTAATATTCAGAAACACTCACCGATTGGCTGATATGGGTCATCATATCAGCCAGCTATAGCGGTCCAATCAACGATGGACGCGCGCAATGAGTGGTGAGCAAGACTTTAGCATACATTTTTGTAGATAAATATAATTAAGTTAGGACTAAAACATAGGTTAGTGATTAGGACTTAATTATGCATAATACAGTTTTACTTTTACCAGCAACCAGTCAGTTCCTAGTTGATTTCTCTTCCTCTGCCGAGTTAACAGAGGTAGCGAGGCACCACTCACGCTGCTGTCGGTGATAGTAGCTCCACACTGGTTATCCAGTGTGTTGCACCGGTTCCCCGTTACACACTTGGCGTAGAGACGCCATCAGTCGTACTGTCATTCCCCAATGACCACTTGTGCGACATGTTGTCCGAGTCGATTTATGTGGGTCCTGCCTGGAAGGTCTAGTTATCATACCCAGACACTGTCGGAATATCGACTATGCGTCAAGGACTACAGTAGCACGAACGACTGTATGGACAACGACCCGAGCAGAAGGCTGGAAGGCGTATCATAATGAAGAGGATACGGCAATGGGGGATCATAAAGAAGCAACTCGCCTCAAAACAAAAGTGGGTAGTCTCCAAAAGTGAGAACGGCCCACAAAACACAAATTACACTGTTTACGGTAGTTAGTGTGGCCCTCACTAATTCCGAATCTCGAGATATTGAGGAAAAACCATAAATAACGTGGGCCACATTAAATGTGGGAACTCTAATTGGTGTAAGCACGCATAATAATGTGGACCGACCGAACCTTTTGTTCATTCTAAATTGAGGTGCTACGGCGTCATGCCAACCCGGCAAGTGAACTCGATCCAAGAGCTCTTCCGCGTGCAAGTTCTTCGACAAACAGCATCGACTGAACCTTCCGTCGGCATTTTGGTTTCATCTGCCGAAGGCGATGACGACAACACTGTCCTGCAAGCTTCACCAGGTGCTGATTTGACTGTAAACGATGAGTCAGAGTTGACTGGAAAGCGACGTCTGCAGCAAGTCAGTACTCTGTCTACCCGACACCGCATCGTTCAATGGATGATTGCCGACGCAAAACAGAACGGGTAGGCCAAGATTGCGTTGCGCACGATCCGCAATTTCCCAGATCAATTTCGAGGAGAACAAAAGGTAAAATTAATGAAGGCATCTCGTTGGTGGAAGGATAGAGACACGATCACCGCCAGTTTGTCGAATAAGCGTCGCAAAAGTGGTACAACCAAGGCAATCAACAGCGTGAGTCAACGTGGCCCTCGCCGTCACTTGAAGAAGAAGGCAATGATTGGTCGGGGTCGTAAACGCCAGCCTTGGGTCACCTGGCTTTATGTGGAATCGGTAGTCCAGTTTGACCGACTTCGCAAAGCTAAGTTGAAGTTTAGTCCAATGGTGTTGCGAATTGTGGCCAAAACAATTCTGAAGACGTTACAAGGTGAATTTCATTCAGCATTTTGGATCTGCTCAATGTGAATACGCTCGACGAGCATATCACACCAAGATGGATTCATCTTTTCAAGAGTATAACAACATCGTTATTCGCACCCAGTCTGGCAAACTTATGACAAGCCCAGCCACTCAGCTCCAAATTGAAAAAAGAGTTTCCTACCATCTTGGCCAAGTTGCACGTGTTTTTAAAAGTGGAAAAATGGATGAAGCTTTTGATAAAAGTCTCGGCGAAACTCATTTTATCGTCAATGTTGACAATGGTAAGACTCTGGGTTTCGCGGTGACGAAAACGTGAAATATGCTGATGCTGCCTCAGGTGGTGTTGGAATGAATACGGTGTTTCGAATTCGTGGCGGGAATTTGCAAGACTTGAGCCAGCATTTATGAATTTTCAAAACGAATATCGAAATTATCCAATTCGTGGCATACCAGACGATGTCCCAGGCGTGGCCTATCGGACCGGACCCAAAGGATGG
This sequence comes from Hyaloperonospora arabidopsidis Emoy2, assembly GCA_000173235.2. Taxonomy (NCBI): domain Eukaryota; phylum Oomycota; class Peronosporomycetes; order Peronosporales; family Peronosporaceae; genus Hyaloperonospora; species Hyaloperonospora arabidopsidis. The sequence goes on from JH598269.1 coordinate 201,094, forward strand.
ATGGACAAGCAAGTTATGGTCCAGTATCTCAAAGAGCGTCGGGTAATCTACCCAGATAGCGGTGGTCATCAGCGGGTGCTATTCATGGATAACTGTGGTGGCCACAACGAGAGTCCAGAACAACAATCTGCGTTACAACAGCTCAACGCAGTAATTCAGAAGCTCCCCAATAATTCAACACATTTGTGCCAGCCTTGTGACTCATGATCATACGAAAGATTAAGCAGGTGTGGAAAGAGAAGTGGGAGTTGGAAAACTTTGTTTGATTGAGCTCGGTGCTTGGCGGTCTAGTCCGAGATCGTCCGGCAAGCTGTCCAACCCTGGCAGATTTTTTTTTTGAAACTGGCTGCTGAATGCGTGCGTGCCGTGAATTCAATGAAGGACAAGAGTGGCGTGTCTCATGCACGCAAGGCAATGATTCGATGCGGTCTTGGACTTGATCCGGATGACGAGTGGCAAGAGTCTCAATTGTTCCCTGAGCTGCAGATGATTATTAACAACCATCGGGCACACTTTGACGGGACACCAGTACCAGAAGAAGCAGAAGTGATAGAAGAAATTGTTCAAGATAGCTCGTGATTCAGGTTAATTCAAATTTTAGGTTAGCGAAGGCTAAGATACAAAATGCATGAACATATATTTTTCGTTCTTGTGTTCTTGAAGGTGTTTGCTTGTTCTCAGGAATGTCTAAACCACATCGTGCCTCATTATAAAATTATCCATGTACCTAACCTCAACCCTGGCACCACTTACTGCACGGGTTTTAGGCGTGTCTAACGGTGTGGGCGCGCGGAGCGGATTTGGTGGACGTATGGGCGACAACGCAACTTAGTTGCTCTGACGTGAAGACCTTCCTTTAATTTAAGCCTTATTTAAATTATTGAATTCTACACGTTTTATTATTTTGAATGCTATCGATACCGAAGCTGGGACCGTTCGTATCCACACCGATCGTTTCACGACTGAGCCGAATTACGGCCATGTAGAATACACTAATTAAGGTTATAAATTCATACAGTGTTATCAGAAATACGGCAATGATTAGCGTATAAAATATACTGTGGCCCACACTATTCAACGAGTAACACCATTCAGTTAGTTGCCCACACTAATTACCGTAACCAGTGTAGTAAGGGTATTCTGCTCAGATAGAAATAATTAGATGATTCGAAAAGCTATAGAAACTGATCTAAGATAGAGATTTAACCAGTAGCCGGGCGAAGCATATTTTCTGCCCCATATGTTCTCAGACGCCTTGTACATAACTATTGTCAAATGATATTAATGAATCTCTCTCATAAAATAACTCAGGTGTTCGCAGCCCAATGACCAGTTGAGTTGCGTCGGCGCGAGGCCAGCGTAATGTGACACCAGATCAGGTCTCCGGGTCTCATGGTCTGAACATTCGAAGACTCAAGTTCAAGTCGGGTTCGACCAGATTTTACAGCGTGTGTGACACCACTAGCAATACATGGCACTGTGGCTGTAATGGCGATCGTATTAGTGAATCGGAGCATTGGACTACACGCGCATGACGAGACTATTTACGTGGATTCGATACTGGAACGTCGAAGTACCGGCGCTATTGTGCGATTATTTGGGAGCCTCTTACGAAAGCAATTTAGTTCGGATAGTGGATACGAGGAGCTGCCTATAAGCAGCTACCGCGCACCTTTTCTGCTGATGTTCTGCACCCACTCCCTCCTCCACTCATACCGGGATGAAGGTGTCACGATCAGACTCAAGTAATTTTCACACCGGCTGATCTGCTCACCATCGGACCATTCACAAGCGATGAGCGGTCTATTTTGCAGCTGCGGCTAAGGACATATATCATCTGAATCGTTGGTCACGTATGCAATTCGCTCACTTATCGTTTTGCGCCTCATTGCACTTTGTTCCGTCCTCCTCGCCATCTTCAAAGTATATACATGCGACCTCTATACCTCTTCGCGCTCTGCATGATTGGTATGCCGCTAGTCTGTACTGATCTGACCTCTGCATTCAGACAGCTAGAGGTCACGACACCTGGCGATCGTGCACTCGAGCACGAGATTGACGAGGGTCCGCTGGTGACTCATTCGCCAAACGGGAATGAATCAGAAGACCGGGCAAACATCTCCGGGTTTGTCGGCAAGCTGGCTGATATGTTCAAGCCAATCATGGCCAAGATTAAGGCCATCCTCACTCACTTCTTTATGCAGAGAAAGATCAATAAGCGCATGGACAACTTGTCGCGGACGATCAATGCCAAGCTCAAGGAAAGGCTATCCGACAACGATTACATAATCGACATTCGCCACAAGAAAGGATTGGACAAGCTGTTCTCCGAGACAGGTCATATCACTTCCTTTAAAGAGCACATGACTCACCTGAACCATCACCCTATCGCTTCGCTGTACAAATTTCTTCAAATGCTCATGAGTGAGCATGAGTTGGCATTCTTGATCCTGCACGCAGAAGGATCACATACAAATGTAAAGGAGCTCCGAGCGCACCAGTTCAGTGAGTGGAGTTGGTATCCTCTTAGCACCCCTGATGATGCTACAAAGGAATTGTTGCTTTCATTGCCCAAAGAAGACGTGAAAAGTATCGTTGAAAGTTACAAAGAGCACATTAAAACGTAATGGGTACCCAGATCCTTAAGATAGTCTTCACGTAACGGAAAGAGTGCGGCTTCGCTTCCATTGCGGGTCTCACCCAGTCCAAAATTAGTCGACCATCGTAAATTTAGTCAGATGACGCTACAGCGATCACAATTTGCTTATACAGTGGTGACGCATAGTATAGTTACACAGCGCGTTTTTATAAAGCAAGTTCTTAAATGCACACCTGGTAAGCCGAAGCCATTTTCTCGCGGTAATTTAGTTCCCCGCCCATCAATTTCCCCACCACCTATTAACACAATTCCATCTTGTCCATAAATAATTAGGTCACAAGTATAAGGTATATGTGGCGTCCCTTGAATTAATCGAGCGTCGTGTTGAAAGTATTTATCTGTACGCGGTTCAAGGTCAAGTAGCAGCTGGTGCAGCACTCACACGTCGTGACCGTCTCCATATCCACGTAAAGGTGCTCCCACGGCTTCCAAGCACTAGCCAGACACGTATTTCTTCATTGGCACACCTTCGAACGAAAAGTGTAATTGGCATTAGTGCGTCGACAGTCCACTGTGAAAACTCTTTATTCATGCAGTTACTAGTACGCATGAATATGGCCAATTCGGAACGACGCTTCGAATGCAAATGTTAAGTTTCGATTTCTTGCGAGATTGAGCACTCCTTATCTGTTCATGAATATGAGTTTCACAGCTTGTCTTTAACGTAACTCGCTTGTTTGTGGATAAGCAGAAACCAACTGTATAAGAGCTCACGCTGAACAGATATCAAGCTGTGTAGGAATGAAAAGCATCGATGCGGTCTTGAGGCTGATGCCAGTAGCTGCTTTGTTCTCAATTTTGTTTGCGCGCTCCCACATCTTGACTGGCGACATGTCAAGTAGTGTGGAATCAAACTAGCCCAGCCGGGTGGCCGGGGGCTCTCCATGATAGGGGCTTGCCAATTTAGTAGAATATGATGAACAGTAAATGACATTTAGTGATATGAAAGGAATAAGATGAGGATGAACACGTGCGGTAATTGTAGTGTAGGATGGCGATGTCCCAAATATGTTGGCACCATAGCTTTTAGAGCAATTCTTGGCTGCTGACACCCGCTGGTATTAATCTCGATGAAGACATGGCCATCCAAACGCTTTTTAATTCTTCAATGTGTCCGTGCCCCAGTCAAAAGCGCCAATCCACCGATCAAATACGCCTTTGTACCGAACGCTGGTCAATTTCAATTGATAATGTATGGGTGCCGCAGTTAATGGAACTCCGTGCTTGCCTCTTGCAATTATCGGTCTAGCCCAGGAATCAAAACTTTTACATGATATTAATACGTCACCACTTGGACAGTTTTGACCAAGCATGCAAAGTGAAGTGCTGACGCCCACTAGGTAGTACCCATCGATCTACACGCAGTCGGACTCCATTGGATTCATGTATGCTGCCTCACAAAACGGCGTCCATGTTAGTTCCAGTAGAATCCTTGGACCGATATAGTTGAGACGGAAAGTATTTATTAGTAAACGAAGGTTATCTGGTAGGGTACGTCCGCAGCATCGCGTAGCAGCCATGTGTTTTGACTGTGGTGAGCTACATGATATTGATCATACCGACATTTGCACAACATCTGCATCGATAGCAACAACTATAATGCTGAGTTGCTCCGGAAGGAGCAACTCAAAACCTGATGACTCATATGCTTCTTTAAATAGCTTAATGTATTTGACTTTCGATGGCTAACAAAAAAGTCCTCTCATGATGGACAACACACAGTGACAACATTCCTCTGGCCGAGCTTCCTGATCGCATTTAGCTTTGCGACAATTCAGCATTTTACCTCTTACCAAAATACGCGTCAAATTTGCAGCCTTGCGCTGCGATGGTGGAATGAAGTAGAAAGTGAAGGCCTACTATTGGCGCTTTAGTAACCGATTTCCATGACAGCAAATGATGAAAGTGCACGATCCCGACAAGTCGATATCCTGCTAAAAATCAAGGTTGCAGTTCCAGTAGAGAGGAATGATGTCAAACTCACGTCCATCGCGACTGTTTGAATCAATGCAGGATCCGAAGTGGGGCATATCACAGAGACTGCTCAATTCTACTGTATGAGCCCGAGGTCAGGACCGGAACTCTGTAGTAGTTGACACAGATTATCGATTTTTTGACACTATCTATAACTACAGGTTCTGCTGTTATACCTTCGCGCCTTTTGCGAATATCAAGACAGATTGTGCTGCCATCCATATCACTGACGGGGAGCAAACGCTGCCTTCTTTCATTCATGTCGCCCCTTACCCAATTCGAATGCTCAAAGACACAAGAACCATGTACTCAAGTCGATACAATGCCAAGTGAGTGATACTTTCAGCAACCAAGTACATTCCGTGCCAATGCAGCTCTAGTCCTTGTATTTCATGTCGTCCTCGCTAAAGCCAATAGTGGGGAATTTGCGGACGAACGCAGTCACATCGCGCTTGAGCACGTCCATCTTTTCTTTCGCCTCGGCATCATCCACGACAAACTCCTTAAAGTCCTTTACTTTCTTCACGCCCTGAGCGCGAGCACGCTCATTCAGCTCTGCCGTGAGCGTCACCCCTTCATCAAGGAAGGCAGCCACCTGCTGGAAGTCTCCCTCCGTGCAGCCGCGCGTAGTCAGTGCAGGCGCACCCAGGCGAATGCCACCTGGAACAAACGCACTCTTGTCACCAGGCACCGTGTTCTTGTTCACGACCATGTTGGTGCTCTCAAGCACGAACTCAACGCGAGCACCATCCACATTGCGTGACTTCATCACATCCACTAGAGCCAAGTGGTTGTCCGTGCCATTCGAGACGATCACGTAGCCACGCTTCGTCAGCTCTGCCACGAGTGCGCGGGAGTTCGCAATCACTTGCGACTGGTACGACTTGAACTCGGGGCTTTGAGCTTGCAGCAGGGCCGTGCTCAATGCAGCAATCGTGTGGTTATGCGGCCCACCTTGAAGGCCCGGAAACACAGCAAAGTCGATCTTCTGCTGCAAGTCGTACACGACGTCCTTCCCGCTCTTCTTGTCCAAGTAATGCAGACCCTTACGGTAAAAGATCATGGCGCCGCGCGGGCCACGAAGCGACTTGTGGGTCGTTGTGGTCACCACGTCGGCGTATTTAAATGGCGTGGGCACGACTCCAGCCGCTACCAAGCCGCTAATGTGCGCGATGTCGGCGAGCAGCACGGCATCCTGCTGGTTGCAAATCTCACGCATACGCGCGTAATCAATGTGGCGCGAGTACGCACTGGTACCTGCAATAATCAGCTTGGGTCTGAACAGCGCGGCCGTCTTCTCGAGACCATCGTAGTCAATGAGACCCGTACTTTCGTCCAGACGGTATGGCATGCTCTCAAAGTAAATGGACGTGGCCGAGATCTTCTTCCGGCCAAGCTGGTAGCCGTGCGACAAGTGGCCACCGTGCGGCAAATCCAGTGCCATGATACGGTCGTGTGGATTCAGCAGAGCCGTGTACACTTGGAAGTTCGCGGGCGAGCCGGACAGCGACTGGACATTGACTCCCCACTGCTCGGGGTCCAGATTGAAAGCCTCAAGCGCACGAGCACGGCAGAGCTCCTCGGCTTGGTCGATGATCTGGTTCCCACCATAGTACCGCTGGCCTGGATACCCTTCCGAATACTTGTTCGACATGACTGAGCCCAGCGCATCCAGCACTGCCACCGAGGTACAGTTCTCCGACGCAATGAGGCTGATACAGTTCCGCTGGCGCTGTTTCTCGCGCTCGATGATGTCAAATAGCGCAGGGTCCGTATCCGCCAACGGTTTGTTCAAGGCGGCGGCCCATTGCAGACTCTCGGTCGAGGCTTGGCGGTGCGACAGAATTGCGGCGCGGCGGACAGGAGCACGGAGACAATTGATCATGGTCTGATGTTTACGGAGCAACTAAAGGAATGGCACAGACGACTTTGAAGATCATTGAGCAGCTCAGCAGATTCGGTACAGAGCCTGGACTGAAGTAGTACTAAGAGAAAAACGGACGTTGGCATAAACGGACGCTCGATGAACTTACTTGGAAAAAGAATGTCACGTCGGACAACTTAGACCTTTTTTTGTGCTTTCCCAAGCGATTGGTATGGCCAATCAAACAGTGTTTGGATGCCCATGACTTGCGTGTGATTACGCTTAAGAGTTGCGCTGCGTGACTTGGTTGGTATGGCCGACTTCTTGCAGTTGCTTCAGTCGGCAGTGCCCCGCATAATTTTCCACACGTCGATTCGGTCTGTGGAATACTTGGGATGCAACTTTGTCACTGGTACACGCGTCTTGACGAGGTTATAGCGCGCGAGTTCACTGAAAAGCAGACGATCCGACATCACGCTGCGCTTCTGGTACGACATGAGGATCTCCGTCTTCACGGATGAATGACGTAGCAGCGTGTCAAAGGTCGCCACTAGCGGCGGAATGAGCTCCTCGACCCACACGACGTCCGATGCCAGCAAAAAGTCAATGTCCCCCACATCTGTCGGCGGGTTGAACCAGTCCAGAACGCGAGTCGAGACGTCGCTCTCGACTATTCGACCAGCACTAGCCGCTAGCTTCATCGTATCTGCCACGTTCTTGGCGAGATTGTCGATTGCGTAGTCCAAATCCGACAGAATTACCTGTCGAGCTCCTAGCAGTGCAGCCGCAATCCCCACGAGTCCTGTTCCGGCACCCAACTCAACCACTTGACTGCCAGCAATCTCTTCACGACGTTGGTGTTCCAGATACTTAGCGAGTACCACAGATCCGTCCCACAACGTCAGCCCCGTGCCTTTGCCCGAGTTCCCCACTTCTCCAATCTGCACGACTTGTCCATCAATTGCAAACTTCTCACCTGCGGCTACATCAAACCCAAAGATTCTCGATGGTAGTGCGAGACACGTACGGCCCGGAAAGAGCGCGTCCACGTTTGTAAGTGTCACACTTAGCCTAGAGCAGCGTCCGAGTTGCGATAGTTCCTTAAGTGGCGTATACTGCTGCTTTTTCTGGTCGTAAATCTCAATTGTCAGAGCTAAACCTGTCGCTAGTTCTTGAGTAGCGAGAGTGTCTTTTAATCGCTCTGTCAAATGTTTCTGGAGTACCTCTTGGAGCTCATCGAGCGAAACTGGATAATGTACCAATTGCACCCGCAAAGTGCCCTGAAGAGGCTCCGGTAGCCCGATTTGTTGCTGCAATTCCACACGCAGCAGCAGTGAGGTAGATGTTGATGCCATCGTGAGGGAAATGAGGACGAGTGACAGCGTCAAGTGGCGTAGTATCTCCGACCCACGTGCCATGACACTTTTGCACACAAATGTCACACTACTCCACTTGCGCATAAAGAAGAATATTCTACATTAGAACCTTCATACAACCTTCAACGTCAGCTGCCAATCAACAACAACTCACATGCCTCCGCCGTTTCAACGATATCGTTGACAACGTATCCGATTCACGGCTACCACAAAGTTACCCGCTAAGATCCCCAAACTCAATCTCACCGGGTCTACAAGTACAAGACAAATGGCAAATGGCGTCCACTTGCTGCAAAGATTTACGGAGGAGCTTTTTAATCGTCTCCTCACACACCTTTAGTTACGCAGGGTTGTTCTGTTTACTGTCGGCTTCATCATATAACCGATGAATTAATCGCAGTTTGCTATGTAAAAGGGACATCTGCGTTAAGGAGAATTGTAAGTACACACCCATTCACTGATACGCTGATACGTACACCCACCCTCTAATATGTACACAACCGGTGTTTAAATTACGTCCTAGTTGTCCACACACCCACTTTTTGCTATCCGCACACCCCCTTAGCCAACCCCAGTCAATCACCGATGGGTACTTTAGAAATACCAGGTTAGGGGGTGTTAGGGGGTGTGGGGATAGCAAAATGCGGGTGTGTGGATAACATCACCCTTAAATTAGATACTCTGCAATTGAACAAGTGCTTTTTTTCTTTCGCAGGACGCCCAAATACTATCAGCACGCGAATTCGCAGAATGCATGGCATCTCAGCATTGCAATTATACGACACTTCGGCTATAGTAGACACAGAATGTACAGCGCTGTAGCGAACCCCAAACGCAAGGGTGACGTGAAACCTCGGCCTGTGAACTCCAGGATCAACGGACTTGAAGCGCTCAAAGGTATGAAAAGCGTGGCGCAGTAGCACTGCAGTTGTTTACTTGAGCACATCCAAGTGAGCCAAGCAATCGGCAGCGACTTCGGCAAACTGCTCATATAAATATGAAGCCGAAACCCCACCATTTGTACCGATCGAACATACAGCAATTGGATGATACATCTCGGTAGTCCCGCTCGACAGCCTTCCCCATGTCGATCTATAAACCTGCAAACTTCGCCCAACCCGGTGCGCTCTCACAAAGTGCGCGAATCAGTGCGTGCCGTTTCTCCGAATCCTGCAGCAGACGCGCGAGGTCTGGCACCAGACGCCCGACGAAGTCGGGCTCGAAAGATTCCATTAAATATTGGTAAAACTCGTGGGCCGTGATCTGCTCGTTACCGTACTTCCGAGTATGTGACGTGAATGTCTTCATCTTCTTCGCGTCACCACCGAACGCTGCTAGCACAGCTTCTAAGATAGATCGGTGCAACAGTTGTGCCTCCTCTCCCACTACAGGCTCAACGTCCTTGATCGGGAGAGTACCTACCTTGCTGCGCCTGCGACCTGCCGAAGAAGAACCTGCTCTCTCGCGCCCTGCGGATGGTGGAGACACTAAAGAGCTGCGTTTCTGCTTTTTCGACTCTTTTTCTTTCTTTGCTTGCTGTTTAAAGCGTGCAAACGCCTCCAACAACGCGTTGCGCTTCCCCTCATCAGAAAGTCGCTTAGCGCTGTTCGGAATTATTTTGCTCGCACATTTTAATCCAACACACTGTCGCACCTGGTCACAGAATTCATCGGCGGACAATTCACCCATGCCAAACTTTCGCGAGATGCTCTTGAATTGCTCGATCACTGCATCTCCGTTGCCAAACGAATGCTTCTCAGCCCACGTATTTATGATGGACACAATATCAGCATAGATCGCTTTAGTCTCCAGCGAGTTTTCTTGTCGCTCCTCTTCTTGCCGACGGCTTTCCTCAGCCTCCCGTTGTCGTCGCTCAATCTTTTCGGCCTCCGCGGTAGCGCGCGCAGCAGCAGCCTCCTCATAGATAGCTAGGAATTCCTTCGTCTGGTTCTGGCGATAGGCCTTTTTAAACTCGCTCACGAATTCGTCCAAAATAGTGAAAAATTCCATCGGACCAACTTTCCGTGGATCTTCGCCAAAAGAGCTCACAAGATCTTGGTAAGAAGTCTCTAGACCATTAAAATCACGACCCAGCTCCTCGAGTACCTCGGCTGCGTCCTTCGCAAATGGAGTCATGACCTCGAAAAACTTGTCGCCGTCGATGTGATCATTCTTAGAAGCACGCACTTGTCCCTTCAACATTGCTAGCTCGGTGTTGTAAGAAGACAAATCGGCACGCAGTTGATCCAAAAATAGTCTCTTGGCCTCTACAATATGAGGAACCTCTCCGGCAAACGTGATGATGTCCGGAGCCTTCTCTTCTAGCTGACGCAATAAAAAGTGCATCAGAGTTATTCGTGGATCAACCGACTTCAGCGTGTGCAGTTTTGTAAGAGTGTCTAGCTTGAAACCGTAAGCACCACCACGAGGCGTGCTACCATTCAAGTAGTTACCGATGGCTAAAATGTGTTCCAGGACACGACGGAACTTGTCACTCTCGGCTACTTGGTCCGTAGCGGCAACCAGTGTGTCCAACTGCGCCTGTGTTTCCAAGATGCGACTTTCAAACTGTACCTTGTACCTGAAACACTTGATACGTTGCGTGTATCGGGGGATGGTTAAAAGATCGAGAAAAAAATTCTCCACAGTTCCGAGAAGCGTCGCATCTCCGTCGTAATTCTTGAGCATGTCAATTTCTTCTAAAGTGGGCGAGATAGATATCAAGACATTCAGCACTTCAGACCCCAATTTCTCGCCATCCAAAGCGTAGATTGCGCGTTTAATATCCTCAGACGAGAGCTTGAATCGAGCAATTGCGATCGACACGTTTTGCTGTCTTTTTGGGTCAAAAAGAAGCACTTCTTTTGGCTGGGTTAGCGCTTTCTCAATTTCCTTTTTCTTGTCTTCCTGCTTTTTAGATGCATCGGCCGGGTTCTTGCGAAACATCCACTCCATCTCGTCCACATCCAGCTCAGCATGCGAATCGTTTAGCTTCATCCACACCGTGCTACTGACAACATTGATGGGCACACGGGTCCAGAACAGTGGACGTAACTCGACGTTCGGCTTCACGGTTTCTTTTTTTGGAAGCTGGGACTCCTCAGTTTTTTCAACAGCTGTGTTTGCAGTCAACTTTGAGGCCAAACTCTTTTTCAATGCCGAAGGATCAACTTTCACAGCCTCCGTTGGAGGAGGAAGACCGGCGAGAAGGCCACCGCCGCTACTTCTTCCAGGCACATTCTGGCTAGGAGATGGTGCGTCGGGCGTGTCGAGCAAGTCTGCGTCCACGCCCGCGGCCTTCATCCTCACTTTCACTTGCTCAGCGGGCATCCCCATCGTTACCAATTTGAAATACTTCTCATAAAGTGGATCTTCCTTCACAGTCATCGTCTGGTCAAAAGCTGCAGCTGGCGTAGTAGTGCCACCAGACCCATGCATTGGTGCATCCGGCGTATCAAGAAGGTCAGGATTCAGACCACCTGATACCATCTTCAGCTTGACTTGCTCAGCAGGCATCCCCATCTTCAAGAGCTTAAAAAACTTAGCGTACTGCTCATCGTCCTTGACGAGGTCCCCACTAAATCTTGCAGCCACAGCAGGGGCGTCTTTTGCGCCCTGAACAGCACCTCCGATGATAGCATCCGGGTCATCAAGAACCAACGGGTCGGCGCCTGACGCCAGCATTTTCATCTTCACCTGTTCGGCCGGTAGTCCCATTGCAAGCAGCCTGAAAAACTTCACATAATCGGGGTGGTCTTTCGCAAGGACTCCAACTTCATTGCTAACTAGCGCTGCATCTGCTACACTGTTAGATGCATCCTGAGGTGCTAGTGTCGACAAACTTCTATCGCTTGTGTATGCTCTGGAGGCTGCTGCAGCAGCTGCGGTGGCTTCTGACATTGTGCGAGCGTGTTCCCTTTCTCTTTCCAGCTGTCGACGCTCAGATTCCGATATCCTTCGCTTGAATTTTTCCACGCGATTGCGCAGCTTCTCATTCTCAGCCTGCAATTGCCTCACGAGTACTTCAAACTCCCTCTTTTCTGCGGCTACCTTTTCATCACCTTCAAAGGTGTACCCATCCACATTCTCTGCCGTTATCACGTCCGTCACCGTCTCGCCATACGCTTCCTCCACAAGTGCGCCATTCTCCGATCCGTCCGTTGGTTCTGTAGGCGATCCACTGTCTTCATCAATGACCGAGAGACTCGATCCCAGCGAATCTCTCAATCCTTGATCCTCATCCCGAGCCTCATCCTCTTGAGCCCCGCCGTCGTCCGTCCCATTACTCACTGGCGACATCGCGTGTTGCGCCACTGAAGTGCCGCACTCGATGCAAAACTTGACTCGCAGCGGCAACTCGTTGCCACATTCAATACAAAACTTGGCCGTGCTCGTTAGCTGTCAATCCATCAATCAAACAAACAAAACCAAAAAACCAACGCCATATATCGTTAGAAATCCGTTGTAGCAATCCACGACCCTCCCCCGCCACATCCCAGCCCCTATCCCACATCAAAACCCTAGAAAAAAATCAAAAAAAGGCACCCACATTTGTCACATGCCGCGACGAATCAGAACCCGTGCCGAGCGTCGACCTCGACGACGACGCCGAAAAGCTCCGGCGTTTCTGCCTCGACCCCGTCACCTGCAGCGTCTCGTCCGTGTCCAAACAGCTTCGGCAGTACCACTGCGGCCGCGACCGCTCCTTCTTCTTACGGTCCACGGCCTTGCAGCCACACTCTTTACACACGGCAATGTGGCAGCAGCGGCAGTGGTGCCGACGCCGCAAGATGTTGAACGACTTGGTGCACACGCCGCACGAGGGCTCGCGCGCGAACGCGTCGTCTGTCACCGCGATGTTCCGTCTGCTGGCAGACGAGGCACGTGGGCGGGACGTGGTGGGAGCTGTGGCACTGCAACGGAGAGCTCCAGGCGGGCGCGCGCCGTCCATGGCGATCGAGGAGCAGCTGGGAAGATAAAGGTGTTTGCGTGCAAAGAGCCCGATTAAGTGTCACAGGTGGAGTATGTAGTTTGAAGAGGTTGGGGTGACACATGTCGCAGGAACATGTTCCTGCGGACAAGTTGACAACCCATGATGACGGGACGAGGGTACGAGTGTAGAAATGGGACGGCACGGAACGTCAAGGGGTACGTTTTACTGCGGACGTGGACAGGGTTGCATTGCTAGCGTAAGTCTATTTTTATTTAGGATATGTCGTCGATCGAAAACTTGCTCGAACGTTATGTCGATGCAACAGCTTTGCCGAGGGACGATATCTCTATACATAAAGTAGTTTTTGCTCGTGCATTTGTAGTACGTGGTCCCGCACTGCGAACGCAAGGCGTCAAGTCGTTTAACCTCACGTTGATCGTCTTCACTTATCGAGGCACACATTGTTTTGCTAACATTGTTTGCTTGGCGCTATAAGTCAGGATCGTGCTGTAGCTGCCATACTATAGTGCGGTAAAGAGTGCATTTTTGTACAGCGAAATGCGGATAGTTCAATGAACCACCTAAGGCTGCACCCGACCCATCGGTCGGCTGCACTGTCCAACGCGCTGAAATTGTAGAGGTGCTTTAAATAAACGGTACATGTACGTAGTGTTGCCATGATCTTTCATACCGTAAGCTATCAGTATGGTAGGGCTTAAGTCATACTTTCCTAGATGCAATAGGAGCTCAGTCGACAAATGCGTCTCTCTAGAAGCGCGCACAATGCAGTAGCGGTTGCCATACGAACGTTGATACTAACCACCGCAATCGTCGCGTGCACTGTGGGAATAGAGGTAGCTCGGTCCCGATCCCTTTCGTGAAATTTTTCCTTACGATGTGCTTGTTGCTAAAAATCAAGTACGCACAAATTCTTTCGAAGAAAGATCAATACACCTACTGGTATCGATCTTCGGATTACATGTTTGTGTGAAGTTACGTCTGTATATTTCTAAGGCGCGCAGGTCCAGAAAATGCACAATATAAAACGCTCGACAAGACGGTACCCAACATTTCGAGTGGTTTATTCAACTCATCGACTAGCTGCTTCTTGCTGCTTCAACAAGTGACCTCGGTCGTGGTTCAGCAACACAGCATATTACCCGCTCGCATGCAAGTAGAGCTGCTCCTGCTATTAATCCAAGCACGCTATCAGATTGTATTTAGTTATTTACTAAGACATTCTATCTCATTTTGCCACCGAATTTCGGTTTTGACGAACAAATTGAGGCCTCGCATTAGTAAAATAATGGCTGTGGGTCTTCGCAGAGACACCTCCTGTGGTAGATTAAAAAGTAGTGGATCCAGTGTATTGTAAAATGAAGCGAAGATAACGCTTAGGGACGTACGAAAATCATCCATTAAAATTGGAAAGCGCGTACGATCTGCATTCTCGTCTATAGGTCCAGTAGTTACGTCTCTCGATGTTGGACCCGGTGTTCTGAATATGATCTTCCACGCAAACAAAATCCGGTCGAAGCTGATCAGATGAACAATAAAGTGGAATGGGATTTTCACTAATCATGCATTCTACACGGCTTACACATAATAACCAAATGAATAATTAAACTTTAGCATTTCGCCTTTAAAAAGTTTGAAAGTATGCAACATCTCGAGTGATACATTATTTGGGAGCCGTAAATCTCCCCTCTGTTTTCAGGTAAAATCTTCTCAGTTTGATATAACGCTACATGACTGGCTAATATATACGTGGATATTTACCGTTATCGACTGCAAAAAAATCGACCTCTGTCCCTTCTGTCGTCTGCGAACCACCTTTGACAGAGTATCTTTTATCCGTGCAAAATATATATTTATCTACAACTGTACGACAATGAACGCTCTCTCGACTTCACTTCACAAGAGGTTGCTCGTGACACAGTGGGGAGGCAAAGAAGTCAATTCAAGAGCACTCCCCCGAACAAGGCTACGATACGTTAGCGCTTCAAGTGCTAAGAGCATTGCAATAATTAGCATCAAGAGCATGATAGGTGTAACGGGGCACACCTTATTCAAGTAACTGAATAAACCTTGCACTGCTGACAGTGCAAGGGTGTGCGCTACCGACTACCTCACGTACACGTACGTGCTGAGGAAGATTGCTATACGGAGCAAGAGTACTCAGTAAAGGTAAAAAGTAGAACTGTATTTAGTATAGTTAATCCTTGTAATAAATCCCTATTTGACTTCATTTACCTATGTCTAAATACAAACATGTATTATAACTATCTGCGCACCACTCGTTGCGTGCTTCTGTCGTGGCTAGACTTTATTGGCTGATATCTCGATCCTATATCAACCAATGAGCAGTGTGTTACATCCGCGGGGCAATATTATCGATTAGGATAATATTGTGAGAATATTGTGTTTGTCCCAACGCAATATTCGTATTTGAATTTACCTTAAGTCAATTATCATGTAACGGAGGCACCCCCTATATATAACCCCCTCGCTTAACCATCAGTCACATTAGTGACTGATTGACTATTGAATGACACTGTTGAGTGGCTCTGTGACAGGGAAGCAGTTGTTGGCCAATCCATTCATTCTTCGTTCTCATCGCATGGTCAACAATTCCATGCGGTGTGCAGCCAAAGCTGCTGAGAACGCAGCCATGAGACTTCTCTCTGCTGAGGCAGGAAAGACAAGAACACCTGAAGCAGCTGACGTAAGTTCGTCTGCTGCTGCAGGCGCGCGCGGCGATGCACTGCGTGACATCGGAGATTATGAGCTTTAGCTCATATACTCTGGCGAGTCTGACGGTGAGACCGACTCGAAGGAGGCGAAAGCCAAGGAAGAGCCAGGGTTGGCTAAACCGGAGCCGACTAAGTCGGCTTCTCGAAGCGCTTTAAGCCTTGAATACCGTCGTGACATCTTCGGATCGTCCGACGAGTCCGACCCTTCGTCTCCGAGACGGAGTCGTTCTACCGAAAGCGAGATATCCTATCGGAACGACCGTGACGGTGATGCAGTCATGCATCATTGTCCGAGTGATCGGGATGATCCTGGTGTCGGTACTTCTATTGACACCAGACAAGAGACTGTGGATCGCAACATCTTGCGTGTTGCCCCCTAGAAGAAGCCGTGGCTACCTTCTCAGAGAGTGTTGGCTCGTCTGTCTGACACGACGAGTGATCGTTATCGAACAAAGTTATTCGCTTCATCAAAGCTTCATCAGCTTGACCCTAGTGTGAATAACTTTCGCACTGGACATGATTTCTTCGTCGATGCGTTCTTCAAGCATCGATGGTACAGTGGGAATCACAAGCGTGATGGTCCCTCATTGATTCAGGCATGGAACGCTTTCATCCACAACGTTGGAGAGATTGGGCGTGATGCCTGGCTAGACAAGCTATTGCTAGCTCGAAATCGTTTTGAGAAACGGACCTATACCGGTGCACGTTTCAAACTGCATCGGTTGTCAAGAGAGGCCGGGCTACCATGCCTCTCTTGGGGTGATGCGTGCCAAAGTTGTGTGAATTACTTGGCACGAGCTCCAAAGGAAGCTTAATCGATGAATGACCCCTGGTGGAGGGTACGCGTCACTCAAGAGATGTACGAGGGAATAACTAATTTGAAATCACTCTACAAGCGCGCTGGGCGTTCGTTTCCAGATGGGCCTTCTTCGGCATCGGATGCGCCTTGTCGTACTGCTCGACAAGGCCCAAAACATCAAGCAGCAGTTGAGAGCGAGGCTCCCAACTATCTGCCGAGGGTGGATACCCGCGCCACCGGACGAGGTAACTCGTCCGACGTCCTTTCTCATCGCGGTGGTTCAACAAGCGTTCCACGAGGAAGCGTTGGCCACCGCGCGCATCAATCAATAGATGAGTCGGAGGAGGAAACACGTTCTCAGACGGGTTTGCAGGCTCAATATGATACTGTGAGCCAGCTTGAGCGCGTAACGTGTGAGTTGCGCGAGGATCTCGAGCACGAGACGAGCAGACGTTTGGGTCTGGTCGACAATGTGACACGTCTCTCCTCGGAACGGGAGGGAGATCGATTGGATTTTGCTTTTGCTCAGCTTGAGAACGAGCGGGCACAGCGTTCTCTTCGCGACGAGCTAGTAGAAGCTCGTCAGAATATCTCTCGGCTTCGCGGGGAGATATCCGAACTTCAGACTCGGGCTGATAGTCAGCACGGCGAGCACAAGTACCTCTTGGAGATGCTTGAGCGCAAGGGATTTCTTACCGGAAGAAGTCCCGTACTGGTGATAAGGCCTAAGGCGACCGACGTAGAACGTAGGATGCGTGCGCATCTTACATGGCACTTCAATCGTGTATGCGTTGCCTATGCGGCGCAGCACACGAAATGGACCGATGAACTTGGGTAGTAGCTTGTTACTACCCACGTTAGTCACTATGTGTCGAGGTAAGTTTACCGTAAATAGTAGGACTAGGTCACCTTCATTGAATGAAAGAACATTTGCCCTTCCATTCTTGTCTGCGTTTTTCTTTTGTCGGTCCACTACTTCTGCAATGGAATCTTGCACGAAACGGACAACCGTTTCGCGAGCCAGTATGAATTCATCTGCTGACTTTGGCTGTAGTGCGCTTGGAGCGTACTGTGGCAAGATCATTGACCTGGTAGTAAGAGCATCCTCGCTCTTACTTTCCTCTTCTTCACCGAAGTCGATGTGATCGACATCGGCGTCATACGTAGTGACCTCGTGGTCAGTACGTCATGAGTGAGAGCCGACTTGGTGTTCGCTCGAATGAGTCCCTCCCCCCCTCAAACTAGAGTTACACTCTAAAAAGGTGGGTAGGCGTGGGTGGCGCAATCCATTCACGAAGAACGGTGTATGCGTCGTCGATGCATGCATCGAGTTGTTGATGGCGAAATCTACCATTGGCTAGAATTCGCTCCAATTCGTAAACGAATGGACATAACCCCGAAGAATTTCCTCAAGAACACGGTTTGCACGTTTTGTTTGACCATCTGTTTCAGGATGGTCAAAGGTCGACATCTGAAGGCGCGTTCTGAGTGTTTTGAACACGGATCGCCAGAAATCCGCAGTGGACCGTGGGTCTCGATCAGAGACGAGTTCACGAGGCAACCCATGAAGACGAAAGATCTTGTCAATAGAGACACGAGCACATGCCGATGCATTGATAGATTCAGGTACAGCAACCAAGTGTAACTTTTTGCTGAATCTATCAACGAACACAAGAATACCTGTATTCTTGTGTGGGTCTGCGGGGAATACAAAGACAAAGTCCATTGAGACTGATTCCCATCATTCTGCCGGAATGGGCAAGGGTTGCAACGGCGCACGAAGTGAAGTACCTGACTTCACTCGTTGGCATACTTCGCATGCGCGGACGTACTTTCGCACGAACTGATACTGGCGGGGCCAGTAAAAGTCGCGACTAACTGTGAGATATGTCTTCTCTCGACCACGATGTCCACCAGTAGGTGCATCGTGGTACTCATACATGATGCGCAGTCGCAAGTCACCATGGTCCGATACGACGACATGAGGCGTGTCGCCGGCAACGGCTGTATACTTCAGTAAGCCATTGTGGACTGTATATATATCCGTGGAGGATCGATATACTGGGGGCAACCTTTTAAGGGACTGACGGGATGGTTGCTAGAGATGATATATCAAACGCACCATCGCTGGATCGTACGCCTTGCGTATGTCTTTGAATAAGGTTGATGACGGGACACTCAACGTCAACACCCCGACCGTGGTCGGACCAGTGTCGGGTTGCGCAGCCCTTTCAAAATCGGGCCGGCGCGAAAGAGCATTAGCGACGACATTCAGTCGTCCTGGCTTATATCCCACGGAGAAGTTATACTCCGCGAAGAACGACAGCCACCTTGTCATACGTTGCGAGAGGTGTGTACTGTTAACGGCCGTGCTTAAGGAAGCATGGTCCGTGTAAACGATGAAGGGTCTATCACGTAGCAGGTAGACCCTGAATTTCGCCAAAGCATGCTTCATGGTAAGTAGTTCCTTGTCATGGACTGGGTAGTTACGTTCAGCCGGTTGCATCTGACGTGACTGATAGCAGACGACACGCTCAGCACCGTCTGTGTCGTACTGCATTAGTGCACATCCGATGGCAAAATCACTTGCATCGCCGACCACATGAAATGGTCTGTCTTGGTCTGCAACCGCCAAAACTGGCGAGCGTATCAAGCTTTGCTTGATACCTTCGAAGGAGCGCTGGAAATCAGCACTCCATGTCCACTTCTCGT
>JH598269.1:228781-258836 GCA_000173235.2 Hyaloperonospora arabidopsidis Emoy2
CCTTTGTAACAAACAGGAAAATGCGCCCATGACACTGTTTGAGTCTTTTGCGACGGTCTCTGATATCGTTCGAGACTATAAAATGCTAGTGAACGCTTCTACTGAGGGAATTGATATTTCCACCACACTATATACTATTCCCACCACACCATAAATTCTGTTTTAATAATTACGGGCATACACACCACACTAACAAACCACCACAGTACCCCCCCCCCGCCCTCAGCGATGATATCCGATCAGCGCACCTTCGATCTGCCATAAAAAAGAGCAGTGATGATTCTGAAAAGATCGGTTCATACAATTTCCTTTTAGTTTTAATAGTCTTGCGCGACTTGCTGTTCGATATGCTGAGCAACAATAAACAACTTGCGGCCTTGAGTGCCTTACTATATTCCTGTAAATGTAGTGTGCATTGTAATACGTCTGGAGAAGCAGGTCAATGTGTTTAGACTACTTGTACTTACTACCTCTCTCGAACTTCTTGTATAGCATAGAAAGATCAAATCGATCGTCTTCTTGCCCGGATCGAAGGTGCTGGGAAAACGCAATATTTTGCTACGCTTTAATCTCCTGCAGGTGCTGGATCGTCATCATCGCATACATTGGGATACTAAGAACCGCTGTACGTGGCGTCACGTTCTCAGATATGTATACACCTTGCTATACCTCTTACGTTTCTTCCTAGTACTCATAAAACTCAGTGTCAATCTTCACCTTGGGTTTCTAAATCACCCAGTCGTTGTGGCCAACAAACACGTCACTGAGGTTATTTTCTCCAGAATATACACCCCTCCTCAATTGATTGTCTTGTCTCACTCTTTGTCTATGTACTCATTGTCACTTGTTTCTTGTGAGACGGGTTCTGGTGGAAACACAATGATCAGCTGGGCTTGTCATCTAAGTTTTGAATCGTATACCAACGCGATGGATAGCGTTCTCTCGAGCAAAGTATGACCAAAAACGATGTGGAAACGGTGCCACGTTTGGACTACAAAACCGACGTCAGCTACCTAATTCACATAAGCCAGTCACGGACAGTGAGTACGTGTGGGAAAGGAAACGAATCAGCTGCTCCCTTTCGACTAATTCCCACACTTTATATCGATTTTACGGCCGGGAAAGTTTTCTAATATTTGTATACAAGAGCGTGTGGTAGTGTGATGTGGTACGCCTGTAATAATCCAACAGAAATATGGTGTGATGAAAATAGCAAAACGTGTGGCGGAAATAACAATTCCCTGTTCTAAAGCAGCATTTGAAGACCGACTCGAGGAAATTAATGGATATTTTCCTAGACAAACTATGCATTATCTGGTTAGCACATGGATTAAGTACAAGGTAACAGCTTGTCACATGCTTTGTCAAAGTTGATACACCTAACAAGGTATTCCCATTCACCATAATTTAGGAAACGTTTGTAAATGATTGGATCACGAAATTCCCCGTAACAAGAACACGTTAACATCGCGCGTGGAGAGTGACCATGCGGCTTTGGAAAAGTATTAGTGTGTCACAGCAGAGTTCAAAATTGGCGCTTAACTTACCAACCCATTTATAAGTTAGACTCAGCACACCCGCTCCATCCAAAATCGTTTGCCCACGTGGTCACCAGAGAAAATATTTAGAATGCTCAAATTTGTTATTTATGCTGTACAAATAAGCTTCTTACACCGTAATTAAATAGAGTTATAATTAATTATGATGCTGAATAAATTGAAGCTTGCGACGTCGCGCCCACCCACGTCCACAAACCGATTGTCGATCGCACTCATCACCATAAAAATGATAAGCGTGGGCGAGCGTGGGCATAAGCTCCCAATTTGAGACTCTGGTCCACAGATAGGAAAATGTACACTACTAAGCACGGATTTGTGACGTCTTTAATGTGTTTGATTATGTTATATTTCTTCTTAGGCGATCTCCTGATAGTATATACAGCCAGCAAGCCGGCATGTGATGGGTAGCTTATCATTAGAAGTCTGTAACATTATAGGGAACGTGCTACGGGCAATGTGGAGCTTGGAGTTATGTTCGCTGCTGTAATAATTAAGGTCTTGGTTGGAGCTCTACGGGGTGCACACACAAACTATCTGGCAAAGAATCCGAGTAGATACTGCCAAGGCCACTGCAGAATTTCCATGTGCCTAATTTTTAGATGCGTAGAAACTAACCGTTAGACATGCAAAACTGATTAAGGTTAATAGTAGTATGGTAATGAGTCGCTAGAAATTAAAGGATTCCATCAGCTTGGTTTTTCATTCATCCAGGGCGCTCGTGTTATCTCGAAAACTAATTATATACAGGTGAAACTTCGTTGCAGGAGAGATTACGTTTTCTAGAAATTACTGTCGGTGCTCCCTATACCGCGAACGCTATACCTAACAAGAAAACAATTGTACGAGTGCATGGGAGACCATCACGATCGACCTGAACGATACAATCATCTGCATAATCGATGCTTCGGTTTCCGTTTTAGTTTTAGACCGTAGCAACAGCCTTGATTGTAACTCATGAATCGAAGATGAGGCCGTTGCGGGATCGAAGATCAATATGCAATATAACGAGGAATTTTAATTAATCCAACACCTACCGGACTTGGAAACAATTAATAGATCGAAATAATTTCGTCCACTTACTAAGAACGAGTCTATTGAAGTTGTAGACGCTATCTCTCTTGCATCGATGCAACAGAATATTGATGCCACGCGTGTGCAGTTTCCTAGGCTTTTTGGCAGCACCTAGCAACTTGTCTATTGTAAAGCGGCATTTCACTCGTTGCGGTGCTTAATATATTAGTGATACTAGAAGCATCCAGTTTGGCTTCACGCTCAAGTTTGTCAAGGATTATCTTGTGTATTATAATCATTATGTACTCCTGCATGATCTTATGCGGTCCAGCATTGCACAATAAAAGATCAAGAAAAGCAATCAAAAGTAGAGATCCATACTGTTATGCACAGGAAAAATAATTGTTACACGCGTCGCGTGCACGCGCCGCAAACGAAACCAAATACGTATCAACATGAATAATAAAGAATTTGTACCACTCACTAGTGCATATACATTTTCATGTAAACGCGATGGGATCAATCGCTGTTGTAAGACATCGACCTTTATAGTGACGTGCGCGATTGCTCGCATCTGTAAAAGTAAAAGTTTCGAGTCCGCCCAAGTTTGAAGCTGAGCTTGACATTCAAACTGTTTTTGAAGAAGCGTCTCGACAACTAAGCGACGATTAGTAATGCGCGAAGTGGCGATTACTGATGTGCGATGTGGTGATTAATAATGCGCTATGTGTCAATTAGGAATGTATAGTCGAGATATCCAATAGGCTTAGAGTGGCAAAAGGAAATACGAACTAAGGACATAAATATATTCACCATGCATTTTGCATCTCACAACAAAAGCCTTTACCAACAGATTATGAGCTCAAGATCCGCTGACTCTTCCCCCGACGCCGACTTAGCCTTGAACGTGGATGCTGCCTCCGCCACCGTCTCTCGCATGAACAAGTTTGATAAAACGAACTTCCACACTTGGAAGTTCAAAATGCAGATGGTGCTGGAGGAGCGGGACCTCTGGAAAGTGACAAGCGAGGAGATCAAGATGGATCATCTGACCACTGCTCTGGAACAGTCAACGTTCAAGCGAAAATTGCACAAGGTGCTGGCGATCATCTGTCTCGCTATGGAAGATTAGCAAATACGATGGTCCTTTCGGCGATTGGAGCGTGCGATTCATGGTCACGACTAGAAGGGCACTACGAGAAGAAGATTCTGGCGAACAAGCTCATTCTTCATCGACGCTTCTTCACGACGATGATAGACGAATGTGATTATGTGCTGGGGAACATCAACAAGCTCAAGACTCTGGCGGAGCAGCTCGATCCGGTCGGCGCTCCGGTCAGCGAGTATGACTTGGTGATCACTCTTCTTGGTAGTTTAAGCGAGTCGTACCAGTTCCTGATCACGGCGTTGGAGTAAAATGCCTACTTGCTGTCGTGAGAACTCGTGACGTCTAGGCTCCTACATGAAGACATGAAGCGCAAGGAGCAAGGCAGCGGAGGGGGAGCTTCAGGTCAAGCGTTCATAACAAGTGATAACAAGCGCGATAGACAGTTATTTAATTAGACTGGCGCGTGCCGCTACTGCAGCAAGATGGTTCATTGGATCGCGAAATGTTCCTCGCGTATCCAAGACAACGCGTACCGGCAGCGTCCACAGCGTGCAAATGTGGCGCACAACCAATGTGAAAACTTGATTGATTTTCCCTTTGCTGTTGAAAAGGAGAGCAACAATAGCGTCAAGAATATGGCATGGCTCATAGACTCTGGTGCGATGTAGCACATGTCGTTTTCAAAGCGATTCATGACGAATTACAAGACCATCGATTCAGTTAACGTTCATCTCGCAGACGACGCATTTATGCAGGCGATTGGGAGCGGCGACATAGTGATGATGATGAAGACCCCAAGTGGCGCCAAGAAAGGTGTGCTTACGAGCGTGTGGCACATTATAAAGCTAATATGTAATCCGTTCTCGGTCGGCAGATTCACCAAGAATGTCACGGCAGTGCTGTTTGACACAAGCACTTGTTGTACGAATTTTTAAGAACCAGAAGTGGAAGATTGGCGAGTGAGCTGGCAAAGATTTCCTTAAGCTATGCATGACATATGTGCAAGTGGAGAGAGAGTGCGTTGCAATTATATTCAAGGATCCACAGATGAGCAAGTCGTATATCTGGCACCTATGTCTTGGCCACATTGGCCATGATGGAATCAATGCAATTATGGAGCAGAAGATAGGTATCGAAATAGAAATTGCATTAGTGAGCAAGTTAGAGCTTTGTCGTAAATGAGCGCTCGGGAAGCAGACGCGAGCACACTTCCAGACAACTACAATTTAGCCAGCCAAGAACATTATTGACGTCTTCCACTCCAATGCGTGCGGACCGATGCAGACTGCGACATTCTCCGGCAAACGCTACTTCGTGACGTCCATTTACGACACGTCACGGTTTTGTGCGGTCTACCTACTTGAAAGCAAATCAGAAGTGCTAGACAATCCGAGACTCAGTCCGGTCGTTGCATCAACGTGCTTCCCAGCAACGGTGGTGAGCACATGTCCAAAAGGTTCTCTGGGTTCTGTCGCAACCACGGCTTCGTAAAGCGGTTTACGCCGCCTTACACACCTCAACTCACCGGAGTGACCGAACGGATGAACCAGACTCTGGTCGAGAGTGCTCGATGCATGATCGATCTCGCGGGAATATCCAAATGCTACTGGGGTGGAGCCCTATCAACGGCATCATTACTATGCAATCGATGCCCGACACGAGCAACTGGTCATGAAAGTCTACCATGGAGGTTTGGACACATGAGAAATCGTTCCTGAAGAATGTAATATATTTCGGTGCCACGCATATGTGCATGTGCCAAAAGAGAAGAGTTCGATGCTCGATGCTCGATCGACGTTGTGTCACTTCTTAAGCTACTCGGACCACGAAAGCGCGTATCGGTTTAAAACTATATCAAGCAGTCGCACCCTAGTGAGTTGCGACGGCCAGTTCATGGAGGACATCTTTGACAGCGTAAATTACGCAAATACAATCGACAGCAACAGTTTCGAGTATAGTACCACTGATGCAGCGAAGAGATGAAGACTACAACGTTCACCATAATGAGATCTACAGTGACGCCATGGACGGTCAAGCACCCGAGCCAGTTTCGATCCATGAGCGCCCACAATGGCAGCAACCGCTACGTACGGGTCGACCGCCGCAACATCTCAGCAAAAGAATGTTGAGTACCCACCGGGGTTTGAGCGATATCTACGGCCACACTCAACGGAAAAGTTGTTGAAGCCACCATTAAAAAAGCCCTATGGTCGCGTGGGAAGTACAAGCCAAGCGAACAACTTCAGCACAGGATAACGGGTCATCACTCGAAGACGTGTCGGCGTTACTTGCGTCAATCAATGAAGAAGAAGACAGTGCTCACGTCGTGGATTCAGTGTGTAGTGGAGCTACACAGCTCTTAGTCAGAGGTAGACTTACGACTCTAGAAGCCACTTAGTTCTACGGAATTAAGTTCCTATTAGTTTAAAGAGTCTTGTGTTCTTAGAACTAATCTACGAAGGCTCGGAGAGTCTTTGAGCTCATAGAGCTTCTAGTCCTGGTTCAGGGGACTAACAACGACTCTAAGAGTCGTACGCACAATGTGCTCTCGAGTATACGCCTCAGACTGGCTCGTATTCGTAACGATCTGCTGACGTCTAAAATAGACACGTGTTAATATAAGATCAAAAGGGGAACTGAACTTTTATTTCTTAGTTTTATCTGTGATAAACCTCATTCAACTACCTAATACTAAGGTTAAACTAATTCGCATAGTAATTTTTAGTATATTAAAAATTGATGGATGGTACATCAATCTGTCATCAATGATGACTGAGGTCATCAACCACATCAATTATCACGGATACAACTTGGGATTGCATATCACATATCCCTTTAGGACGATAACGGATGTGTGACCCCGTTACACGTTCCCTCACCAGACTGACGTACTACATAATGTCAATCGAATCATTACCTAATCGCGGCAATTGGAGAACAGTAACCTCACGGTTTGTTTAACGCGTCAGACATGGCAACGCCAAACGAGTCTTCGTCCTGTTCCGACCTCCTCGGCATTGAGGAGGAGGAGCTGGACTATGGCAGCGATGTCGAGTCCAAAGTCAGCACACCCGTGCGAGACGATATGTCAAGACAGGCACCTAATCCGTTATCTGAACGTAGGGCTGAAGATGCGCTAACAGCGCTGCACACGACACCCGGTATGTGGTTGGCAATCATCACGAAAACACTCGACGAGGAGCAGGTGCTCCAACAACGGGGGAGCGCTCAGCGCAGATCTCAGATCATGGCGACACTCGAAAGTCATACCGACTATGTGTTTACGCCTCTCAGTTTGGAGGAACGTCTCCGAAAAACGACTGGTCAGTCTTTGGCATCGTGGACCATCGGTCCGGAAGCCAATACACCTGAAGAGATTGAAGCAGGCAGGTTATAGCGTGAGAGATACCTGGTGCCGTATGTTATGACTCCAAGTCAATACAAGGCAAGGCTTTTAGACCAAGGTCATGGTGTACGGATTACACTGATTAGGGGTATCCCCGTACTCCTAGACATAGAAGAGTTGGCCTCTGAAGAAGACAATGCGTTTATACGCTGGGTGCATAAAGCACGGCGCTTGATCAGCATTAATGCTTTGAGAGAAAGCGCCGACAAGGCTGACCTACGTCTCGAGCGGAAACTCCGTTATGACTTCGCCAATTGAGGGTCAAAGGCCAGTTGCGGGCGATGTTCCGCACGCGATACGCTGCGGCTGTGCCGATGATTGCGAGTCCACATCGGGCTTCAGCCGTGGACCCGCCTGCTGCTTCCATTACTGGTGGTAAGCGTGATGGGTCGCAAGTTGACCCTGACCGTGGTCCTCAACAACATCCACGGCATATGGGCAATCTTGCCGAAGTGGTATCTCGTACTCCCATGAGTTTTCAGACTGAGGTTATCCCCGCCACTTCACCAGATACTGGTATCGGCTATGACGACGACGTCGTTGCAGTACCTTCTTCACATGGAACTGGAGGTTCCCTTGCTGGTCAAGCAACGCCGGTGGCGGTCGTTGTGTCTGATGCAGCTAATGAGGCTTTGTTTCACGAGGTGAACAGTCTTCGCAAAATTTTGATTCAGACCCAGCGCACGCTTGACGCGGTGCATGCTCGCTTGTCGACGTTTGAAACGATTTAGACACGGATAGAGGTGCAACTTGACCTCCTGATTCGGACGCAGCAGCCTGTTGCAAGGCCAACTCCCGCGGCGCAAGCGCCTCCCGATCAACCTGAGACGGATCCCGATACGGCTTAGGGAGGCCAACATTAAACACGGGGTGTGCAGGCAAATTTTGCGGTAAGTTGAGCGTATAAGCAAGACCCTTCTTGGCCACGATCGCAAATGGTCCTTTGAAGCGAGGATGCAGCTGAGTCTTAAACATAGCAGACACTAGATTTGTAGGTAGGTCCTTAGCGGTTAGTAAGACTCGATTACCTACCTCATAACTTTCAATACATCATATGCCTTAAGCATCCGCTCGTTCCTTCCGTTTGTCTTAGCTATCAGATATTGTGTCACGCAAATGTCGTAAGGCATTTAATCGCGTTGTTAGGAACGCGCTAGCCTGTTTTTGAACAGTAGAAGTGCTGACATCAGCAAGCCGATCGGCTACCTCCCCCCACCAAGCCCTGAGCCACGTAGTGGTAGCGTTAATGGAACGCGGGGGGGGATGAGGCCGTTCACGTAGAACGAAGTATAGCCTGTTGAGGCATAGACGGCATTGTTCTTATCAAACTCAACAACGGGGAGTATTGAGCTCTAACGCCGAGGCGTCTCAGCGGACACGCTGCGTAAGACGTCACCGAGGACGCGATTGACACGCTCAGTCTAAGAATCGGTCTGCGAATGATCCAAAGTAGGCATGTCTAATCTGATGCCGAGCACCTTGAATATTGACTTCCAGAACTTGCTCGTAAAACGAGGATCGCGGTCAGAGACACTTGCCAGTGGCAGTCCGTGTTTGCGAGACACGCGATCAATGAACAGTAAAGAGGTACCTTTACGATCAATCGAATTCGACACAGCCGCTAAGTGAGCCATTTTGCTCTAACGGTCGACAAAGACCACAATACCTGTGTTGCCATCCGAATACTTCGGTAGGACAAACACGCAGTCCATGCTGATGGACTCCCAACACCCAGAGGGTACAGGCAAACTAGCCAGCTGCGCAGTCCCATGTGCCGAAGGTTTGATCCATTGGCACTTCTCAAATGTTTTCAAATAAGTGATAACCCATTTATAGAGTTTGGGTCATCAATAACTCTGGCTAGCCAAGCTGTAGGTCTTCTCAGGACCGAGATGACCGGTAATAGCTGTGTCGTGGACCTCATAGAGGATACGATAATTCAGTTCCTCATTATGAGGAACAATGATACGCGGATTATCTGCGGAATCCGTGCGATAGCACAACAAGCCGTTATCGATAAATTATTGATGTAGCCTCGGACGCGAACGTGCCGACAAGTCGATGTCCGAGACCGTAAACTAATCGCTTCCAAGAGCACGTAGCAAAGCGACACATTGTTCATCCTTGTCATAAGATGCACGGATTAAGTCAGTAATTGACGACGACAAAATCATAACATGAGCAAGATCATAGTCGGGCCGTCGTGACAGCGCATCAGCCAGCGTATTTTGCTTTCTTGGCTTATACTTCACCTCTAAGTGATATTCTGCGAAGAATTAGAGCCAACGAGCCATCCTCTGCGAGAGGTGAGGCGATTGGGTCGCCGTGCGTAAAGACGCATGATCAGTATAGACTACAAAAGGCTTAGAGTAAAGAAGGTGAACTCTCAATTTGACTAGCGCACACTTCATAGCAAGTAGCTTCTTGTTGTGAACTGGATAGTTCTTTTCAGCAGCTTTAAGCTGACGGGATTCAAAACGATGACACGCTCGCGTCCCCAACATCTGTCTGTAACAGAGCACAGCCAATGGCAATATCTGAAGCGTCACAGACGACACTGAAAGGCCGAACAGAATATGGCAAAGCCGAAATTGGGGCATTTAGGAGACTTTCCTTTACGGCCATAAACGCCTCTGCTTCGGTGCTAGTCGAGCACCACTCCATAGCCTTTTTACGAAGATTAGATAATGCCCGAGCCATATCAGCATGATTCTCGCTATACTTGTGCATGTAATCGGAAAGTACAAGTCATTTCCGTAGGTACTTTTGATTCTTAGGAACTGGACTCCACTTTGGCCTTCACCTTTGCAGGATCTGCCCGAAGACCTCTCTTCCCAATGAAGCATCCCAAAAAAATGTGATCTCATCCGCACCAAAGATACATTTTGATGCATTAGCATAGAGCTTATTAGGGCGCATGCACTCGAGCACAGCTCATAAATGGTCGATGTTGTTATCCACGTCGACCCTGTTCCGCCCGACTGTGGACAAATGTGTCATCAAAGTATGTTTGTGCATACGCACGGTGAGGGCGGAACCATTGCGTCACCAGGCGATTAAACGTAGCCGGGGCATTGGAAAGTCTCTGAGGCATAACCATCCACTCCCAAAGCATACCGCTTGGAGTACTAACCGCTATAAGCGCGATATCACTTGCTCGTATGAGCAGTTGATAATAACTATCGACTATCGAGTGCACTGTACATTGTACATCCTGCCATGGTGTTCTGAAGAACATCTTTTCTGGGGATTGGTGTCTGAGCCGGGATAGTGGCAGCATTAAGCTTATTATAAGCGTGCACAATACGGCACTTACCATTACGCTTTTTGACACGAAATGTCGGTGTGGAATGAGGAGACTTACTCTCTCGCACCAATTCCTCCGCGTGCTTAGCGCTTGAACACTCGTCAATGACGTCACATTGTTTCTTTGGTAAAGGCAACTGCCTTGTAACACATTATTTGGTTCCAGGAACCAAGTCAATTTCATGGCGTACGCCCCTATCGGGAGGTAATACAGACGGTAGATTATGACATACCACGTCTTGAAATTCCTAAACCAAACGGTAGTAGGGATCTGAAGGATTCTTCAAAATAGATGATCCACTTCGTGCACTAAGTGCTGCCTTTGTACTTTTAAGGACCGTCTCATCCAATAGAGACGAAGAGTTCAAGTCATTATTGGGTCTAAGGACCACCATATCGGATAAGTCGCCTGACTTCAAGGCCTGGCTAAACTCGTCTACAGACATTTCGTCTAGCTCTAACAGAGCAGTTAACGATGGGAGGGCCACAAGGCCAACTTCACCATCCACGTGACCTGTCACGCCATCGACCAATGTATATAGCTGATCACTAGTATAGCTAAGCGACATTACAGACGCTTTTCGTCTCGCAGCCGCCATTTGGCGTCGCTGCCGTGTCTGAAAAGAGACTATACTTCTCAGTGAGGGCGGACCATCTGGTCCTACAAGGTCATTAGCTTTATCAGCCTTAGCGTACTCTAAACAACAGCTGATGTGATTACCGACATCCGGTGCAGTGTTACTCATCTCGAACTCATAACCCGGCAAGTTATCCGCCACTGTAGGCATATCAGACTCTTGATGTCTGGGCATCTCGCCAACAAGGCCATTAACGGCATTCATTGAGCGCTGTGAAAGCCGCCCTCACTCTGTGGATGTTCACGTGCCACTGCACATGCATCAGAGGAGCCTCGTTCTTGATGCCGGGGAGTTTCGCCAACAATGTCATTACCAACAATTAGTGAGGTGCTATTACAGCCGCCTTCACTCTGTGGATGTTCACGTGCCACTGCAAATATAT
Organism: Hyaloperonospora arabidopsidis Emoy2; assembly: GCA_000173235.2. Lineage (NCBI taxonomy): Eukaryota > Oomycota > Peronosporomycetes > Peronosporales > Peronosporaceae > Hyaloperonospora > Hyaloperonospora arabidopsidis. Next base: position 240,192 of record JH598269.1, read on the forward strand.
TTAAGGGATTACAGCCTAAATGAATCGACCTGGTGTCATCAATGCTATCAGCATCCAGTGGTTCATTGTAACAACAAGTGCCACCAAACGGAGTACGTGCCGTCTCACTATTTCATTGAGATCAGAGTCAACTAACTCAGACATTCCGATGTCCAGCACACTAACTAACTAATCTCAGTCAGTAGCTCACGCCAATAGCGCTTTCGGTGTCTAGCAAAGGTGGGTTCATGACTCTCCAAAGCTTCACTAGAAACATTGGGCGTTGCGCCTAAGGTCTTGGACCTCCAATCAATCCATGCCTCGTGGCGTTCCAGCCATACCATACCGAGAATGAGATCAAATCTCGAGACCAAATCTTGAACAAGACAGCGTTCAATGCGCTGTTAAAGTCTAAAAGCTTTACACCTAAGTTCAACGGGACTTTAGGTACGGTGACACGGGCCCCCGTTGCTAGTCGCACCGTGAGAACATCACCTTCATGCGCTTTCAGCGCTTCAGCATACTGCTGACCTCCTTCAAGGGATCGGCGTCGGACGTAGTTGCCCGATGCCCCAGAGTCAATCAAAATTGACCACGGCTCTTCAAATCTCTTAACCGTTGCCGAGGCAACCAACAAGCTTTACTTGTATTCATGTTTCTTGACAATGTCCACGAGATCGTGTGAAGCTAAGCGCTGTTCAGCTCTACCTCCTAGAGCCTCAACAAAGCCTAGTTCCTCCCCAGTAGGGCACCCCGCGCCTACTTGGAGTCGACGTTCTTTCGCACCGTAACAGATTTCTGGTTTGGGGCGGTTTTACGGCTCGGCTGATTCTGTCTCGGTTTACCAATGGACAGTTGGGGCGGAGGTACCTTGTGCTTCCGCACGTGTAACATCTACGGATGTTACGTTGGTATTTCACAGCTTGAAGCTCTGCTTTGTCATATTCCGCACGACTGAGATCCATGGGCTCTGGTCTATCAAACGAAGATCAAGCGTGCCCATGCGTACAATAACGAGTCGCTTTGAAATTAAACTCGGCTTTCAACGCTATGTCTACAGCCTCCTCAAAGGTTGAGAAGTGGACACAAAAAAAAACTTCGGTCCGACTTACCCCAGTACGGAGACCTTGCATAAAAATGGTGTCACGGACTTCCTCAGGAAGGAGATCCATTTGCATAGCGGTAAAAAGAGTTCTCAACTCTTGGACATAGTCCGATAACTACTTTTTCCCTTGTCGGGAGGATAAGAAGCGTGAGCGCACTCGATAAGCCTGATTAGGCGGTGCGAACGCACAAGACATCTGTCGCTTAAGCGAATCTCACGTGGGAAACGCGGCGTCTACAGACGAATCACACGTCAGAGCCCATTCTATGGCTCTGCCGCCAAGTTTTGATGTGGTTAGGCCAACTCTCTGCTGCTCGGTTTATAGCATAGCGACGCTCATCGCTTTTTCGACTTCTCAAATCCAGGGAAGGAGGTTTTTTCCCTCCTTCCCGTCATATGCCATTACGCTCAGAATGAGTGGGCGAGCCTTAGGCTCTTCATCGGGCATTGGGATGTAACGAGTCGGCATAGCCGACGCCACATGGTCATGGACCTGCTCGATTAACGTGGCCTCAAATTTCATAAAAGCTTCCAGTGGTGGATTGGGCACTTTCAGGCTGTGAACCACGATATGGTAGATATTTTTGACACCAATCAACGTCCTAAGCTTGTCAAGAGCGAGACGTTGAGCCTGAGCGAGATGAGCTAGGCTTTCCATCTCAACAGACGTTTAGTCGATTTGCGATTACGGTGTAGGATTGACCACAAGTGCTACCAAGTGTAGTGGAGCTACACAGCTCTTAGTCAGAGGTAGACTTACGACTCTAGAAGCCACTTAGTTCTACGGAATTAAGTTCCTATTAGTTTAAAGAGTCTTGTGTTCTTAGAACTAATCTACGAAGGCTCGGAGAGTCTTTGAGCTCATAGAGCTTCTAGTCCTGGTTCAGGGGACTAACAACGACTCTAAGAGTCGTACGCACAATGTGCTCTCGAGTATACGCCTCAGACTGGCTCGTATTCGTAACGATCTGCTGACGTCTAAAATAGACACGCGTTAATATAAGATCAAAAGGGGAACTGAACTTTTATTTCTTAGTTTTATCTGTGATAAACCTCATTCAACTACCTAATACTAAGGTTAAACTAATTCGCATAGTAATTTTTAGTATATTAAAAATTGATGGATGGTACATCAATCTGTCATCAATGGATGACTGAGGTCATCAACCACATCAATTATCACGGATACAACTTGGGATTGCATATCACATATCCCTTTAGGACGATAACGGATGCGTGACCCCGTTACACAGTGGGAGAAGTACCGATGACATTTGCATTGCTGATGGAATCCAATGACACAAACAAGTGGCGAGAAGCGTGCGATTCAGAGTTTCGATCGTTTTGCAAGAAGAAGACATGGGAACTCGTGCCATTGCCATGTGGTCGTAAGGCGATCAGCATCAAGTGGGTACTCAAGGTTAAGGAAACTGTTGATGGTCTCATTGAACGGTACAATACCTGCCTTGTGGCGAAAGTTTTTTTGCAAAATTATGGTGTGGACTTCGAAGATACGTTCACTTTGGTGGCCAAGTACGCTTTGGTCAGGATCACTTAAAGCGTCGCCGCGCAGCACAACCTCGTGCTGAACCTTATGGATGTCAATACGGCATTTCTAAACCGTCTGCTTGAATAAGATATCTACATGAAGCAGCCCGATAGATTTATTCATGCCGATTATTCTCACCACGTGTGCAAGCTCAAGCGTACGTTCTACGGACTCAAGAAGTAGCCTCGCATGTGGAATCAAAGTATTGAAGATTTCATTCACAAGATAGGCTTCAACAAGTGCGAGATGGACCACTGCGTCTACGCCAAGCGTGAAAACAAGGTCGTGATGTTTGTAGTTCTCTATGTTAGCGACCTCATTCTTGCGTGCAACGACATGGGTTTTCTCGCAGCCACCAAGAATGCATTGAGCAAACGCTTCGAGATGCCCTATCTCGGTGAGCTCAATTACTGCCTCGGCATGGAAGTCGAGCGCGATGACAGGTCAGGAGATTTGTCGATGAAACAAACCAAGTTTCTGCGCTAGATCCTGACCAAGTTCGGCATGCAAGAATTTAAGCCCGTTAAGACACCTCAAGATCCCGGACTCACATTGACAAAGAACATGTACAATGAAAAGTAAAGCATGAGAAAACCATGTAAGGTGTGCTAAACCGGAGTGCTGTCGGAGCCGCAATGTAACTCATGGTTGGCACAAGTCCAGACCTCGAAGCCTCAGTGGGTGTGCTCAATTAGTTTGCTGCTGGTTCGTGTCCAACACACTGGCAAGCACTTAAGCGCGTACTCCGGTACCTACAAGCGGCTCCAACACTCGGATTCTTTTCACCGACGCTGGTGATGGCAAGTTATTCGGATACCTAGATGCAGACTGGGCTGGCGATTTTGAGACGAGACACAGTACCAGTGGGTATGTTTGTGCATAACAACGGCTGCATCAGCTGGTGCAGCAAGAAGCAGCGCAGCGCAGCACTCTAGGCGACTGAAGCAGAGTACATGGCGCTCTCGGAAGCGACCCAAGGATGGTGTGACAAAAGGCGTTCATGCGTGAACTCGGCGAAGAAGCAGAAAACAACGCGCTAACTATTTTTGAAGACAACCATGGAGGCGATTTCGTTGGCCAAGAACCTGGAGTTTCACAAGCGCAACAAGCACATCGACATCCGCTACCACTTCGTGCGTGACAAGGTCGAGAAAAATTAAGTCGTGCTACATTACTGCCCAACGCAAGACATTCTCGCAGATCGCATGACAAAGGCGATCGCAGCGCCGCAGTTTATCACTCCCCGGACCAAACTCGGAATTCTGTCGCTGTCGCTGCTGATCAAATAGGAGTATTATAGAAGAAGCACCTCGGCAACTAAGCGACGATTATTAATGCGCGACGTGGCGATTATAATGCGCGACTATACAATTAGTAATGCGGGATATAGTGATTAGGAATGTATAGTCGAAGTATCCAGCAGGATTACCGAGCAAAAGAGATTGCGAACCAAGTACCTAAATATATCTGCCATGCATTTTGCATATCAAAACACAAGCCTTTACCAACAAAATGCGAATAGTGATATAATACCCCCAATCCATGCCTATAAATTAGTTAATAATGTATCGCTATATCACACGGCTAAAGAGTACCAGAAAACGAAGGGTTATTCACGGTTTCCAACATTTTTTGCACTATACATCTGATAGCATTGCCCTGCAACATTAACATGCTTATACGAGGCGAGTTTGCGTTATCAACAATGGGTGGTGTTTTTTTTCACGTTAGTGCGTGTACGAAATTGAACCGAAATGATGCATCATGTTATCTCTCATAAAAATTATATTCAAAAGATGGTAATAACTTATCCTAGCGAGCGATCTATATCAACAAATCACCTATGTTCCATTGCAAAGGGTTTTTATTGATGCACATAATATATATCGATTGGGAGTGATGATGAAGGTGACTTACGTTTAGTCGTCGTAACGAGGATACTTTTGACTCAGTGTTCATACGTGATGTCATCGTCGTGGCATTTTTGCGTGCCGGTGACACTCAATGTCGCTTTTTCTTCAACAAGCTTCCTTTTTTGTCGTAACTATACATTCTCAAGATGAGTTTACGGAATCGGGTGAAACTCTTAATGCCATCAAGATAATGCATTCAAAGCTATGTTTTCGCAAGAATTACAGGGTATCAGCTCGTATCAACCCGTGTCGATTTTGATGATCATAACTTGGCTTCTGTTGTAAATGCCAGATGAGATAAGTCGGTAGTTCTGATATTGCTGACCACAAGAAATCCTTTTCATAAATTTGTGACCAGTCATTCCACCCTGTAGCACTGCAATTAGCCAAGCACGACGCGCGTTTGTTATCTCTACCATGGCAATGGTTCGCTGATGTCTTCATATAGGCGTGCTCGCTATATGTGCGACTTTGTTCTGTGTCGAAGTCACTGTAACCATCTCCGGCCAGGCCAGCCTATTATTTATAAAGCATTTTCTATGGCTGGGATACGATCAAGATTCAGGCCACTACCTCCGCTATATGGGTGAAATACATTTTGGGGGTAAACATGTCTTCAATCTCTACACACATTTTCGTTGCCGGTGACGGAGAGCCAAGCCCTTAAACTGACTCAGTACAAGGTACTTACACTGGACACATTGCAAGCGGGTGCATCTAGACTTCACGCACACTTCGTGCAGAGGAAGCTTAAACTACAAGGTAAGAGGACTTAAAAAAGGTAAAAATAGGACTGTATTCATAATAGTCAATCTCATGTCAATAAATTTCTATCTAATCCCTTTATATTCTTCTTTTAACTATGTCGAATTAAAAACTTGACAAAAATAACCGCCCACCACTCATTGCACACGTATTTCGTGCTCGGCATTATTGTTTGATATCATGGTCTATATCAACCAACGAATAGAGTATTATTTTACTGCGGCACAATATTATGTCTTGCTATCATGATATTAACACTCGACATCTACTTCATATAAAATATCATGTTACGGACATATCCCGTTACCCCCCTAGCCATCAGTCACGTGAGTGAATGATTGATGATTATGTGACTTCGTCCGGTCATTTCGGGCAAAGGTAATCACTTGTTGAAACGCTTTCTCCATTAGCTTAACACATCGAATGGTTAAAAACCCCAAGCGGTGAACGGCGGGATCCGCTGAGAGCGCATCTGTATGGCTCGGGAGGCATCAGCGGAAGAGTTAACGACATTTAAAGTGCTTATAACACTCATTTGCTGCTTGTTCAAATCATCCCGCAGTAGTTGCTGGTGTAGGAATACGCGGTTATAAACTGCGTGACATAGAGGATTATGAGCTTAAGCTCGTATACGTCGGCCAGTCGGTCAGTGACACCGACTTGCATATATCTAAAACGCCCTCAAGCAGGTCCAGAGTGGATAAAACATAGTAGAATACATCGGATACACGAAGTGGAGTGAGAAGCGCCGAGCTTCATGACATGTTCGGGTCATCCGACGAATCCGACCATTTGTCTTTAAAATTATGATGTCGATCGCATTCTCGTCACATGAAACGAGGCGGCGGCTTTGGCCATCCTAATGATTTTGACAGGTATATAGTGATGAAATACAGTAAGGAAGACCGTGCAGAGCTGGTACCAGTACTTTTACTAAAGCCACGCAAAAGAAGCTAGAGATTGATCGCCATTATCGTCACTCATAATAAAAGGCATAGTTTCCTTCTCAGCGAGTGCTAGATTGCTTGTCGGAAGCAATAATCGATCGTCATTAAACAAGGCTATTCGATTCGTCAAAGATACATGGCCCTGACGTTAGTGCGAGCAACTTTCGCAGTGGATATGAGCACTTCATCGATGTGATCTATTAGCATCGATGGTAGTATAGGAATCACAAATGGGATAATCCGAGGCTGATCCAAGCATGGAACACGTTCATCTACAATGTTGGGGAAATTGAACGCGATGAATTACTTGACAAAATAATTGAGTCCAGCAATATTTAAGAAAATAAACTACACTGATGAACGTAATTAGTGTGGGTTCAGAATTAGTGCGATCCACATTAATACATGTACTGAGAGAGTCGTGAATCGGGAGGTTGAGATATTTGCGGACTCCGCACGGACTTTACCAATTTTTTAGCTAATACTGTACAGTAAAATGACGTCATTCTCATTATAATTTTGACTTTGTTAGTGCTTTATGTTGGTTTACCTTTGAGCTCTCCATCGACGATTATCGATGCTTTTGCACGTACTGCCGGCGCTAATGTCCAGCAGGCGATGTCGATGACTAGAAACTTGATGACGACGAAGATGTAGGAGAGGGAGAAGAGAAGATTGAAGATAAGAATCACGATCACGATGATTAACTTGTCAACAAGCGCAAGCGCAAGCTTAAACAGGTTATATCGATAACTTCGCGGCTCACTGTGATTAATTGGATGATAACTGATACAGACCAGAATGATGAACAAGGCTTGATCCTCAAAGCGATCACCAAATTTCCCTCAGAGTTCCGCAAAAACTACAAGGTATATTTAAGTAAGCCTTTACAAACAATGTTATTGACATTGACTATATGCAGGCCAATCATACCAAAGCTACAAGGTGGTGAAAGATCCGCGATAAAGTTGTTGAATATGGCGGTGCAAATCCAAAGTCGATATTAGCAGTTGTGCAATCAGTTCGGAAAAGGGTCAACCTTAAGGCTGTCGATGGCAGAGGACGGCGCCGACCTGAAAGAGTATTCTAATTGTACGTCGAGTTGCTGTCCGAATTCATGCGGCTTAAGGCCGCTGGAGTTAAGTTCTCTTTAGCCCTAATCGGTCACCATACTCGCACTGTCATGAACGATGCGCCATTATACAATTCCAACTTCATTGATCCATTCGACGATAAACCTATCGTCGACAAAATCAAGACACGATGGATTCAGCAGTTCATGGCATATAGTATGTTTACACTTGTACATACATAACTTTTACTGATTGAATTTGTTTGCTGCTATAGGAGTTGAATGACATAGTCCATCGGGCACAGACCGGGAATCTTATGGTCAGCGCCGCGAAGCAGGACCATATCGAGAAAATGGTTGCGTACCATATGGGCGAGTTACGCCGGGGTTTCGAGTCAGTAGACCTGAATATGGACCTGCTTTGTAATATGGACAAAACCCATTTCGTGATCAACTGCGACAACGGCCACACGCTTGGTTTTCGTGGTGATACAGAGGTTAAATACGCCGATGTTGTGTCGGGTGGTACCGTGATGACCATAATGTTCTACATCATGGGTGGTTCGCGCGTCCGCGAATTGGTGCACCTATGATACTCTTCCAGAATTCAAGCCGATTATACCCAATAAATGGTCTTCCAGTCGATGTCCCTGGTGCTTCATGCTGATCTGGGCCTAAAGGATGGAATTATAAAAAGGTTGGTGTATCATGCATCATGAGTCATCACTATAGTTTTATTTTTTACACAATTATAGGTATTTCCTCAATGGTTTGGCGAGCCACACGCATTTAAGGGAGATAGTGCAGGAAGAAGAACTATCATATATGAGGACACAACTGTGCCGGCCACAACGATAGTCCAGAATTACGTGATGTTCTCTTGAAGGCCAACACTAAACTACCCTATTTCCACCCTGCGCGACCGATCTTGTTCAGCCTGATCACTCTTTCTTCGTCTTAAAAATCAAGGACGAATGGACGTGATTGTGCGAGGTCGAGGAGATGCGCATGATAAAGAAAGGCGAGTGTTCAGAGACCGTACGTAAATCGGGTCTTGTTCGGGAAAGCTGAAGAATCCGGTCAAACGCTTCTTCTTGGAACTCGCCGCCACAGCCGTACGCACGGTGAACGGGATGCGCGACAGTTTTGGCTTGACATACGCTTGTAAGTCTATGATTCGTTGTGCCATGGCACGAATCGCAATTGACGCCGGAACTGCAACAAATTATTGGTAAATATTGCATTCACTATGATGGCACTCGCGTTACAACTGGGCTTTGAATCGCGTAGCCAAATGCATTATTACATACTGCGCTGTTCTGGTTATTATGAATCCGCACTAATTCTCCGCATTCAAAATTATTGCGGTCCATACTAAATATCCAAGACCATAATTAGTGCGGATTCATCAATAGTGTGGTCCGTAATTATACGTGTGAGCGACTTAAGAATAGGTGGTTGATAAATAGTATGGTCCGCACTAATTACGGTCATGGGTGTACCGGTGGACGTTACAAACTTCATTGGTTGTCAAGAGAGGCCGTATTAAATTGCCTTGTTGAGGGTGATCCTTGATAGTGTTTTAGCAACAACTTGGCTTGTGCCCCTGAGACAGATTACCGCCAGAAAGATCCATAATGGAGGGTTTGGGCCTCTTCTGCGATGTACAAAGGGGTTGCTATTGGTCATTCCTTCTGAAAGTGCACTGGGAGCTCGTTTTCCAATGTACATTCTTCGGCGTTTGACTTGTCGTACTACTTGACAAGACCAAGCACATCTTTGTCCCCTACGACGAATCAATTCATCTATCTGGTGCAGGTGGGCAACTGCACCACCGGAAGAAGTCACTTGTCTAAAACCCTTCACACCGCGGTGGTTGAACAGACGTTCCACAAATAGGCATCGACCGCCGCTCGCTTTAATTAATGGACGAGGCGGACGAAAAAACACGTCCTTCGACTGATACACGGAACTATTCTGATGCTGCAAGTTCATTCGACTATATAAAGCACGAGTTGCGCGATGAGAACAAACACTATATGAACTTGTGTCTTGATTCAATAACTTTGCGAATCGACAACGCTTACATCACAGGAAGGACCGATCGGACTTTGACTTTGCGCATCTACAGAATGAGCCTGAATAGCCTTATCTTCGTGACGATCTAGACGTAGCTCGTCAGGATATATATCGGTGTAGTGGTGAGATATCCGATCTTCAGACTCTGGTTGAGAGTCAACACCAGGAGAACAAGCATCTGTTGGAGATGCTTGAGCACAAGTGATTTCATTACCAGAAAAATCGCATTATGATAGTACGGCCCAAGGCGAACAGCGTCAAACGTTGGATGAGTGCACATTCTGCGTAACTGGTCGATCGTACATGCGTTGCTTACGTGGATGAGCACACGAAACGAGCCGATAAATTTGAGTAGCACTTGGTACGATCTACGTCAGTCACTATGTGTTGAGGTACGTTTACCGTATATTATAGGACTAAGCCGCTCATATTCTATATAAGAAGAATTGCCTGTCATTCTGAACTACGTTTCGCTTTTAAAGATCTGGACCCTAGAGCTAAAGCAGAAACAAACATATCCGACAGGCGTGGAATTGACGATACTGGATGTTCCGCGTGGATGATCGATATTGGTTACGACAGAGCTCGGTGGCGTCCAGTCTCGATGATGCTGTGATCAAATTTAGTGCGTTTTTCCTTTTGCATTCTGAACCCGGGTACCACGATGACACTTCGAGATAATACAGGAAAGTGCAAGAAGATGGGATCAAGCCGGATGTCCATATCATGGTGTCTGTTGATCGTGTTATAAAGAATGAACCGAAGTGCTTTTTTCAACGAGGCCCGGATAGTGATCGTCACTAATCGAGATGGTGCCAAACCTGGACAATCTCAGGATCGTTGTCTTATTCTTCTTTTCGTGCACATAATTGGCGTGTGTCACGTTTCAAAGAATATCGGTGACGATCCTTATAATTAAAAATGGCGAGCTGATCAGATTACCCGGTTCGGGGAAAAGTGGTCGTTGTGACCCGCCAAGGGACGCTCTCTTATGGTTATTGCGCATATAAAGCCGCCTTCTGAGCAAAAGTCGTAATTGAGAGGCCCACTGTGCTTTAAGAGGTGGGTCCTTGCCTATCACAGGGGATTGAAAAAGCTTTATGTTGGGTCTTATAAAGTGAAGAAAATAAATTAATCAATGTATAAGGCCCCCATGATCGTTAAGCTTATTAGTCGCGAGAACCAAGAGGTGACTTCGGTGTAAGATCGGAGTACACGATCCCGATATTCGGGATTCCAGGTATTGCGGGCGACCTTGACCCTTGACGAATTGACGAATATGCGAGTGATGAAAAGCTGGTTTACCGAAGCTTGCAATATTTCAGTGACGCTGATTGCCGATTAAGAATCGTGGATCGCTTAGCCGAATTAATTCTCCTTCAATACCTAGAACAGATCCGGACGGCGAAAAGGGGGAGGAGATGAAGAATCGATTTAAGGTTGGGGGTAGGGATATGTCCCGCACTGTCCGACCCCGCCGACCCCGTATCCCATCCCGCAAGCGATAGGATGCAGGATGACACCGTTACCATCCCGAGCGTCCCGCACATCCCGCATTCTATGATTATCCTAATATACAACGTCGTCATTCTATATGTTTTCTACTTGAATAATTCTTTGCGAATCAAAAAGCTTAAAATGAAAGCGTCATCTGTTTATGTGTACACATCGCCAAATTCACTTTTTGACATCATTCGATCGTTCTGCCAAGGTAAGCATTGAGGTATTATAGATGCTTGTAATGATGTTTTGGGTGCCCTCAGCGGTAATTCGACGGACATTCCTATACTTCTGGGGGCTAGGAACGCCATCTCTTTATATTACGACTCTTTTGATAGTGACTCGATTACTTAAAAGACTCGTCAAGAGGTTTTACTTTTTCACCAAGCATTTAGTTCGTTTCCAAACAATCGCATAGCTAATAGTCTTGCCAAGAAAATGCTTCAAAATGTTGCTACTCGCTGAAATTCAACTGCATTAATGTTAAGGGGTAGTCAATCTTTCCATTTTGCTACCACCATGTTAAAGAAGAGCCCTGCTTACAAGATTTCGCCATCAGCGGCACCGATCAGGATTTAGTGTAACAGGCATTCATCTTCTAAACTTGTTGTATCCGGTAAGCTCATCCCGAGCGGGATGGGGCCCTTTATGGGGCTTCCACAACGATTAAGACCGACGATCCGGGCAAAGCCGGCAAACATGTCAAAGACTGGAAGTTAAGAGCTGACTATCGCGACCCCGATAAGGCAGCAAGGGTATTGTCTACGAAATCGGACGATCCTTCTTTCTGCAGAAAGGCAGATTCGAAGCTCTATTTTTTTTTATTCTAGAAGAGGAGGAGGCGCTAGTCATTTGGGATCGCGAGGCAGCAAATTCCGACGTTGGTAGCAACGGACCAGGTATGCCTCTTGATACAAGGTGGGACGGATGGAGATGAAGGATCGCGCGGTCGTCTACGACGGGGTTTCGAGAGATCCAGAGCGGTGTCACCTTCCAGGGTTTGGGTTTCGGGTGGCCTATCCTGACTTCTTATCCGAAGATAGACGTTTTCGAGTTACCATCTGAGCCTTAATATCCGGCAAGGAGTTGTGAGTATGGAAGGCTTGAACACGCTCGGAAGCCGAGCCAAAGTGGCGTCACTATCAGAAACGGTGTGGTGTGACTGATTGCACTCGGGACAATTGACGGCCAGTGCATCTTGATTATGACCATGTATATTTTGAAGAACCTCGAGAAGTTCGAGATCTCGTTGAAGCTACCTTAAACGTTAGTGAACGCGAATTCTGGGTTTTGGACTTGTTGAGACGATTGACCTGCGCGTTGTATTTGGCTACGAGTCGATCGCCGCGTCATCCAGCTGCTTCCAGATCCCCGCGATTTGTTGGATAAACTTCTTTTGCGCATTGAAGCGCGTTAGAATAGCTTCGAGAACTTTAACTTCAAAATCGATCTCCGAAGTCCGGTCGAGACAAGCGGCTAACTCCTCGCAAAAGGAGTCGGTCGTGCTTGCGTTGTACAAAATAGCGAGCGTAGAGGAGGAGAATTGAAGCTCTCGAGGGTCGTGCTCTAGATGTCCGGTTCGGTAGATATGTTGGACTAACATGTGTTTTAGACTGCGGTATCGGTCTATACCTCCTGGTATAGACCCACCTGGTAATTTGAAGCAGCGATCGCGCCGTAGACCGCCTCACGATCTACAACCACTCCACGCCATTACTCGAGAGCAAATTGTCTCACCCGAACGGGGGACGGGTTCGTTGCCGCCGGTCGTCACAACCACCGGGATCGTGATTGAGGACAAAGAGGATCTAGGAATTGAGGTATCATTATTACCAAAGTCCGCCGCTGGAATTATAGAGGTGAAAAAGCTGATGGTTCGTACTCGCCAAGCACCAAGGCTGGCGCATCCGGAAGGTTTTGGGCTGGAGGCGGCTGAAGTTTCAGGATTTGAGGTTGGGATCGCGGAACGCGATCCGTGGTCTGTCACCCCTGACTTTTGGGTATTTGATTTGGGTCCGGCGTAGAGGATTTATCCATGGAGACCGAAGACAGACGGAAAAGGATCGAGAGATAGAATGTACTATGCACTGCTAATCGACACTGAATGTCGACAATAGGTGCAGGGGACGGCAGAGGCAAAGCGATTGTGACTAGTTCTGACAGCTGCGTGTAAGGTGCAATCGCAAGGATCGTGTATCATATATATGTACCAAACGAACCTGATTGATGGATTGGAGCTGATGGGAGTGGCTAACGATGGTCAAACTCAAGCTCAAGGTAATTGATGGAAGATGACGATAGGTATAAAAGTAAAACTACAACTGTCAATTTTCCAGGGCGAGATATCGGATACGTTCCTAACGATCCTCGATACACGGATCGCGATAGTGGAGGATGCCAGATGTACGAATGTGGGAGGCACGCATGGTGATAAAAAGTCCATGTGACATGAACCAGCTACGTAGATGTGAAGAAAATTAAAAAGTAGAGTGGTGGGGGAAGCCGAGATGGACTGTATGCCGCGTTTCCGTAATCCGCGACTCCGTGCAGAAGGACTCAATATGTTGTATGGATTATCCAATTGGTGCGTACCACAGAACGCAAAATCTACGATCGCGATCTCATTTTCACGATTGCGATCCCATGATTCGTGATCGCCAACGACAATATGTGATCCGGCGAAGAGGTATTACTAAGAAGTTTTGTAAAGTACATAATTGGTATGTACTGGGATTTGCAATCCAGTTATTTATGTAATTGATGTAAACCACTGGTTACAAAGAGATGATGAACATGAAGTAGCGACGTGTGGCATAAGATCTTAGATACGGATAAGCGTTGTCATAATATTTTTGGGTTTTGGTTGGTTTTCATTACAATTTACTTCGAAATTAACGTGTTAACTTCTCGTCTGGGCTGGATATTAGGCCTCCCTACGTTGAAGAAAGTTCCCATTATGTGCATAAGTGATATCCCTAGACCGTTTCACCAGGGATAAAGAACTCTCGAGATGATAAAATGTAAATGACATGGCAAAAGTCCGCAAATGGGATCAACCGGTCAGAAGTAAGCATACCAAGCATCAATTATGGAAAAGGTGATCTCGCTGAGATATGATGACTCATACCGAGCAGCTAGAGTTATACCCATGATTGCGTAAGGATTTCTGCGCTACCACCCAATCCCATCTCAAATACGGTCAAGTTTTCCCTCTAAATAAGTCCACCAAAATAGTGCAACCCGCCCTGCCGACAGATACGCAAAGTGAAGGAAGACGTATACGGCACAGAAACGGAGTATCCACTCCTTTATTTGATCTTCGGGAGCCAGTAGAGAGTCTATTCGCATCAGAAAACGAGTGATCGCCAATCTATCAAAGCAAGTCTCGTCGATTGGAAAAGAGATTAAAGTTATGATTATGCTCATGCATATGGCAGGAAGACGTACGCTGACAGGCGACGTAGCGCTTTTAAAACTTACAGGAGTGATAGAAGCGGTAAGAAGGGGTTGAAGATGGCGGTATGTATAGTACAAGTAGAACGCGGCAACCAGGACCTCTGAAGACTCTGACGAAGCATTTATACTATCAGTAATTTGTGTGGCTTTTGTACAATGCTTCCGTTGGGCGGGGTTCATGAAGAGGGCAATGTAAATATCTTCGTTATGTTTCTTGTTTAATCTCTTTTTTCTTTAAAGGATTATGGCCTATCGTAATCGTGCACTTGATATGCCGCAAGCAGATTATTTTAGTCGATTGCCTTACTTCTCTAAATAATTTAAAAGTTTTGAGCATATTGAATGCATCTATTTCAAACCTTTTATTGGTAAAAGTATTTGAGTAGCGGTGTATGCATCGATAAAGTACTAACGAAAAAATAAATTTGTCTGATGATATCCGCAGGCACTGCATGCAAGACACATATAAAGTTAATATTATAACTCAATCTACAAAAACATTTTTAAAAGATCTTCCTAAACCTGATTTGACGTCTCCATAACAGGCGGAAAATTCCAAATGCGGGAAATCTTATGCACCATGGACATGGATTCACTGAACAGAGGAACGCCGTAGAGAACTTGACGGATCTTAAACGAGTGGCGGGCCCCCACCTAGCACTCACGAGAATTGTTTGTATCTAGCATGGTACGAGCAATGTTGTCCTCGACGAGTTAAGATTAGTAAGCATCTTCAAGCCGACATTATAACTTAAGGTCAGCAAAAGCGGTACGGCGCGGATGGTCGAGGGGTCACATTAATATTACAGCCGGGCTTGAAAAGATCGATTAGAACAGAAAATGACGAGTTGTTGCGACGAATGCGTATGTGACTCGATGATACATTACCTCAGGACGAATGTTTTGCCCTTGTGGAACCAACAACGGGAAAGATAACATGTGTTTACCCTGGGTGCTTCGACTCGGCGACGGCCTCGGTTAAGTTTTTTTATGGGGTCGACCAGAAACACAGCAGTGGTTGATCTACCTCATTCACATGGGGGTTGAAGCCAGACTTAAATTTGTAGAGCGGAGAAACGATCTCGAACTATGGTATGAAGTTGTCTAATGCTCTTGGAAAGGCATGGTACGTGGTTGCGGCCTCCTTTAACGACGTACCTAATGCCTCCGAGCTGCAACAGCACCTTTTCGAAATCTTGACGATAATATGGAGAGCACAATTATTGGTTTGCGGTACCTGGGTGGAGAAGATACGAAAAATCGAAGTATAACAGCAGAGCAGCGGCATCACGCAAGTCATTATTTTAACACACACCAATGAGTTCTACGGCGGATTCGCGTACTTGTATTTATTTCTTTAAGCACACTGAAGATACAGCTATCAACAAGGTATTGGGAGCACATATTGTGAGCCTGAAGGGTGAGCTATTAGTGACTGTGTGCAAGGTGAATGCGAAATTTTTCAAATCGTACTTATCTGTCTGAGTGTCTGTCTGCATGTCTGTTTGTTTGTCTGCAGATAACGTGGCTAGGTGTATCGTACTCGTACTAAGTGCGAGCTAGTCTGTCGCCTCCTCATCGGTGTATTCAAAGTCACTCTTTGGCTAGGTTACTATTCTGGCGCACACTTGTGATTGGCCTAAATTCGATCAATGGTGAATATGATCACATAAGCAAATGCTGGACGCTCATTACCAAAGGCTGATCGCTCTACCCTAGCGTACTATACTGGGTTAATACAGCCGATAAGAGAATCATAGTCATTCTTCAGTGACTGCTTTTGTACAGTGTTTTGCAACTTGAATCAATTCTGAAATATTGGATTACTTATATCAAAGGGCGAGCTACAGAGCTTGCTTCCGTATCTTTGGTATAATAATTGAGCAGGAGGAACCAGCCGCCATGCTACCCGCACCACTCGGTGATTTGTCCGAGACCATATATATCCTCTTTTTTTACGGTGGGTCACGTGTAAATCAAGCCCTAACGGTCTTCGGGTCCGTTATTGCCTGTCAGCCAACTACCCTAAAGTAGCTGTTATATGGGTTGCAAGTTGGGCTTGGCAACCGAGGGACACCAAACAAAATCGCCAAGTAGCGTGGTCCATTACTCGGATTACGGCACGTTCGCAAAAAGCATGACTCCGCTGTATGTGGTCGAAGACAGCCAATTGATCATCAACCACCTCCGGCATCGCCGACCGCCTATGGGCACGCTTAAATCGACAATATTGGCAAGCCCTGACAGCGGATGACGTGGGTGTGGTCAGCTGGGCACATCAATACCTAGGCCGCTACAAGATGTCGGATGCTGCAGCTAATGCTACTATGAAAAGCATAAACTCACAACAATGCTACTCTATTTCGGGCGAATCTGTCCAGAAACGATCAAGGATACTGTTAAAACCATTTCACTCCCCACACACTACACCGATACCACACCACAATACTTTGCACGACAAATATCGCGCCATTATATCTCTATACGACCACTATTGTACGACACGGTGCATCTGTCGTACGAATGGTAAGTGATTTTACCAATCATTCTTTCTTTGACGGGCAATGGCCTGGTATTAAAAGTAGTAGTTAAGTAAAGTAAACGACTTGTGTTGTACCGCGCACCAGACGCGTTTCGAACCCCCCGCCGGGGGCCTCATCATTGGTTTGTCAATCTACAAGTGAGAACTATCCATACATCTAGCTGCATAGGACCTATTACAATGCATAGCACCCTGAAGAATATTGTGCACATACCCTATCATAGGTCGAATCTCTGGAGTCGATACCAGTGCATCATTCACTTCCAACACCTGGTCCTAACGCAGATCAAGGATTGATCGACCAAAATATATATAGCCGTATATTACAATTTCTGGTTCCGATAGGTAATTCTTGCTGCGACGGATGTATCCGATTACGTGAGGTATAAAGTGATCCTTCGTTTCATTCATTTTTGTATCTATCTCGACTGAAACCTGGCTGTTGCCATTTCTAAAAGATACAAACAGCAGCCTAGATGTATCCGACATGTACTAACGAGTGCGTCGTGGTCGTCGTTAAATCTTTTACGAACGCAAAGAACTTCAGTCGTCCATTGTGACCTAAAAGAAGGTTGCTTGGTAAAATCACTTACATTTGTACGACAGATACAGATTGTCGTGCGACAGTAGTCGTACAGAGGTATAGTGGCGCAATATGTGTCGTGCAAACCATACTGCGGTGTGGTACGTGTGTAGTGTTTGATGTGGATTTAGTAAAACGTGGGGGTGTAAGTAACAATACCCATGATCAAGCCCCATTTGCTAAACGATGTGCCACTTTACTGGACAATAGATCCGAACAGGTACAAGACTTGGTGCATCGTCAGACACTGCGCCTATGGAGCACAAAATATTTGGCACTCAATCAGTTCAACCAAGTGCAACAACCTTTGGCCTAGAACATTTTAGCCACGCTAATAAAGTAACGATTATGAGTGAGTCTGATCGCAAAGCTCAAGCACTTAACTTGTAGGTCGACATAGTATTTTGATATACTTCAATCACAAAACGAATGCTTTTGATGCAATGTCGTGGCTTGGTAACTGGCAGAAAGGAATCGTATGATCAAGATGAACTGCGGCAACCTTTCTCAATCATAGACACCCGATCATGCTGCAGTGCAATTCAGATTGGTTGTTTTTTGTGGCAGTTGAGAAAGAGACAATCGTTATCATATTAATAAACATGGTTGAACGTTTTTTATTGACTCAAACAGAGGTCGTCAACCCCCGCATCAATATCATCCGTGGCACACCGAATCTTAAGAGGGAACACGGCACGGAAGAGAATACCATGAGCCCTGTTACCTTCAACACTTACTCACTGTCGAATACGAGAGTCAGGATCGTGCAGTCAGGTCAGCCGTTGGCACTCCCTCTGTTTCGTCGACTTCAGTCATATCGCATGACGAGAAATCGCGTGATGAGACGGCGGGCTTTTTTTCGGAGGGCCAACATCTCCGTGAGCGCGAGCCGACTTTGAGGTCTGAACTTTCACCGCCTGAATCGCGCCGCAATGCACGCAGAGAAATCCAACAGCGAGGAGAACAATGCTGATGAAGCGCATGCTAGATATTCGATGTTGCTAGTTGACCGCAAAAAGGATAATGACTGTGTTCTTGAAGTACTGAATCGAAGGCAAGCACCTGATGGATATACTGACTGGGGTCTTCAACACTCTGCGTACATGCTTTCTCTATGTTTTTTCATCTACTGCTTGTTTACATCCGAAAAGTAAC
>JH598269.1:258846-295915 GCA_000173235.2 Hyaloperonospora arabidopsidis Emoy2
TGAATGGTTGGTACTCGGCTCGTGTATGCGTGACGCATTGTATAAACATCTCTTGCATATAATCTCGATCAGCCTCACGCTTATACAACTTGTTTGAGCAAGCTTAGACAATCCTTGTCTCAGCTTCATATAGCATGTGGAAAAAGAGCTATCAATCGACCACTAGTAGACTATGTTCGTACTGCTTGCACACAATGCGTGTGGCGACGACACCGCGTTATTTGTGTCTTTCATAAGGCCGAAAAGTGAACAGGATTGTAGCTAGTTGAAGGGCAATACAGTCATTGCCTCATATCATCTCATATCAATAACGTGCGAGCAGTGTGGATTGCAACGTGCCAAAGAGATAACGAAAGAGCGAAAGGTGCTCGAAAATTCTCCAAAGCTCGTCGTATGGTTGCGTGGACGCTGACAGTACAAACAATGCGTTCTCTTCGTCTCAAGACCAAGGTCGTGCTGCAAGCGGGTTATATCATATTCACATCGTGACATCGACGAGAGGCTCAGTAAATCGACTGGGCAATCGGTGCGCGATAATATAGTCACAAAGGGAAAGAAGGCTCGGATTGTAGTTAGTAGGTGGAATCAACTATCAATAGCAACACTTCAAAGACGTGACTGTGATCGAAGCACCATCTGGTTGTGTTCACGACAAACTGAAGTCCAGGTTGGAGGAAGAAAAAGCCAATTCGTGTCAAACGACGACACTGATGACGACTTTGCCGAGAATCCCTATCATTTCTCTTGCAACAGGGTGCCACCGTTACATGATAATTGACTTAAGGTAAATTCAAATACGAATATTGCGTTGGGACAAACACAATATTCTCACAATATTATCCTAATCGATAATATTGCCTCGCAGATATAACACACTGCTCATTGGTTGATATAGGATCGAGATATCAACCAATAAAGTCTAGCCCACGACAGAAGCACGCAATGACTGGCGCGCAGATAGTTACAATACATGTCTGTATTTAGACATATATAAATGAAGTCAAATAGGGATTTATTACAAGGATTAACTATACTAAATACAGTTCTACTTTTTGCCTTTACTGAGTACTCTTGCTCCGTATCGCAATCTTCCTCTGCACGTATGTACGTGAGGTAGTCGGAAGCACACGCCCTTGCACTGTCAGCAGTGCAAGGTTTATCCAGTTACTTAAATAAGGTGTGCCCCGTTACACATGGTAGCACTTAGTAGTCCGTTCAACGACCATCAACATGTTGGATGCTGAGGGGGATGATTTTCATCCCACGCATGAAAGCTACTCCCATTTGAGTCAGATTGAATGGGATGCTGTCGAACGCTTAAGTTCAACGATAGGGCAAGAAGCCATTGGCGCACTGCTGTCCGCCCTGGGGCCAGACGGACAGCACGCCACCATCGCCAAGTTCATTCAGAATGAACTTGACGCCGAGCGGGAAAAAGTAACCTTGCTTCACCAACAAGGTTCCCAACAGACAGAGCTGTTGAGAGAACATAGTGCTCAACAGTTTGACCTGTTGAGGCAGCAGCAGGCCATTGCTACCGGGTCGACGTATACACGTCGACCCGAGAATCTTGAGATTAACATCTCAAAGTGCAAGGGAGCCGATGAAGACTCTCTGTTGAGATGGTTCGTGGAACTAGACGATGCCATAAGGGCTCGTTATATCGTCGATGAGGAAATGCAGATCACATTTGCTCAATCAAACTTGGCAGGGCGTGCAAAAACGTGGGCCTTGGGCCTTAAGTTACACGACCCATATGTCTTTGGGTCGTTGGAAGTCTTCAAGTCCCTGCTAAGGCAAACGTTTGAGCCGCCGCGAGCTGAGTTCAGGGCTCGCTCTGAACTCCTGAGAATCAAGCAAGGTAAACGTGACGTACACTCGTGGATTTAGTACATACGTCACCTTACCAGTTGCATAACAGTCGACCCACTGAACCAACAAACGTTGATTACGTTGTTCATGCAGGGTCTGACTGATGGTCCTGTTAAAACCTACCTGTTCCGATTGGAGTTCAACACCCTCGAAGAGGCAATAAGGGTTGAGTAACAGGAGGACTTCATCGTGAAACAGGCTCACGCGAATTCGAATTCCTATCGTCCGTCGAGACGACAGGAAAATGGAGGCCCAGAACCAATGGACCTCTGTCACGCGAGGAGCGAGAGCTCTCGTGTTGACAACTACAAGAAATTACAAAATGCAATAGATGTCAGAAGACAGGGCATTATGCATATGGATGCAGTGCCCCGAACGCGGTACCACGTACCGCAGGAAACAGTAACCGCCAAGCAGCCAAACGAAGTCCAAGGCGTGGGTCCAACGTTTTTGTGAAAACGCAACAATGTAATGGACAGCCAAAAACGGTCAGGGTAAGTAGGTGCGGAGCACCCTACTGATCCAGCAACGTCAAGCGAGTTTGCAGACCTCTTGACGAAAGTTGCTCCCAACACTCAGTCATTGTGTGTTGCTGTTTCTGGTAATGAGGTTTCCCTCATTACCTTGAAACTCGAAGTGACACAAAGCATGTCGCTTCGAGCCCTAGTCGATTGTGGGGCGTCGAACAACTTTGTACGACGCCAATCGCTAGACAACAGAGAGCTCGAATATATTGAGCGAGAGATCACCCCAACGAGGATGACGGTGCACCTCGCACCAGGCGCATCCGTAACAGTGATGAAACGTGTAGTGGGTATTACCTATACACTGAAGGGATTCCAATACGATGATGACTTCATCATATTAGACTTGGATGAAAAATTTGATGTCATCCTTGGACTGCCGTAAGCACGGCGTCCGGCCCGATCTGGAAAAGATCAAGGCGATCACTGACTGGCCGGTGCCTACCGACATAAAAGGACTTCGAAAGTTCCTTGGCCTAGCGGCGTATTTGCACAAATACTCGCACAATTACGCCGAGATGACTGTTCAGCTCTCTCGTTTATTGAAAAAGAACGAGAAGTGGACATGGAGTGCTGATTTCCAGCGCTCCTTTGAAGGTATCAAGCAAAGCTTGATACGCTCGCCAGTTTTGGCGGTTGCAGGATAAGACAGACCATTTCATGTGGTCGGCGATGCAAGTGATTTTGCCATCGGATGTGCACTAATGCAGTACGACACAGACGGTGCTGAGCGTGTCGTCTGCTATCAGTCACGTCAGATGCAACCGACTGAACGTAACTACCCAGTCCATGACAAGGAACTACTTACCATGAAGTATGCTTTGGCGAAATTCAGGGTCTACCTGCTACGTGATAGACCCTTCATCGTTTACACGGACCATGCTTCCTTAAGCACGGCCGTTAACAGTACACACCACTCGCAGCGAATGGCGAGGTGGCTGTCGTTCTTCGCGGAGTATAACTTCTCCGTGGAATATAAGCCAGGACTACTGAATGTCGTCGCTGATGCTCTGTCGCGCCGGTCCGAGTTCGAACCGGCTGCGCAACCCGACACTGGTCCGACCACGGTCGGGGTGTTGACGTCGAGTGTCCCGTCATCAACCTTATTCGAAGGCATAGGCAAGGCGTACGATCCGTCGATGGTGCGTTTGATGGATCATCTCTCGCAACCATCCCGTCAGTCCCTTAAAAGGTTGCCCCCAGTATATCGATCCTCCACGGATAGATATACAGTCCACAATGGCTTACTGAAGTATACAGCCGTTGCCGGCGACACGTCTCGTGTCGTCGTATCGAACCATGGTGACCTGCTACTGCGCATCATGTATGAGTACCACGATGCACCTACTGGTGGGCATCGTGGTCGAGAATAGACATATCTCACAGTTAGTCGCGACTTTTACTGGACCCGCCAGTATCAGTTCGTGCGTAAGTACGTCCGCGCATGCAAAGTATGTCAACGAGTGAAGTCAGGTCCTTCACTTCGTGCGCCTTTGCAACCCTTGCCCATTCCGGCAGAATGCTGGGAATCAGTCTCAATGGACTTTGTCTTTGGATTTCCCGCAGACCCACACAAGAATACAGGTATTCTTGTGTTCGTTGATAGATTCAGTAAAATGGTACACCTGGTCGCTGTACCTGAATCTATCAATGCATCGGCATGTGCTCGTGTCTTTATTGACACGATCTTTCGTCTTCATGGGTTGCCTCGTGAACTCGTCTTTGATCGAGATCCACGATTCACTGCGGAATTCTGGCGATCCGTGTTCAAAACACTCGGAACGCGCCTTCAGATGTCGACCTCTGACCACCCTGAAACAGACGGTCAGACAGAACGTGCAAACCGCGTTCTTGAGGAAATCCTTCGGGGTTATGTCCATTCGTTTACGAATTGGAGCGAATTCTAGCCAATGGTAGAATTCGCCATCAACAACTCGATGCATGCATCGACGATGCATACACCGTTCTTCGTGAATGGCTTGCTCCACCCACGCCTACCCACCTTTTTAGAGTGTAACTCTAGTTTGAGGGGGGGAGGGACTCATTCGAGCGAACACCAAGTCGGCTCTCACTCATCACGTACTGACCACGAGGTCACTACGTATGACGCCGATGTCGATCACATCGACTTCGGTGAAGAAGAGGAAAGTAAGAGCGAGGATGCTCTTACTACCAGGTCAATGATCTTGCCACAGTACGCTCCAAGCGCACTACAGCCAAAGTCAGCGAGTCAGCAGATGAATTCATACTGGCTCGCGAAACGGTTGTCCGTTTCGTACAAGATTTCATTGCAGAAGTAGTGGACCGACAAAAGAAAAACGCAGACAAGAATGGAAGGGCAAATGTTCTTTCATTCAATGAAGGTGACCTAGTCCTACTATCTACGGTAAACTTATCTCTACACATAGTGACTAACGTGGGTAGTAACAAGTTACTACCCAAGTTCATCGGTCCATTTAGTGTGCTGCGCCGCATAGGCAACGCATACACGATTGAAGTGCCGCGTAAGATGCGCACGCATCCTACGTTCTACGTCGGTCGCCTTAGGCCTTATCACCAGTACGGGACTTCTTCCGGTGAAGAAATCCCTTGCGCTCAAGCATCTCCAAGAGGTACTTGTGCTCGCCGTGCTGACTATCAGCCCGAGTCTGAAGTTCGGATATTTCCCCGCGAAGCCGAGAGATATTCTGACGAGCTTCTACTAGCTCGTCGCGAAGAGAACGCTGTGCCTGCTCGTTCTCAAGCTGAGCAAAAGCAAAATCCAATCGATCCCCCTCCCGTTCCGAGGAGAGACGTTTCACATTGTCGACCAGTCCCAAACGTCTGCTCGTCTCGTGCTCGAGATCCTCGCGCAACTCACACGTTACGCGCTCAAGCTGGCTCACAGTATCAGATTGAGCCTGCAAACCCGTCTGAGAACGTGTTTCCTCCTCCGACTCATCCATTGATTGATGCGCGCGGTGGCCAACGCTTCCTCGTGGAACGCTTGTTGAACCACCGAGATGAGAAAGGACGTCGGACGAGTTACCTCGTCCGGTGGCGCGGGTATCCACCCTCAGCAGATAGTTGGGAGCCTTGCTCTCAATTGCTGCTTGATGTTTTGGGCCTTGTCGAGCAGTACGACAAGGCGCATCCGATGCCGAAGAAGGCCCATCTGGAAACGAACGCCCAGCGCGCTTGTAGAGTGATTTCAAATTAGCTATTCCCTCGTACATCTCTTGAGTGACACGTATCCTCCACCAGGGGTCATTCATCGAGTAAGCTTCCTTTGGAGCTCGTGCCAAGTTATTCACACAACTTTGGCACGCATCACCCCAAGAGAGGCATGGTAGCCCGGCCTCTCTTGACAACCGATGCAGTTTGAAACGTGCACCGGTAGAGGTCCGTTTCTCAAAACGATTTCGAGCTAGCAATAGCTTGTCTAGCTAGGCATCACGCCCAATCTCTCCAACGTTGTGGATAAAAGCGTTCCATGCCTGAATCAATGAGGGACTATCACGCTTGTGATTCCCACTGTACCATCAATGCTTGAAGAACGCATCGACGAAGAAATCATGTTCAGTGCGAAAGTTATTCGCACTAGGATCAAGCTGATGAAGCTTTGATGAATCGAATAACTTTATTCGATAGCGATCACTCGTCGTGTCAGACAGACGAGCCAACACTCTCTGAGGAGGTAGCCACGGCTTCTTCTCGGGGGCAACACGCAAGATGTTGCGATCCACAGTCTCTTGTCTGGTGTCAATAGAAGTACCGACACCAGGATCATCCCAATCACTTGGACAATGATGCATAATTGCATCACCGTCACGATCGTTCCGATGGGATATCTCGCTTTCGGTAGAACGACTCCGTCTCGGAGACGGAGGGTCAGACTCGTCGGACGATCCGAAGATGTCATGACGATCTGCAAGGCTTAAAGCGCTTCGAGAAGCCGACTTAATCGGCTCCGGTTTAGCCAACCCTGGCTCTTCCCTTTTGCCTCCTTCGAGTCGGTCTCACCGTCAGACTCGCCAGAGTATATGAGCGCGGAAGCAGCAGACGAACTTACGTCAGCTGCTTCAGGTGTTCCTGTCTCTCCTGCCGAGCAAAGCGAAGTCTCATGGCTGCGTTCTCAGCAGCTTTGGCTGCACACCGCATGGAATTGTTGACCATGCGATGAGAACGAAGAATGGATGGATTGGCCAACAGCTGGTTCCCTGTCCCAGAGCCACTCAACAGTGTCATTCAATAGTCAATCAGTCACTAATGTGACTGATGGTTAAGCGGGGGGGTGATATATAGGGGGTGCCTCCGTTACATGATAATTGACTTAAGGTAAATTCAAATACGAATATTGCGTTGGGACAAACACAATATTCTCACAATATTATCCTAATCGATAATATTGCCCCGCGGATATAACACACTGCTCATTGGTTGATATAGGATCGAGATATCAACCAATAAAGTCTAGCCACGACAGAAGCACGCAATGACTGGCGCGCAGATAGTTACAATACATGTCTGTATTTAGACATATATAAATGAAGTCAAATAGGGATTTATTACAAGGATTAACTATACTGAATACAGTTCTACTTTTTGCCTTTACTGAGTACTCTTGCTCCGTATCGCAATCTTCCTCTGCACGTATGTACGTGAGGTAGTCGGAAGCACACGCCCTTGCACTGTCAGCAGTGCAAGATTTATCCAGTTACTTGAATAAGGTGTGCCTTGTTACAAGAGCTACACGTGAATTACCGACAGCTATCGATTCCGCTCACTTCACAATCATCATCTCACAGATCTTTGGGTTCCCAAATCCTCATATCTTTTCTCCCTCCAATACGTTCTCACAGCGACGGTACCCGAACTGGTAATCGTGCGCCAGAGCGACATGCAAGCGTTGACATGCCGGATATCACAAACATCGATGTCGTCCAGAAGGATTTATTACAAGGATTAACTATACTAAATACAGTTCTACTTTTTGCCTTTACTGAGTACTCTTACTCCGTATCGCAATCTTCCTCTGCACGTATGTACGTGAGGTAGTCGGAAGCACACGTCCTTGCACTGTCAGCAGTGCAGGGTTTATCCAGTTACTTGAGTAAGGTGTGCCTTGTTACAAGAGCTACACGTGAATTACCGACAGCTATCGATTCCGCTCACTTCACAATCATCATCTCATAGATCTTTGGGTTCCCAAATCCTCATATCTTTTCTTCCTCCAATACGTTCTCACAGCGACGATACCCGAACTGGTAATCGTGCGCCAGAGCGACATGCAAGCGTCGACATGCCGGATATCACAAACATCGATGTCGTCCAGCTAACACTACCACCACATTGCCACATGTGTCCTGCTAGTGACAATTTCCGTGCAATAAAGGAAAGGGCGACAGATCCAATGTGATCGTATTGAGCAAAACCCACCGTACAGGATCGAGTCGACGACAACAGTAATGTTACAGCCGTCGAAATAACCGACGCGGCGCTCCACGCATACCGCGGTCAGGCCTCGATCACCACGCATGCCTTCCGATCATCCCTCCCACGGGTATCGACCGAACAAACCACGTTGGTGGTGGTAGACGAGAAAGAGGTATACAGGGGCCAGCCAGCAACCCGGCACGACAAATTAGTGGACACTAACCCAATAAATTGGCGAGAGTCACGGCTGCCATGGCATGAACGGAGGAGCCGTTGCTCACCAATGAGACCTGGTAGGACATGTGGCTATCGTTGGTAACGACTTGGCCGGTGTGTAACCAGGATACATTTCCCGGGACAATTTTCCTACATTCCATAGTACTACGGAGGAATTGAAACGAGCATTGTCCGCGCCACCTGTCAAGCTGATGCTGCTTCTTCAAGATTTCCATACCAGGGTTCACTGTTGGATACTCTCGATGACGGGGTTCTCATGTCTTGGACAGCCGCCTGGCGTTGCGACTGCATGTATCAGGGCCTCTATACCTATCACAAACATGTGACCTACGCGCAACGATAGCGTGGCTAGAAGCCTGGAAAGCAAGTACGACACGTGTGACATCTGGGCGAGTACTAGCCCCACTTGTTGACAATACGGATGAATGGATAAATTTGCGCGAAGGTGACTATGACAGGGACGAGCGATTGCAGCTCTGCGACATCTGTAACATACGCCAATTTGCACGAAACGCCACCGGTGCATTTTTGCACAATGACGGAAATAAGGCGCTACCCGATCCAACGGAGGAGTATGATGGAGAAATTCCGGTCCGCATTAGAAGGCGTTTAGCAGCATTACGTTCCAGCGCGGATTACCGACAAGCATTCGGAGCAGCAAGCCATAGAAAGACCTGGAGTATGCTTCATACATTCTCCGATCAGTTGCTAGATCACGAGTCCGTTTGACAGACTAATGATTACTGAGGGCTCCGCAGTGAGAGACGGGTAGCATCTTCCGCCATTGATAGGGCGGAAATGCCATTAATTTACAGACCATTCGACTGTGAAGCACCTATTTTGACCACGGACACTCCCAATACCCACCAAATCCACCAGCGGACACAAAGTATACCACTCACAAAATGCGAGGGGCTTAACGAAAACGGACCAGATCAAATGGATGAGAGGGTGGAAGCAGCAAGGAAAACACCAGAGTACTATATTGTAATGTCCGCAGGAGACACGCATCAATCTGAGAGTGCAGCTCAGGAAACGTATGATACATGGCGATCCATATGGAGCTTCCATTTTGCTTAACACGCTCGACCATTATCCGAGGCATCTTACTGGACTGTAATCACGGAGAATTCTGGGGGAGTGCCGATATTGCTTGACCCGACCAAACAATATCGGCACTCCCCCAGAATGTTATGAAATGGCACCCGGAGCTTTGGACTAATAGAGTCATTGCAGTCGTCGTGGATGAAGTCTTGGTGGTAAAAGTGTATGCACCCAATGAAAGACGGGAGCGGGAACAATTCTTCAATAATTTATAGCGGTGGACATGGCCTGAAACGGAAGTGCTTTTCTTTAGAGATTTTAAGTGTGTTCAAAGTCCTCATCCTGACCGGCTGGGTGGCTTGCGGTCAGGGTGACCGTAAAGAACAGCTATACCTACGTTACTAGACGCTTTAGATCTTGAGGACGACACAATTCTGGCGGTAGTGGCAAGTGGAAGACGATGTCATCGAGCCGACAAACTACTACACGTATTGGAATGCGCGGTCAGCTAGCACGATCGACCGTTTATATACACGCAAGTATTATAACGCAACTTTTCAGCAGGTGCAAGTACGCCTATTATTTTTTCTCAGAACACGATCAAGTCACCTTGCACGTGGCGAAAAACTAGTGAAAGCAGCGTCTGCTAAGTACAGCCAAGATGTTACGGTTTTCTATCACTCGGCAACACCATAGCGCATCCACGCGGATCTATTGCAAGAGCTCATCAGAACCGAGGTTAGTTGCGACGTAACCTCGAGATCTTGAGTCACATCTGTCCATAATTGCTAAGCAAACATTAATCGAATTAAGAAACGGGACTATCAAAGGGCGCGTCGAATGCGGCTTCAGGTCCATGCTCCGGCTCCTCTCTTGACACGTCACAGCTTAATTCAAAGTATTCAGAAAGAGCTCCAGACCGCACAAACCGTCCGACAGGAAATACGATTGGAGCGGACTATGGAACGCATCAAATGGAATTTTCAATGGGCATTAAACTGGGAAAGGGATCAATCTGTATCAGTTCTTTAACCGATCAACGGACAGTCCGTCCTACGGGGGGCACGGAGGCCAACCATTTTGCGTCCGCATGACTCTCAATACTCTGTGGGACTCACAACACCTTCAATCAAGTCTTGTACAATTGTATTACGCTGCCAGCGGATCGCATCGCGGAATCCAATGCGCTCGTGATGGACCAAATAACAGTGGAAGAAGTCCTTGCATAAATGCGTCACGCCATAACGCTGCAGGATCGGACGGATATAATAATATTTTTTGAGAAATTTCAAGCGCTACTGGCTCCTGCGCTCGTCAATATCGGCATTTTAAGAATTATTGCAAGGGCGTACTATCCCCGCCTCTTTTCTGGAAGGGTTAATAATATCGCTCCCCAAGAGGGGTAATTCGAAAGACGCGATGGATTACAGACCGATCGCCTTCTTATAAACTGTTCATAAAGTTGTCGCTAAGGTGATATCACACAGAGTCCAACAGGTCATCGGGGTGCCCATTCAGGACACGCAAAAGGACTGTCCACGAAAGATAAATGTCGAAGACGGTCATGATGGCGCATTTGAGTTCTGCGATGTCCGAATCGGAGCGGGTGAAAACTGAAAGCAGATTCATCTTGCTTCTGGATTTTTGTAATGCATATGACACGGTCTCATGAAAATTCTTATTTTAGGTGTTACGGTTCTTTAGCTCTGCGGAAGCCTTTATAAAGCTGATACTCCGTCTACGTGAAGGCACCAAAGCGCGATTCTTAGTGAACAGAATGCTATCAGACCCTACCCTGTACTTACGGGGGTCCAAAAAAAGGTTGCCCATTGGCCCCGCTGCTTTTTCTACTCGTGGCAGAGACACTGGCCATTGCCATACTGCAAAATACACGTATTAGAGGGCTCCAACATCCCAGATTTCTGGACTAGGACAACATATATTGGCTTTTGTTGACAATTCGACGGGTTTCCTCGAGCGGGAGGATCAGCTACAGCAGGTGCTGGTCATTGTCCAGCGCTTCGAGGAGCTCTCTGGGCTGTTTGTGCAACCAGCAAAAAGTGTGTTAATGGTAATTAATACAGCGGTGGAGATCAAGGAGTATGAAGGGATTCCGTTGATCCAACATGGAGATACGACTCGGTATCTTGGGTATCATGTGGGAACTGGAGACCTCGTTGACGCTAACTGGGCATTATGGGTCCGTAATTTCAGAAAGCGGCTGGCCACAGCGGCCGGTAGTAAAATCATTTTCGCAGTCCTAACCTTGCTGCTCAATTCTATCATGCGTCCTGCCGTGATCTTTACAGCAGCTGTCTTCCAAATTCCCAAGTGGGCCAAGAAGGAATTGTAAAAACTTTGACAGTAATTTCTCTAGCATCATTTTACCTCAACGGCAGGCAGCAGACATAAGGTAAATTCAGGCGTGCTGTATAATCCACGTGGAGCGGGCGGAATGGGCTTTATCTCCATAGATGTCGCAATCAGCGCGATAATCTTAAGCAAGCCATGCAATGGTTGAATTACAAACGGGATCGCTATCATCACGCGTGGGTAGCGTGGACATTTCAGATACCGAGGCCTCAGCGAAATGGAAAATTTCTCCGGGCTTCAATATCTCTCGGCGACACTGTTCAACTGATGGCTCTCAACCAGATATACAAGCAGATTCAGTGCACGGATCGCACCTGAGAAGATTGAATTGTTGACTATCCAACATCATCGGCACGGATCAATTCAGCGCCTCATAGCCAATCCATTAGCCACTCAAGAAGGGCATAAATTGCTTCTACAGTATTACGAAGACATTCCGACGCTCACGAATATGTACACTCAAGAGCGCAAGACTTTCTGGGAAACTTATCGATGAGATCAGGACCCCAGGATTTTAGATGAAAAGGGGCCAACGCTAACAACGACGACCTACCCGCTGCTACGGACATGTACGTTATAATAATTACATCACGCGAGTGTCGACGCTGGATTAAAGGATTCGTCTTCCATATGCGGGACAAAGTAACTGCCACACAATTCCCAAATTAGGGCTCTGGGCGACGGCATTACTAATGGCCTGGCCAACTCTCCAAGTCGAGAATATAGTCTGTGTACCAACGTAGCTCACTTTATGAGACGGACCTGAGGTCCTGAAACGATTTACATGGACACCAACAAGACCAGGTGTTGTCAGCGGCAATCTTCGCGACCCCTGGGATCAAGCATGTCATCGTCATCCTCCATAAGGTGACTAATGGTTTTCATTGGGTCATAGGGCATATGAACGGGCTACCCGCAGAAGATGTGCATGAATTAAACGCCACGCAACAGAAAACTCGCAACAGAGCGCTCGTACTAGTAGCGCATTCGCTACTCCTTGGGTTTCTGTGGTGCCTTTCTCCGACAGTCAACAACATTCACGCATATGCAGCATTAAAGCGCCAGCCGTTCCAAAGGGCGAAAAGACATTTGGCCCCAGCTACCTCAGCGGCGATCATCAACTCCACCACAGAGCTAACTCACACGAAGGCGGGTATTTCCCGTTGTCTCAGAATCCGACGCAGCTATTGCCGCATCGCCATGCCCTTACTCAAACCAAATTTGGGTCTTCTACAGGGTAGCAACCCATCAGTTAAATCTGTATCATCCGGGGCGAGAGCTACATGCCTCGTGCAAGCAACATCCTAAGTGCCTAGAGAAAAATAAGGACCTTATGCATATCCTACGGGATTGTTCGGGAGGGGACCTGAGTTGGAAATATATCATAGTGTGGTCATGATCACTATAAACAAAAGACCAAATCCATCGGTACAATCAAGCACCCTTATCCAGAACGGCCTTAGAACTACATCCGCGAGAACGGGCGGGCCTCGAGCGCAGGTTTCCCGATCACGCTGATCCCGTAGGGCAGAATTGAAAAGGATATGGTGGATTGCTTGCTCGGTCTGCTTCACAACTCTCTGGAATCATAGGAATCTGAGTGTCCACAAACAGGATATTATGACGCCAGAAAAAGTTGTCGCCGAGTGCGACATATACTTGTTCAACAACTGCGCGCTGTTACAATAAAGATATGACGGCATGTCGGCGATCAGGCAGATAGCTCCTTCTTTTAACCAGTGACGAAATTGTTCCTGAATACCGTCGCATATCGTACGACGGTACTTAACATGCTTTCTCGGCGACATTATTCACTTTCAGGGGTCCTCGAGAGGTTGAGGGTCTTTAAAATCTTGTAAGCCTAAAGGGTAAATAGACAGTCTGATTCTCATCATCATAGTTGAGCATTAAAAACCAGACACTTTAACACACCCGATTATTGCAACTATTATGAGTATAACCCTCCTGCTACTTCACCATCTCTCTACCCGCAAGCCACGCGTGGCACGCACTCACTACACGCTTTTCTGGGAGCAAGAAGTCCCGATGAACACGGAAAAAAATCGTCGAGGACTTCCGCGTCAGCCGTAGCCTGTTTTCCAGACTTTAAGGAGATCTTAGCTCTGATCTGGAGTGTAACTTGAACGGTAAGACCAGTGCGCATTATTACACACGGCGATAACACATTTATGCAAACTCATGATTTACTGCACAGGCTTTGTTGGTGGTAAAGTCATTATCTTGAGCTGTTATTTTCGTGGTGGTTTAGAGGTTTCGCCAGAAAAAAAAACAGAGGTTAAATGTGTAATGAATAAGGTTATTTAAAGGTGCTTCATAAATAGGGCCGTTTGTTGAACCTCTCGTTGAGCATCTCGTTTAGACAGTATTTCAAATAGTAGTACAAATGCCGCTCAATTACCGTTATGAACACGCTCTTAGTCTCCCTCGATGAAGAAGTCCGCCGAAAGTGGCTACGAAATGAGGAGAGGATCGGCTTGGGCTAGAGTGTGAGTAGTTGGGAATGGCACACACACTAATCTAATCATGCTCCCGATCATATCAAGATCAACTTCGGTGCCGAAAAATTGCACGACGAACATTAATGCATCCTACCTTGATCGTAGTAACATCAGTTTGCGCCCCTTCGCACTCATTTGTGTTGGTGGACGTCCGGCTCTCTTAAAATGTTCCACCAACCACATCATGATGACTACGTGGAATTGTGGGCGTTGTCCCTTATTTTAAAGCTTGCTGTAAACACGCAAGAGTGAGTGAGAAGGTGAGGTATATTTAGGTACGCGAAGGACCCGCTATATCGTGTCTACCAGCAACAAGTTGCTGTGTAGACATCTACGTTATATACCAGGGTAGAACTAGTCCTAGGAGAGCCGAGCGGCGCTGAGCAAGGTGTTTTTTCGAGATGACCAGACCCCTCGCAGTCGGTGCGTGGCTCTGGACTTCGGGTTGTTCGGCTTGAGAAGTCTCCAGCCAATGGTTGACATTAATGTCGAGGAATCCCGCAGTTTTTAGTGACGACAGGGTGATACGAGGGTTTATGTACTAGAACGGAAGCACAGGTGTCCATAGCGATGTTGGCTAGTCGATCCGACATCTTGTTGTAGTCGCGATAGTGATGCCCCCGGCTGACAACGGCGATATCGTCTGCTAAGGCTCACGGCTCCCGAAATTGTGAGGAGAGCGATGAGTTCGAAGTTAAGAAAGCACTTGAGCGCTGTCCCGACGACATGCAGGGGTGAATAGTCACTTGCCTTTTCCTGGCGAAGACCATTCACCAGCCCCCGGTATTCAGCGACATTGTTCGTAGTACGTATGGAACCGTATGCCACACTTGCAGCCCACATGATGCACGCGGCGTGCGATGGATTGTCAATCTTCATAATTATAGATCCAGCTCCACCCGTTTCGGGGTTTCCTCGCGACACCCCCCTTCCCCCGTCGAAGAATAGAAGGTAGAAAACGCCTGAGGTACTGTCACTGGGCAACAACCGCAGCGTCCTTCGTTCTTCAAAGTAGTGTAAACACGCAAGATGACAATCTACGTCCCCCATATTTATTTCCGGAGACAAAAGGTGGGATGTGCACAGGTGCTCTACCCCGTGGGTATAAACGATGCATTTTTGTGATTCTGACTCGGCTGAACTTTTCTACCGTGCTCGACAGATTTATCATATTCTCCTCATCGGCGAGGAGGGTCATCTTGGTTCTTCAACATGCTCTTAGTAATCCTTTATTGCTTGGCGCTTACGAGCGGATTGCATTCAACATCGTCGTTGCACAGGAAAACGCATATGATTCTCCCGTCGACAAATTATAGCAAGCGAGTAGTGGTTGCATTGAAATCGGCCAACAAATTGAGCGACTCACGAGCATAAAGAAAGTCAATGTCAACGATGACAAGCTCGATAAACGAGCAATAGCACTCTTTTAATGCATGAAGAAGTGTTCAAAGCGCTGATGAAGTCGTATGAATAACAAAGACGAATTGTACCATGATATTGGGATACTACGTGTGCAATACATCCAGAGTTCCAAATCGGAGCTCACCGCACCCACCCATAGGCTAAACCCTTGGACACGGGTGGGCTCTGCCCACCCGTGTCCACCCATTCATTATTTCAGATCCAGTGCACCCACCAACGCCCACCCAATTTTTTTGCCCAGGTTATCACCAGAAATATACTGTACAAATAAGCCTCTTACACCGTAATGAATAAAGTTTTAACAAATTATGATGCTAAATATTATAAGCTTGCGACGTCGCGCCCACCCACCAATTTTCGGCTGCACCCATGACCATAAAAAACCGTGGGCGTGGGCGCCCAATTTGAAACTCTGAATCATACTCTCCCTCGTCGTACTTTACGTCACACAACTTTTTCCAAAACTTAAGCAAAAAGCTGGATTATACACCTCGGAGGGCGTTTATCATTCAGTGACATGGATAATGTTAGACGACCTTGATCGAATCGAAGCAAGTCATAAACCTACTAACGAAGAACTTGTTCAGCATTTTTGTTGTTTCATTATCTTGTGAAAAACATTTTTCTGGACACGGGATCGTGGTCTATGCAGTAGTAAAAGCAGATCATTTCTATCTGACCTGACAAGAAGACTCAGCAACGTCTCGTGATCGAGACGCTGAAGAATACTCACTGCGCAATCAGTCTCATCCTGGTGGGGGGGGAGTTGCAAGGATGTTCAGCTCACTAACAAAAAATAAGTCCGTAATAATAAACGCGTTCATTGTAAATGCGTACTTCAAAAATGGGTACTTGGGCAACCTTTTTTTCTACTGTTGTGGAATTTGCAAAAAGTGTGGTGCCCAGCGTGTTCCAAGAAGTAAGTAGTAGTATTATGTGTGCAATTGACATCATACAAACGCGATGATCCATGTACCCAGTGCTGTGTATACCAGAAACCTTTAAAGCTACCATTGCCGAGCATTTTGTACTTGTACATCCCGGTGAAAACTTTGGCGGCACACCTTACAAAGCTCTGATGGGTAACAGAACTTACGCTTGAAAAATGATATGTAGCTAGGATTTATGCATCATACGGAGTGGCCGATTGCTATAGCTCAATGTTAAACAAGACCTGTACGCATGCTGGTCGGTATGAACGATGGCAGGGCAACCTTAAAATGAAGA
Organism: Hyaloperonospora arabidopsidis Emoy2; assembly: GCA_000173235.2. Lineage (NCBI taxonomy): Eukaryota > Oomycota > Peronosporomycetes > Peronosporales > Peronosporaceae > Hyaloperonospora > Hyaloperonospora arabidopsidis. The sequence goes on from JH598269.1 coordinate 275,480, forward strand.
ATGTTAGCCTTCAGTCTCTGTATCAGCAATCTTGATCAACACTTGGAAACCCTGAACTAATAGCAACCTCTACATAGAGATACACAGAACCGCGGCTCGATTTCCAAGGCATTATTATAAATTTTTACAACGGCGACTTGGCAATCCCCTACTGCTTTTCTCGAGTCAGACGCCGCGCACGTCAATATTAATCTCTTGTTTACCCACTAAATAGCATCATCGCTTCATCAATCAATAATTTATGTTACTATGGCAAAACGACGTTATCTGCCTAAATCACTTAGCTCTTGCCTCAGTGCTGAGTGCATGCCCTTCAAAATGTCACCTTTCTACTAGCCTACGACCGTCCATCGAGAGTTCATTGATACCGGTACCACGCTACCGGTTGTACTACCGCCATCGGACAAATGTCGTCCATGTCGCTCGAATGTTGCGCATCATGTCTCATTTTTGGCGGGAGGAAAGTCAAATGTGACTTTAAATTCCAGTTTAAATTCCACCAATCCGAGGCGTTGGCGCGCCACTGTAAAGGGTTGTTGGCGCCATTCCGTCGCATCATTTTGTAGCTCCCGACGTTGAACTTTTCCTAATGACAGCAAAAGAGATGATCAGTCCGCTCCGTTGCAAGCGGCAACTGGAGCGACCATCCCCTACACCTGATAGTATTCGTACAAATAATGCGCGCATTAGTATCCAGCCAAGCCCTAACCGCACAGAAGCCGCAACCGCAATGATGCATTTGCTCTCAGGCAACAACAGTATAGAAGGCGAAGCAAGCTCAGGCCTTAAGTCCACCAAAGTAAAGCAAGATTACCCACATCGAGAGGCAAAGAAGGCGAGAAAGTCATTCAAGCGACAGATGAAGACAGCGTGGATGGAAGCGGCAGGCACGGCAGCGATGACGAAGATTCCTGTGGAAAACGCCAATGCAGAGATCGATAGTCAGACGCTAGAAAAGGGAGAGATGTGTATGGGAATGAAAGAATCGAGGTTGAATGGAGACCAGGTTGGATTCTTTCCCTTTCGAGAGTACAATCGGAAACAAAAATCGCTGGGGCTGCTCTGTGAGAAGTACGGGGAGGTAGTCGAGATCGTGCAGTAGTGACACTCCTGACTTGTTCCTCTGTTGAATGTGCTGTTAGTTTTCTGCGATTGTACCAGGATGACAGTATTTCAGAAATCTGTTTGGATCAAGCCGCGCTGGAACTAGGTGTTGAACGAAGACGCATCTACGATATCGTGAACATTCTAGAGAGCATTCACCTCGTGAGTCGGAAGAGTAAGAATTTGTACAATTGGCACGGACTCGTATCACTCCCGACATCTATCAGCACAATGAAGGTATGTAGCGTGTTTACCTGGTAGTGATTAATAGCGTGTCAGAGTTGTCATTCTTCTGTGGTTGTGATGGACAGTTCGAAATGAAGCAACGGTACACTAGTGTACACCAATCGTCTGTATTCGACGCGCTTGGGACAGATTACTCTGCAGTTAAACGTAAGCAGCAAACCGGTGGTTCCAGTCTGGATGCAATTGTAGAAAGGAGCTCACCACAAAATCTCCGATGTAATTCAGACGACCGACGGAGAGGCAAGTCGTTATCAAAGTTAAGTCAAATGTTTGTCCAGCTGTTCCTCGGAAAGGTACGTTTCGTTTTTCTAGTGACCAAGAACATGAGACTTATACTTGAAAATCCTGGCTACAGGAAGACTGCATTATTCCACTGGATCAAGCTGCCAAGCAGCTCATTCAAATGGAAGACAGCGAAAGCGAAGAGGATGGTCTTTTGAAAAGTGCGACGTGGTATCCATTCCATGTCTTGTCGCTTGTGTTCACGCTGCCTTGTGTATCTTCATGTGACAGCCAAGATTCGCCGACTCTATGACGTGGCCAATGTCCTGGTAAGCGTTGGGCTGATTGAGAAGCTACAGCTATCCAACTCCCGCAAACCCGTTTTTCGCTGGAAAATGTGTAGCACTGCACCAGTTTCCACACGTTCGGAAGCCACTTCAGCGTGCAATGGAGACAATAAGCAGGAAACGCCAATCCAGCATATCACCGACAGCACTGTCGAAGTGAAGACTGAAATGGATTCTTCTGGCACTGAAGTCAATCCATTTGTCGTCGGGCATGCTACCGAGTCATACGATAACCACATGTCGGATGATTGCAGCGACTCTCTCTCCGATCTCAATTGCTGCAGTCCAAAGCGAAAGCAAAATAGTCAAGATGGGAGTGACATTAGCACCTCGGACGGCGGGGTATTGAACAAGTGTAATCGTCGAAGCGTGAGGAGCGAAGGCATGGACGATCACTGTTCTCAATCTGTGGGTGAAGACAGCATTGGTTTGCTCCTTCGAATGGATGCCAACGACGAGCCCGTTCACCCTCAAGTCGTTCTCTGTGAACAGCAAGCACAAGTGAAGCGCTACATGCAGCGCTACATTCGTGAGTACGTCGACTACATGACTGCGCACCCGGAGCTCGCCAATCACGCTTGCAATACAATCGGGACCGAAGCAAGAGGCGACGTGCTCCATGCTTCAGCGTCCAAGCCGACCAAAGTTACTCCTGTCAGCTCAAAAGATGGCTCAAGTATCCCCATCAGCCTCCCGTTACTAGCTGGAAACGTCCAGGACTCGCTCTTGATAGAAAGTCCTCAATCGGTAGTCAACCTCGACTCAGCTCAAGTTGCAAGTCCCCAGCACCTGAAGCGTCTCAGGATGTCTTCAATTGCTGATTTCGAGCCTGATGTCGAGACAAGCTTAAAGCTGTTGATCTGCTGTGCTGACAAGGGGCAAGCAAGAGCTCCTTCCAATCGTCCACCGGTTGCAGAGTCGACGTCATCAAGATCTGCAGTTGCAGCTCCAATAGACGCGGGTCAGAAGCTCCTCAAGGCTCCTCAACCGCTTTCGCACTTGTAGCAGCTCGAGATCCCGAGTCCATCGTCGATGTGAAATGACGAGCTGGTTGGTCGTCAGCTATTGACCTCCTTTCTAGACTCAGTTTTCTGTATTGTAACTTGTAAATCAACGCGTATACAACGTCAGTATCGTGTGCGTGGCCGACTTTAAATCCGGATATTCTGACAACCAACCAACCAACCAACCGATGGAAGGCAAAAGAAACAGTGGGCAAGATGAGATCCGACAACTGATAAAGGAAGCCAAACAGCAGTCTGCAGACACGGCTGCATCTCGACCAAAGACGTTGAATAAGAGCACGACAACTTCATCAGCTGCGATGTCCGTCACTTCTGTGAATAGCAACGCGCCAACGCGGACGCCAGCGATCCCCGTGGGCTTTTTCGATGACTCGGTAGCTGATGCCAAAGCGCGTCACGTGGACGTGCAGCAACTGGCCGAGAAACAGCTCAAGTCGGACTGGGAGGCATTCCAGGAGTTTGCTGCGGAGGTGGAGCAGGAATCGGCCAAGGAGGAGCTCGTGCAAAAGCAGGAGACGAAGGAGCGTGAGGCTGTCGAGGAGCTCGAGAACATGCAGTACGTGGACAGATACCGCGTGGCTCTGGAGCGTGTTACCAGTCTTCGCAATGGGGAGAAGAAGATCAGGACCGACAAGAGGAAAGCGGTGAGCTCGAGTACTCACGTCCTTGAAGAAGAAGACGACGATATCGAGGCACTTGACGCCGGGATAGTTGAATCGGCAGTGCTCGAATTGAGGAAGAAGAAGAGGAAGACGAGCAACAAACACCAGCAGCAGACGGACAGCGACGACTCGAGCGAGCTGGATCTGTGTAACTGGAGATCTCGCGGCTTCTAGGCAAAGCAATTGACAGACACACAGAGAGACAGACAGACGGATAGACCACGTCGCTGGTCATCATGACGCACCGCTTTATGAAAATTGAGCACTTGTGGCTAGCGTTTTATTCTTGAGAATGGATGAACGAATAGACGATTGCGTGTCGGTCTAGACGAGATTGACGATTGCGTACAAAATAGCGCCGCAGCCAATCATCAAAACGGGCGTGTCCATCGTGTGGGGAGCGGTGGCTTCAGCATACGCCATCGTCGGCGCTAGGATCAGCATCGACAGCAGCACTTGCCAAAAGTTGTCAAATGCTGCGTACTGCAGCGCAGGAAACACGAGGCCAGACACAAAGACACAGGCGCTGCCTTCCCAGCTCCGCGTGTACTTGTTCGTCGAGAAACAGCTGCGCGTCTTGTACTTGTGACGGCCCCACGTGATGCCCACGGGTTCAGCCAAGCCGTCGCCAATGCCCGTGATAAACACGAGAATGAACGTCAGCGCGCCGTGCGCCGCAAAGAGCCACTTGAAGAACATGAGGATGAACATGCCGGGCGCAATGTTGCCCACAATAATCCACTTGAGCGTGTTCGGTCGGTCTTCTGGCCGGTCGAGGGAATTAAACTGCAGCATGAAAAACCGCGAGTGTTCGCGAATAGGTTTAATCAGCACGAGGAAGCCCAGCATGGTAAAGAAATCGCCCCAGGCCAAAGCCAATGGACCGGCATGGTCGGCTTTGATCACGAGCGGCACCATATATGCAGCAAAGTGCTGCAGTTTGCGCGTATAGTTGACTTTAAACTTGGACGATTTGTTCGTCATAATGTAGCCCTTGTCGTCGACGTCACAAAAGCAGCGACAGATAATCCCTCCAATGAGTGACACCGCCATCATCACCACGAGTTTAGGCAATTGCATGAGCCAGAACCGAGGCTCCGTGAGCCACTCGCGCTCGTACACGACCGTGAGCACGAGCATCACGACGCCATAGACGCCCATGCCCACTAGAAAGGCAAAGTCAAAGGTTGAGTACCAATGCGCCTTATAGTCGCCAGCTACTTCGCCCTCCTCGACGAGCGATGTCTTGATCCCAGTGAGTGGCTGGGGATCGTTTGCGCTGCTGGTGGCACCATAGCCGGGGACGGCGGAGCGCATGGGGAGGGGTGTGGGGACGCGCCACACGAGGCGCAGCATGACGTAGCACAGGACGAGCGCGGCTACGGGCAACACGGCGATCGTGACGCCTTCGATCATGGTCATGGACTCGGGCCACTCGAGAGGCGCTGGTGGGGGGGGTGGGGCCATGGGCGCGGTGGCAGGTGCATCCGCCATCGTGAAAGGAGTGAGGCTCGACGAGGACGGGAAATGGGTCCAATGGACAGCGTGCGTCGAGTGGAGAAAATTCAAGAATGACGTTCACTCACACACTGAGGGTGGAAGATGCGGGATCTTGGCTACTTAGGCGAGAGACGCGGGAGCTGAAGGGATGGAAAGGTCGGGTGATGTCGTGGATAGTTAAGTGAGAGTGCTGGGAGTCATTTAAATGAGGTTGTGTTGGACCACTTGATTGCGCGTCGTGGTTTCTTTTTCTTTTTGGGGGGCGGATACTTTGGGGGATCAGGAAGGCGCAAATCGGTTGGTTAGCACGGACGCACGATTTTTTCCTCGACTGTCTGTTACGCGAATCAATACGCGCGATTGACTCGTGGACGCGAGAGACTGAAGAGACGGGGCCTCATTTGCAGATGGTTCGAATGCAGTTTCTCGACACGCTGTTTTTGTGACATTATAAGGGAAAAGGTTTACGTAGACAAGAGTAACAGTGTCTGGATGGACGCTTCCCGCCGTCTTTCTATTACTTTAAGGGTTTTTCGTAAGATGTGATACAAAAACGAAATTTTTGCAAGGCGTAATACAAGGTATTATATAAAAGGATATATTTAAATTACAACGATAGCTATCTTAAGGCCCAATTTGCTGTATGTTTGATCAAGTATTGGCGGGGCACATCTCGCTATTCGCATCTGATTCCGCACGAGAAGACGGGGGAGGCGCTTACTGCTGCAGAATACACTGCGACTTCTTAGCGGGTTAGAAGTGACGTATGTCAACGCACTATAAGCGGGCGGAGGCTTTCACCGCGTCACGACCGCTGAGGGTGTGGCAGCTGATGTAACGGGGCACCGGAGCAACGCACTGGACAACCAGTGTGGAGCTACTATCACCGACAGCAGTGCTAGTGGTGCCTCGCTACCTCTGTGCGAACGTGCAGAGGAAGTAAAACACTAGAGATAGTCTAGTTGTTGGTAAAAGTAAAACTGTATTAAATATAATCAAGTCCTAATCATTAACCTATGTCTTAGTCCTACCTTAATTATATTTATCTACAAAAATGTATGCTAAAGTCTTGCTCACCACTCATTGCGCGCGTCCATCGTTGATTGGACCGCTAGAGCTGGATGATATGGTGACCCATATCAGCCAATCGGCGAGTGTTCTGAGTATTACCCCTTATGATAATATTCACGAACATTATCAACCTTTATGACAATATTCTAATCAACAAGTATCAAGGGTTAATTACATGTAACGGGGTGGTGATGTAACGGCCCCGTTACGTCTCCCCCCCCCCGTTAAACGATAGGTAATCAATCACTATCATGTTGATGTGGTCATCGTTAGACCACATCAGGGACAGGGAGCACTTGTTTTGGTCTGATTCATCCATTTCTATTCTCATCGCATAATGAACAACTCCATGCGATGCGCGGCGAAAGCTGCTGAGAAGGCAGCTGCGCGTGTTAACGCAGCTGCTCTTGACGATGTCCAGCCTCTCGCGGCAGAAGATGCTTCGTCTGCTGCCGCTGAAACTCTTCCTGCAGCACCAATTGCTGCAGATGCACGTGGTGACTCACCGCAAGCTAATAATGATGTCTCCCAAGTGGAGCTTACCTACTCGGGGGAGTCGGACGGTGGGTCCGACTCGAAGAAAACACCTAGGTCACCCGAGTCTATCGGGGCGGCCGAATACGAGCCTACGAATAGGACTAGAGCAGGTAGTCAGACTCATGGTCACCACCGGAGTCTTTTTAATTTGGAAGATGAGCGTGCTGACTCATCCCCCGTGCCTGCTACTGCGCATTCGCCTTCTAGCGAATGCGTTGATGACTTGAACCGTCGTGATGACGATTCTAGTGGTACCAAGTCTACCGTTGGTACCACGCAAGAGGTTCTAGACGGCAATGTGCTGCGTCTAGCCCCTGAACACAAGCCTTGGGTGTTACCAGAAAGGCTTGTGAATGACTTGTGAGGCGAGACAAGTCTTCATCATCGAATTCCATTATTCGATGCGAGACAGATCCACGGACTCGACATCAGCGCTAGTAACTTTCGCGCTGAAGAGAAATTCTAGCTGGATGCTTTTCTGAAGCATTGTTGGTATAGTGGCAACACTAAACAAGACAAAAGTTCGTTGCTGCAGGCGTGGAACGACTTTATACTCAATGTGCAGCACATTGGGGGCGAAGATTGGCTTCGGAAACTTGACACAGCTCGTGTCAGGTTTAAGAAACGAACCTTGGCTGGTGCAAAAGTCATATTGCACAAGCTGTCTCGTGAGGCAGGAATTCCATGCCTCACGTGGGGTGACCCGTGTCCGTGTTGTTTCGACAACACTCAACGAATCAGCAGGGAGGTGTACTCCCTTTCTTTGCCCTGGGGCAGCGCGCACATCTCTTCTGAGATGCGCGATGCGATTGCTAATCTGCAATCGCTCTACTAGCGCCATGGGTGCGTGTTTTCCGATGGCCCTTCTGAGCCATCGGATGTGCCTCGTCAAACTGGTGGACGAGACCCTCAACGTCAATCATCAGCTGGGCGTGAGGCGCCCAGCTGTCGTGCGACGGCGGATAGCCGCGCCAGCGAACAAGATAACTCGTTCGCTGCCCCTTCACGTCACGGTGGTTCAAGATATGCTCCACGTGAAAGCGTTGACCACCGTGTGAATCCACCAATGGCTGTGGTGGGGGCGGGAATATCAACTCCAAATCGTTACTTGGAGTTGCAGGCGGATGTTGGTCGTCTCCAACAACGCCTACACGATCTGTGTGATCACACCGAACAAGAGAGGCAGGGGCGTCTCTCTTTGGAGGAGTGGGTGCAACGAATCCGCCTTTATCGATCGCACGACCGATCGGAGTTCGCGTTCTACCAATTGGAGGAAGATCGGGCGCGTCAAGTCTTTCGCGACAAAGTAACTGACCTTCGTCGCCAGAATGCTGGTCTACAGAGCCAGATTGAGAAGATGGCTCGGGTCCAAAAGAATTCTTGGATGTTCTTGAGCGTGGTGGTTGTATTCCCCGAGGAAGAGACCTCGTGGTGATGGTACGGGCGGAGACGACCGACATATAATGTAGGATGCGTACGCATCCTGCGAGGCAACTCGATTGTGTACGCATTGCCTTTGCGACGTAGTACACGGAACTGGCCGATGTACTTGGGTAGTAGTTTAGTACTACCCCCATTGGTTACTACGTGCTTAGGTAGATTTACCGTAGACAGTAGAACTAAGTCTCCGACATTTAATAGAAGAAAGTTTGCTCTTCTATGTTTTTCAGCGTTCCGTTTCTGCCGGTCCACCGCGTTAGCGATGGAGTCTCGCACGCCACACTGCTTCTCGTGACTGGGAGGTCATCCTCTTCTCCATCGAGGGTGGTCTCATCCTCGCTGGTGTAGTCATTGGCGATACCGAATATACCAGCATCGTCATCCTCTTCTGGGTCAGCAATAGTGTCGTCACTATTGCTGAGATCATCAGCTTCGATGTCGATTTGATTGACATTGGCAACGTTCGTGTCGTCGATTACCTCGACACGTGATGAGCAAGAGCCAAAACGGTTTTTGCTCGAGCGAATCCTTCCCCCCCTTGAATTAGTGTCACACTCTAAATGGGTGGGTAGGAGTGGATGGCGTAAGCCGTTCTCGAAAAATGGTGTATGCGTTGTCGATGCATGCACGGAGTTGTTGATTGCAAACTCCACCATCAGCAAAAATTCGCTCCAATCTGTGAAAGATTGGACGTATCCTCGGAGTATCCCTTCAAGGACGTGGTTGACGCGTTCTGTCTGAACATCAGTCTCGGGATGGTCGGAAGTAGACATAGTCAGACGTGTCCGAGGGATCGGAACACGGATTGCCAAAACGTCGCCGTCAACCGAGGATCTCTATCAGAGACTAGTTCACGAGGTAGATCGTGGAGTCGGAATGCCGTGTCAATGAAGACACGGGCACAACCGTGTGCTGAAATTTACTCATTAACTGCAGCAAGAATTACCATCTCGCTGAATCAGTCTACGAAAACAAGAATACCATTATTATTGCGAGCATCTTCGAGGAAACCGAAGACGAAGTCCATTGAAAAGGACTGCCTGCACTCTGCCGGGATCGGTAGAGGATGTAGTGGCGCACGGGATGAAGGATTGGGCTTCACCCGTTGGCACACTTCACAAGCACGAATGTACTTGCGCACAAACTGATACTGGCGGGGCCAGTAAAAGTCACGACTTACCGTGAGATAAGTCTTCTCACGCCCACGATGCCCACTAGTTGGTGCATCGTGACACTCATACATGATGCGTAAGCGCAAATCATTATGAATGGGAATGACGACACGAGGTGTGCCGCTGGTAACGGCTGTATAATACAGCAACCCGTTGCGTGTTGTGTATCGATCCGCGGAAGATCGATACAAAGCCGGTAAATCTTTGAGAGATTTACGAGATGGAGTCACCAAATGATCCATTAGTGGCAGAAGGGTCTTATCTTCTGCGAAGGCCTTTTTATGTCGTCAAGCGACGGGACACTAGTGACTGCTGTTGCAACAGTGGTATCACCCACTGTTGGACTGCGCAGCAGACTCGAAATCGGGTCGGCGCGACAATGCGTCCGCGACGACATTAAGTCGTCCGGTTTTGTACTCCACGGAGAAGTTGTACTCCGCAAAAAAGGACAGTCACCTCGCCATCCTTTGTGAGAGGTGTGGGCTGTTTACGGCCATGCGTAATAATGCATGGTCCGTATAGACTACAAACGGTCTATCTCCAAGGATAGACCGTTTGTAGTCTAGACGCGAAACTTCGCTAGTGCATACTTCATGGCAACGAGTTCCTTGTCATGCACTGGATAATTACGCTCAGCTGCTTGCAGCTGACGCGATTGATAACAAACGACGCGCTATGCGCCGTCTGCATTGTACTGCATTAACGAGAAGCCGATTACGAAATCGCTCGCGTCACAGACCACATGGAATAGTCTGTCTTGGTCTGCAATCGCCAAGATGGGCGATTGCATCAGGCTCTGCTTGATACCTTCAAAGGAACGCTCACAACTAGCGTACCATGACCACTTCTCGTTCTTTTTCAAGAGACGAGAGAGGTGAACGGTCATCTCGGCGTAGTTGCACGAGTACTTGTGTAAGTACGCCGCTAGACCCAGAACTTTTGTAGTTCCTTAACGTCGATTGGCGTGGGCCAGTCGGTAATTGCCTTGATCTTTTCAGGATCAGGGTGTACGCCGTGTTTACTCACGATGCACCCAAGAAGTGGTATTTCGCTAGCAGCGATACACTTCTTGAGGTTGGCGTACCGCTTATGCTTGCGCATAAGTGTAAGAAACTGACGAGAGTGAGTTCTATAGACCTATAGGTCCGTCTTTCCTCCCATAGCCCGGCTATGGACGAATACATTGTCGAAGTAACTCGGTGCGAAGTCTCGCACTGGTCTCAACAGATCTGTAACACATCTGTTGACTGTGGCTGGGGCGTTGCTAAGCCCTTGTGGAATTACTAGCCACTCCCACAGCATACCGCTTGGGTTGCTCACTGCTGTGTACGGATGTCCCGTGCACGCATTAGGATATGATAGAAGCCATCCATCAGATCCATGGACGAAAAGATGGTAATTTTTGACATACCATCAATGATTACGTCCTTCCTCGGTATCGGCGTCTGAGCCGGTATCGTTGCATCATTCAACTTGTTGAATGCGTGCACTATCCTCCATCCTCCTGTGGACTTGCGCACACAAAAGGTCAAAAAGATGTGAGGGGAAGTTGACTCCCTCACATAACCCGCAGCTAAACGATCGGCAAAGAGCTTGTCGATCGGAAGTACTTGTTCACGAGGCAGTGGCCACTGCTTCATGATACGGTACTTCGAGCGCGGTTTGAGCTCGATTTCATGTCGAGTGCCTGTATCCTTAGGCAATTCGCATGGTACGGATTCAGGGAACACGTCCTTGGATTCGATCAAATCCTTATACAAAGGATTTGCCTAAAGAGACTCCCAAGATTGAGACGTGTATCGCTCAATCCGAGTCTTCTCATCGAGGAAACTTTCGTTCATGGATGAGCTGCTGAGAACCCGTTCGTTCTCGGCCAATATTACTGTCGACCGAATGTCAGTCACATACTCGTCCTCCATGACGAGTACACAGATCTGCTTGACCTTGCCACTACGCAGATCTCACAAGAACCTTTTCGGTTCTAGCGTTGGCAATTGAGTGATCTCCGAAGTCAACTTCGGAGGCGCGACCAGATCAAGTGTATAAGCGTCTACACTTGAACCGTCATTAACCAATACATTCAATGCCTCGGTTTCTTCCTGGGAACCCTTTTCCTTAAGTACGTCGGGACTTACTCCCTCGACATCTTCTAGCTGTGGTTGCGCTACCACAGCCAGGTCCTCTACGATCGACTCTCCAGCCGATCTAGGGTCATCGTTTTGCCCTGTGTGGGCAACTGGTTTATTTTCTTACTTGAAAGGTCGCCCGTTAGGCTTACACCCATATCCCGATCCACTAAACTTGTTCGAGTGGTGGAATTTCGGCGCTGCCTGTGCATCCGCACAGCCGCTGGCAGCTTCCTCCACAGTATGATTGGTTGTCACACTGTGGTCTCGTGCAGTCGTACTAACGACCGTACCGCAAGTGAGGCCATCGCACTCACTCGCAGTACATCCAAACGCTTGTGAACGCTCCAAGACGTTCATCGGATGGCCATCTGATGAACAAGTGGCAGGCATCTTCACGGTTCGATGCTGCCAGATGACCCTTGTCTCGTACCTTCTGAGCCAGGGTGATCCTAGGATGACATCAAATTTGTCATCCAAATCAAGTACGATGAAATCATCATTGTACTGCAAATCTTCTAACGTGTAGTGAAATCCCATTACACGTTTCATCACTGTTGTAGATGCGCCCGTTGCGAGGCGCACCGTCAGCCTCGTATGAGGAGTAACGCGCTCAACGAACTTGATCCTACGATCCTCTAGCGACTGGCGATGAACAAAGTTGTTCGACGCCCCACAGTCAACTAAGGCACGAAGTGACAAATCTTTTGTCACTTCTAAATTTAAGGTGATGAGGGTTACCTCATCACCAAGTGCAGAGACACACAAGGATTGTGAGTCTGGAGAAACTTTCATCAATAGATTTGCAAATTCTATTGTGGTTGCTGGAGCAGTAGGGCACTCCGCCCCTACTGACCCCGACCGTTTTTTGACGGTCCGCTACGCTGTTATGACTTCGCAACAGCGTCGGACCCGCGTCCGTTGCCCTTCTTGGCAGACGGTCGATCACTTCGCTCAGTGTTTCGAGACACTGGGCGTGAAGCACTACACTCGTAGGCGTATTGTCCTAACTTCTGACAGCGATTGCACTTTTGTAATTGCTTACTGCTTGAAGAATGAGGTCTCTTGCTTTCAACACTGCAGAGGTCCATTGGTTCTAGACCTCCCGCCTCTACTCGTCTCGAAGGACGATAGGGGGCCAAGCTAGTGTGAGCCTGTCTCACACTAAAGTCCTCTTGCACCGCAGTTGTGATCGCTTCCTCAAGCGACTTCAACTCGATGCGGAATAGGTGGTTCCTCACGGGACCATCTATGAGGTCCTGTGAGAATATCGTGATCAACACGAATTCACTTACAGGGTTCGCTACCATGAAAGTTGAAAAGTAACGAACGTGCTGAGCGTAAGCGTGAACGTCACGCTTACCTTGTTTTATCTTCAGGGGCTCTGTGAGAGTCCTAAACTCAGCTCTCGGTGGCTCAAACGTTTGGCTGAGCAAAGTCTTAAAGACCGCCAACGATTCAAACACGTTTGGATCGTATAATTGAAGATTCAGGGCCTAAGTTCTGGCACGCCCTGACCAATTCGATTTGGCAAATGCAACTTGCATTTCCTCGCCGTCGATGTGGCGAGCCTTAATGGCATCTTCCACTTCGAGGAAACACCTCAACAGGGAGTCTTCCTCGACTCCCCGGTACTTGGATACTTCAAACTTTAGAGTCTCGCGTCGACGCTCACGTGTCGACGCTGCAGTAGCAGACTGAGACTGTTGCTGTCTCAGGGGCTCAGTCTGGTGGTGACCGTGCTGATGTAGCAGGGTCAACTCAGCTCGCGACGCGTCAAGTTATCGCTGCAAGAACCTGGCGATTATGGAATGCTGTTGGTCCCTATCCCTTGAGGATAGCAGAGACCAGACAGCTTCTTCGCCAGCAGTCGAACTCATTCGTTCGACCACACTCCATTCGACATTGCTCAAATAGGAGTAACTTTCACGGATGCCATGAAAGATGTCGTCGCCTTCGTCGTCCAACATGTTCATGTTGAACGGGTTTTGTGGTCCTTGGACGGACTACAAAGTGCTACAAGGTTTAACGGGGAACCGGAGCAACACACTGGACAACCAGTGTGGAGCTACTATCACCGACAGCAGTGCTAGTGGTGCCTCGCTACCTCTGTGCGAACGTGCAGAGGAAGTAAAACAACTAGAGATAGTCTAGTTGTTGGTAAAAGTAAAACTGTATTAAATATAATCAAGTCCTAATCATTAACCTATGTCTTAGTCCTACCTTAATTATATTTATCTACAAAAATGTATGCTAAAGTCTTGCTCACCACTCATTGCGCGCGTCCATCGTTGATTGGACCGCTAGAGCTGGATGATATGGTGACCCATATCAGCCAATCGGCGAGTGTTCTGAGTATTACCCCTTATGATAATATTCACGAACATTATCAACCTTTATGACAATATTCTAATCAACAAGTATCAAGGGTTAATTACATGTAACAGGCCCACCCCGTTACAGCTGAGGTGTCGCCCTACACGTATCTCTAATACAAACTCTCATTGCCGACTCCGAAGACGGCATATTCTAAGTCTGATTCTGATTCTGATTCTGAGTCCTTGCGCGCGATCACGCAGCTTTGTATTGGCAACGAACAAGAGGGCGAGTGGATTAAGTTGGACAAGTCGATCGATCGACCGAATGGACGCTTTCTATGGTTTCAAGTGACACAATTCAAGGCCCCGACGTCGCCATCAGCACAGAATAAACAGCAGCTTATGTTATTGAAAGAGATCTGCGTCGTACGGGGTATGAAGGACCTTCCGAAAGTCTTTGAGACACTCAATGAGCCGCTTGTGAGCGCTGAGGACAGCTGCATGTGTGACTAGAAGAGCTGCGGACATATTTATGTGTCCGCACTTGCAAGTGAGGACTTTTCCGACTCGAAGTGGTCGAATATGAATCAAAAAGTAGGCGACTGGATCGATGTCTTCCATTAATTCTCTCTACGTTGGTGCAGGAATGAGCAAACTAAATTAGGAGCATGAGTACTATAAGGAGGCATTTGCTTGATTTGCGACATATTTGCATGACTGACTCCAGATCGTGATAAATATCTTCATCGTTTAAACTTAAAATCACTAGCATTGCTTGAGATGCAAAACACTGTCATATATAGCCTTATATCGTGATAAATAGCATTAGTTCGTTGCATAAATAGCTTCAGATCTTTGCATAAATAGCTTCAGATCGTTGTAATATAAATATATTACCTTTCATAAAATACCTTGTATCACATCTTGCGAAATTTTCGTTTTTGAATCACATCTTACAAAAAACCCTTACTTTAATTACGATCATATGCAGAGGTTGATATAATGCCTCTACGTTGATTTTCCAACCAGATCGGACATCAAGTTCGCTTAGCTTCCAGAACCTTCCGAGTCATAAAAAAGCTTAAACATGTCGGTTCCTCAAAAACAAAGGTATGCGATCGAGTGACCTTGTGCGGCGTAACTCGCTCAGAATGCAAATCCATGCCATTGACGTGGAATTCGCCGTGTCGGCATCATTCATCAGATGTCCTGCTGGAATCGAGTGAGATTATTCTTGCAGAAAGTGACGATCTTATCGTCGGACTAAAAAATTATGAAACAGTGTTGTTTTACTGAGACGAAAACGGCAGGGCATCGACTTTTTTCCTCGGCGGCTCTACACTGTCAAATTGGGACTTGCATGTGCCCAAAAGTCGGCATATGTAGCAATCATTCCTGGCATTTTCCAGAAATGACGGATCCAAAGTAGGCTAGACTGAGTTGGCATCTGACATGAGATAAGAAAGAGCCAGCGGAACTAGCATCGAAGCAATCAAAGCTGGGGAACCGCTAGAGAGCCTCCACAGCCTGTCGGCCAGCCTGCTGCTCCGTCATCGGCTATAAATGCGTCCTCTTAACATTAATTATCCCCCACTTCGCGGCTGCGTGCACACTGGCCGTCTCTGATGATAATTGGAAGCCACACATTGATGGTGTTGGGACTGCTCTTAACGACCCTTCACGCTTTCGCCCGACGCTTTAGTTCAATCGATGGCATGGTGACGCTAAGGCTGCACTTTCGATAAAAGAGCTAAATAAAGAAGAATTAACAAATGATTTGTATAGGATTATGAGTACGTGGTAAATATGCACAGGCTCTGCCAACCACTTGGATCTCTTTCAGGGTGAGCCACGTCGCGGTAGACGTCGAGATGACCACGAGTCCTCGTTCCTGGTCGGACGAAGTCAAGATTAGACACTCATTGAACATATACGAAAATAATACACGAGCGATAAAACACTTACAAAATACGTTACCTTGTGGGTGCTCGGATTCGCAGACTGTGTCGCTTCGTATTTCTTTGGCGTAAGCCACTCAAGAGCTCGTGCGGAGCCCCACACAAACCGCCCCGGATCCAGCCCCTCGAGCGCAGGTAGCATCCGCCATAGAAGAACTCATCTTGTAGGTCGCAGATCACATATTGCAGACGAGGTCGTTGTCCAGTACATCGATTCTCGCGCCAAGACGCGAGGGAGAGCAGCACAAAGGTGGAAATTGGACTTGTGAGGGAGAGCGAATCAAAGATTAAATTATATTAATTAGTCCACATATTTAAATCGTCATATGTATTAAAGATGAAGGCCAGTTTATTAAAACGAGTACTCTTTATAAGCTCTGTAGTGCCTTGTAGTGTCGAAGTTGCAACAATGCAGTGCAAAAGCGTGTTGCGGCTAGCATAGCTCGCGTATATGTCCCCACACGTCGACACTTTAGAAGCTCCGCCAGGACGATGATATTTTTTTAAAAAATTAAGCTATACAGATCGCTTAATGCAACGTATGCAAATCGACGCGGCCGCATAGTGGAAAGGCGCACAAAACTGTAAAGAGGACGTATAAGTAGACAGTGGTGGAGCAGCAGAATGGCTGACAGGCTGTGGAGAGAAACGCGACAGGCTGTCTAGCGATTCCCTCAAAGCTGTTGACATTGGTGGTGGCTGCCCGCGTAGCCTTCACGATAGCATGTATTTGCTGTGTTCAATATGCAAACCGCATCTCAACAAATAGACCGCATAGACTCCTTTCAATGCTTTCGGTTTAAATTGGTAGGAGTCTTCAGAATCCGGTAATGCGGCATACAACATTCTCATAGCACTTATGCAGATATTTGCATTCACACATGGCCACCTTTTCTTCGGAATTAAAAATGTATGAGACCTCCAAACTTTGTCGTCGATATGCGGATGCGTACTATAATAATACAAGGCACTACTCATCATGCTGATCGTCTGATCGTGCTGGATTCTTTGTAAGAAACCACAAAACTTGAGCGGCAGATGCGTCAAAAAAGATCAGCGGCTCTCGCGTGCGACCGTTATTACATTGATGGTCGTTGCGCAAGCCACAAGCTTTATTCTTAAAGCTCACCGTTTTGTGGTCACCGCGGTTCAAGTGTTGCACGTGCTACCCTCACGAGTCGTATTTGCAGGTCATATACACCAAAAGACGAGGGAATGCTAGTGTTGCAGCAGGTGCGTATATTTTTCTTTTACGAAACACTTGAACATCAGGCAGCAGTGCTATGGATAACTTGGTGATCAGCACCTGTCTCAGTGGTCCATATGAAGTATTGTTGCGTCTGAGATACACATAATGTGACGCAGCACAAGCTTGCTGCGAAGGATTTTCTGTGTTTCTGGGTCATGTGTACTTCTTAGGTATCACCTAGGTGTACGTCTCAAGACTTAATATATTTCTACCTGATAGAAATCGACATGAAAAACAAAACGTAGTCGCCGATAAATAAAAAAGGCAAATGCTAAATGGCTGGATTCATTTTTTATTCGGCTGGATCATTCTGATTCGATATCAGAATCTAGCTCAGGAATACGCACAATGTTCGTCACGAGTAGATCCCAAATATTCAATTCACTATTACTGTTTACCCACATGCCAGTCATTACTTCCTGGTTAGCGTTCTCTTACGGGGAAGGTTTCGCCAGTCATTACTTCCTGGTTAACGTTCTCTTACGAGGAAGGTTTCGCCTTTCGCGGCCATTTCGGACACGATCGCTCAATCTAGCACCATAACCTCGCAGTCACCTACGTCCATTAAACAGTGCGTCTCCACAAAATCAAGGATCCTGTGTCGCATAGTATTAAGGAAGTTCTAGATATAGTTGATATTGTACTGCCAAGTTGCTGTCCAGGCTAATAATTGTGTATATGACTCTTTAAATGCAAGAGTATACGCATTGATGCAGTGCCGAAGTCTGTCTTATCCCCACACCGTTCACATCCACCACATTGTGTCACGCAAAAAGGATTAAATCAGGGGTTGATTGCCGCTTTCTACGGCATCAAATTATTCATCATCCGCTCTCAAATTCATAACACCTACGGCGCCGTCACTCGCGTGCACTAATCTACGACGCATCAAGCAAGCGGCCTCCAATTATTACCAGTACATAAATGCCCGAGTCCTTTATCGTCGAATATTCACTCACAAACCATTTTCTTTCAGCGTTTGTTAGATCACTACTCTTTCGGATCCAACTACTTATCAGGTCCACGCACATTTTACATTTTCCCCAGTATATTTGGAAGCGGACAGTACATCTTAATCCATGGCGTCTTCATAGAGATCGCACTCAGCACTCCAGCATTCGGACCATTCGGTTCTCCTGACGTTGTAAGCGCCACAGCAGCTACACCATGAAAGTAGCCACGTATCTGACTATAAATGAGATTGAATGTGCGCACGCACCGACTTGACCCAGTACTCCGTCTCTTTGGCTGTACTTGCTTAACAAAACATCTTTGGTGCAGGTGTAGCTCTTCCAGGGAATGTATCCGCCGTAAGATCAAAGCCGCCTTTCATGATCTCTATGTCATCTTACCGGTAATAGAGATATCACCATCTTGCATGTAATTGAACGGATGCCCTTCTGCTAGTACGAATCAGCGCGTCTTCTAATTGGTAACGCGGGCATACTGGGCACGGCTTAGTTCATGAGGAATCCCTTTTTACACGAGACGAAGGTGTTTGTGACATCGTCATATAGACACGACGAGGAGGATGTGGCACGTCCAAGTGTTTCGCAGACGACAGCGGTGACAAGTCCGCAATGTATTATGTTGCGCGTACTAACAAACGCGCCTGTGTTGTTGTTGCTCGAGTTCGGCCAGGAAGTAAGGAATGTAGTAGGGTTTTAGCCGCGAATTGCAGTGAATTCTTCATTTTGAGCTTTGCACGGGCAAATTGGTAAACAGTAATAGTGAATTGAATATTCGGGATCTACTCCTGATGAAATTGGGCGTATTTCTGAGCTACTTCTGATAACCAATCAGAATGACCCGGTTGAATAAGAAATGAACCCAGCCGTTTAGCATTTGCCATAAAAAAGTAACTCATTTCTAATTATTCCATCTTGGAGAATGGATCCCTATTGTTTATAACATTCTTCTCGTTGTCCTTTAAGCCGGAAGCGCCACGACAGATGTTTTCTCGGCAAACAAACTCAAAGTCGAATTGTGGTCGTGCCTATGTTATCACCGACCACTCTATCCAACCAAAAAAGCAATTTCTATCCACAAACTATTTCAAAAAAGTAAATCTCTTAAAGCCACCTCAACCTCAATCGTGCAATCTGTCACAAATTAACACAAAAACGTCGTCTTTCATACCCGCCCCACCAGTAGCTCCACTCCTAATCGCCATTCACACTTCATCTTCCCTCCTCTGCCCACCATGTCGTCAATTGCGCTACATGTCACCCGCCGCATGTCCTTCACCACCATCCACCACCGTCCAAATATTCTACGGGCGCTCTCCAGCTCCACCCACAGCGCTGGCTTCTCGTACCCCGGGGCCCGATCCCTCGATCAACTGGTCAAGCTCGAGCTCCTGAAGACCGAACCGCCACGTAAAATTCGCCAAATCTGGGAAAACTTCCACGCCGACAAGCACGACGCTGTGGCTGCTACACTCGAAGCCACTGAGTTCCAAAAACTCACGAAACGAGCCGAAGCTGCGCCTTATTTGATCCTGCCCGTGTACCGGCAAGCAGGTTACTTCAACATGTTGAGTCAATTCCAGCAGTCGTGTTTCCTGGTCACGTACTTGGAAGCATTCAAGGCAAATGCAAGCACGGCACCTCCTTGTGTAGCCATTTCGTTGTACGACCATTTGCTCAAGGACAAGGACTTGATGCTAATTCGTGCGGACGTGATCAACATGCTGGACAAAAAAGAGTCGCAGCTCTTGATGCAGCAACTACTTGCCAGTTACCAACACGACGAGATCTACGACCACGTGGATAAGTTTAACAACAAGCCGGACGCATTCGACTTTGAAGCGTATCGTCTACTGCTAAAGGACAGCAGTGAGCAGCACTCGACAAAGGGGTAGACTCGACATATTTGGGGTGAACAAAATGAATTTCTTGGCTTAAAACATCTCTCGCTGACTCGCTAACTCTCTTGGCACTTGCAATCAGGCATTACAGGTACCTATCATCTACAGATGCTGCTGCTACTTTCTTACTGCTGAGCTTTCTGCGCTGCCTGGGCCTCTTGTCTCTTGGCATGTTCCGCCTGGAAGAGCACAAGAGCTTGTTGCGTCGTCGCGTCCGCCTCAAGTCCCAAAGCCTGGTACTCGGGAGCGTAAGCTTGGGCAAACCCCTGAAGTGAGCTCAGGAAGAACTCCACCTCGTCCACCTCGTCTAGCAGACTGATGTAGTCGTCGTCACCCTCGTCATCATAGCTGAACTGACCTTCAGCTTCCTCGCGTAACTGGCGAAGAATGGCATAGTACTGGTCGTCAACCACGTCCTCGGCATCTTCATCCGAGGCATAGCCACCGTTTTCCAGCAGCCCCTCGAGGTTCTCACCTTTCTCGTTGTCGCTATCGGCTTCCTCCCCATCTTCCAAGATACCGGCAGCTGGGTTCTGAATCGAATCGACAAGCACCTTCATGGCAGCCTGGATCAGCTGCTTAGAATCCAC
>JH598269.1:299977-316055 GCA_000173235.2 Hyaloperonospora arabidopsidis Emoy2
ACGATTGCAAGACGCGCCGCCATTGACCATACCGGGCAATCCACACGAAACAACACACATGGGGCGAAGCGTAAATATATGAAATCTCCGACTACACGAAGATCTAACTAAATCTCACCACTACAAATGCAAGCGAAAAGCGTAGCCACAGCAGCACAACGCTAAGAATCCGCATCAACTACCGCTCAACACAAACTTAGTCGACCTCCTCCATCGTGCTTTCCTCCTCGTCCTCGCCCTCAAGCGGCGGCAAGTCCTCCATTGCCTCGTCAACAGCTTCGTCATCGTCGTCAATGCTCAGGCCTAGCTTGATAAGACGGTGGATACGGTTGGCGAACGTCGTAGGCTCATCCAGACTGAATCCAGACGTCAGCAGCGACGTGTCGTACAACAGCCAGATCAAGTCCTTCACCGTCTTGTCGCTCTTGTCAGCTTCGGCCTTCTCGCGCAGCGACTTGATAATCGGGTGCAGCGGGTTGATCTCCATCGTCTTCTTCGACGACATGTACGACGAAGTGCTGCTGTCACGCAGGGCCTGCGCCTTCATGATACGCTCCATGTTAGCCGACCAGCCGTACTCGCCCGTGACCAGAACACACGGCGATTCGACAATACGGTTCGAGATCTCCACCTTCTCGACCTTGTCGTCAAGAACCTCCTTCATCAACTTGCACAGTCCTTCCGTGGCAGCCTTAGCTTCCTCGAACGACTTCTTCTCGTCCTCCGACTCCTCCATCTTGAGACCCTCCTTGGTGGCACAGATCAGCTTCTTGCCCTCGTACTCCTTCAGCTGCTGCACAGCGTACTCGTCAATGGCATCCACCATAAACAGCACTTCATACCCCTTCTTCTTGAGCTTCTCGATGAATGGCGAGTTCTCCACCGCCTTCTTGCTCTCGCCCGTCACGTAGTAAATACCAGGCTGGCTCTCCGGCATGCGCGTAATGTAGTCATCAAGCGAAGTCAACTCCTCGCCAGACTTGGTCGAGTGGTAGCGCAGAAGCTTGGCAATCTTCGTACGGTTGGTCGAGTCCTCGTGGATGCCCAGCTTCAGGTTCTTGCTGAACGCCTCGTAGAACTTGGTGTACTTCTCGTTGTCCTCGGCAAGCTCAGCAAACATCTCAAGACACTTCTTGATCAGGTTCTTTTTAATCACACGCAAAATCTTGTTCTGCTGCAGCGTCTCACGCGAAATGTTCAGCGGCAAATCCTCCGAGTCGACCACACCCTTGACGAACGAAAGGTACTCGGGCATCAAGTCCTCGCAGTTGTCCATAATGAACACGCGACGCACGTACAGCTTAATGTTGTTCAGTTTCTTCTTGGCGCCACCTTCAAACATGTCAAACGGCGCGCGCTTGGGCGTGAACAAACACGCCTTAAACTCCAACTGGCCTTCCACCGAAAAGTGCTTGACCGCCGCATGCTCCTCCCAGTCGTTGGTCAACGACTTGTAGAACGACGCATACTCTTCGTGGGTCACGTCTTCCGGTTTGCGCATCCAGATAGGCTTCTGGCTGTTCAAGTGATTCCAATCGTGCGTCACCTCCTTGATCTTCTTCGTCTTCTTCTTCTTCTCGCCCTCCTCCTCGTCCTCAACTTCCTCCACCTTGGGCTTATCCTCGTCGCCCTCCTTCTCGTCTTCCTCCTCCTCGTCGTCCGTCACCTCCTTCTCCTCCGTCTTCTCCACGTACAGCTTAATCGGAAAGCCAATGAACTCAGAGTGCTTCTTCACCAAGTCCTTGAGCTTGCGCTCCTCCAAGTACTCCAGCATGTCCTCCTTGAGCTTCAGCACAATGCGCGTACCACGCAGAATGGGCTCCGACGTGTCGGGCGTGACCGTAAACGAGCCACCAGCGGCCGATTCCCACACGTACTGCTCGTCGTCATTGTGCTTCGAGTGCACCACGACCTTGTCGGCCACCAGGTAGGCCGAGTAAAAGCCCACGCCAAACTGACCAATCATAGAGATGTCAGCGCCAGCAGCCAGGGCTTCCATGAACGCCTTGGTGCCTGACTTGGCGATCGTGCCCAAGTTGTTAATGAGGTCGGCCTTCGTCATGCCAATGCCCGAGTCCTGGATCGTCAGTGTGCCATTAGCCTTGTCCGGGATCACCTTGATCTCGAGGTTCTTGTCTGTGTCTAGTACCGACGCGTCCGTGAGCGACGAGTAGCGGATCTTGTCGAGCGCGTCGGACGCGTTCGAAATGAGCTCGCGCAGGAAAATGTCCTTGTTCGAGTAGAACGTGTTGATGATCAGACTCAAGAGCTGGTTGATGTCGGCCGAGAAGGCGAACGTTTCAGCTTCAGTAGTGCTCATGGTGGTGATTGAAGTGTGTGAGTGAATTGAAATCGAGTTGTGGGCAACGCGGATGATTGAGAAATGACCGACAGCTGCGGACGACGGGCGTTGCAGGCCAGCCAAACGAGGGCGTGCCCAATTTAGAGCAGGCGATCTTTCTTGTTTTGGGGCCGACGCAGCAAGGCTTCGAAACTTCGATTCATCGAAAAGCAGGGCGACAGTAACGGTTAGTAGTGGAAAGATAGGAGGATGGGAGGGTAGACCTGTGGATGGCTTCGAATCTTCTAGATTGCGACAATTTAGTTCTTCGCCGGGACGGTGTCCTACATCAAGTCTGACAGGTCAGCGCATCAGCGGTGACTATCGAAAACCACGGGTCGGACAATATTCGGTTCTGCGTCGGGTCCGTCGCAGATGTGTCGATTTCGGGTTGTCGATCTCGAAGCGCGAATGTTCGAGACGGAGACAAGAACCACGACGAGGCAGCGTTGAACAACCGAGTAGCCGATTACCTCATAGGACTTTCTATGTGGGACAAGCAGGGGCAAGGTAACGTGAGTAGAGGTGAATCGACTCGAAGCTACCGTTCGGTCTGGCTAGTCATATCACTATCGAGAAATTACAATTTCTAGTCAAGTTCAACTTGCACCATTTGTTGCACGGAATAAAGTACAAGCCAAAGCTGTTTCGCCCATCGTACCTCCTCTTAAGCTTAAAAGATGAAGCTTACCCATGTTGTAGCTTTAAATGCAATATAGTGCCACCTATTCCTGCTGCAAGTGCCTTGTACGACCAGACATTCGTCCACATACCTATTGAGAAATGGCTTCGCTTCTTCTTACCGTAGCTTCAACATATTTAACCCCGCAATAATGAAATTAATCAGAACACACTTGCCGTCCCACGTCCTTGTACCTTTGCAACTGCACGTCATGGCCCGATAAAATGTAGGTGGCGGGTCTATCACGTCATTTCAAACCCGGCATTGGATGACACGGACGTGAGCAGCTTTGCGCGAAGCACCTTGTACGACGAATAGGTGGGCAATTTCAATATGTTGAAACAAGTCGACGAGCTGGGCAGCAACTCGTCATCGCGTCGAATTGGGACCTTCTGCACGCAAAATTGGGGCGTGAGCGAGGCAAACCCAAGCGACGGCGCGCGCTGGCAACTCGTTGTGAAGCGCAAAAAAGCCGCTTGCTCGGAAGGTGTGAAACTCGCAACTGCTTGCCACAGCCACGTCACCCGTTTATCGAGAGCATAGTAGCCGCCAGCATACCGGGTGTTGATCCGGAGATCCTCGACGTCGAGCTTGCCGCTCTTGCCCGAAATCAGCACCTGGAGCTCGGGCTCGTTGAACATCTGAAGCCAGCGCGGGTTGATGAGGTCGGATAGACCCAAGCGAAACGCTGAGCACTGTTCGCGCGTTTGGGTGTTGAGGTAGTAGTTCGCAACCAAGTGGATGTAGCGCGTCTTGTTTCGGTTCGTAACGGCCACGTTGCCTCCTCCTGGAATGATCTCAATCTCCTTTTGCTCCCCAAATGCATCTTGAACGACAGTGTGTGTCAGGCCAAGATCCTCGATATCACCATCGTACGACTTCAGAAACATCAGATTCTGCTCGACCGAAAACACACATGCAGGTCATGTCGTTACATAACCATGATCGAATGTTTGTTGCAACATGTAGCACATGTACCTTATAAATTTCAGGGTCCAGGGATGGCAATTCGTTCAGCTGATTGAATGAATGCAGCAGCTTGGAAAGAAAAAAGTGCGCAAACTTTGGCTGCACCACAATGCCTTCATACAAAGCCTTTCCAAGTATCCGACCAACGAACTGGAATAGCGTCAGGTGATCGCTTTCGCGCGTGAAATGACTTGAGGCGGAGTTGGGGTTGGGATACAACAGCTGATCATGGGTCGTCAGGAAAAGCCCGTATTGCAGATCAAAGGCTAGAGTTGCCAGGTCTTCCCAAAACTCTTTGAACAGTCCTCCAGCATCGATACCGACTTCTTCGCGACCAGCTGAGTTCACGAAAACCACATTGATTCGCTTTTTCAGGCTTGTGCGGATCGTATTTAGTTTCCTTAAACCGTCTTCCAGGACAGCATCACGACGGATGCGGATGCGGTACACTGAGCAGCCTTGATTTTGATGGATCTCTTTGTCAGCCTTGACTAAGCGCTGAAAGAGCTTAACCCGGTCAGGAAATGGCACAAGGTACGGCATCGACTGGATCAGCTTGTTGGCTCGAGGCGTGCCTAGCAAAACTTCTTCTATGAGCTGATGACTATCGAGCTCTGTAATGATCCTGCAACGTAGACTTGAGTCAGTACTGCTGTAGATATCTTCTCTAGCACCAACATGACGTACCAGCTCGAGACGTTGCAAAAAGGCCGACGAGAGCATCGATTGTACAGCACTCTCATTAAGCGGGTACCCGCCTCAACGACAAATATGCCAAATGTGACTGATTCCGAAGACGGAGCAACATCACCATACGTCCAATAGGCCTCATGAAGCGCATGTTTTAGACTCAAAACAATACGCTCAATCTGACAAAGGGGAAGCGGATATTCTTGCTCGTACATCTACAGAACGCAACGGTCGCACGAAAAACAGTGAGCATGCCGAGAATCGATACGAAGCCATTAACCCAGAGAAAAAATACTATGTCCAGTGCTGTTGCACAGTCTTCTTACCTCTTCATCATCCACAACAACCAGAAGATGTTCGTAGCACATGAAAAATAGCGCCAGCATGCACACATACGGATCTGAACTTCGAGCATGCAACAAATCCATATTCTACTACAATTGTTAACTACATTCTTGGCGGTAAACAAAATCGAAGCATAAAGACGTACCTTGATAAAATCCTCAAACCTTTCGGTGTCTTGCAACACACACCACAGCATACGTACAAGGGATACGTTCTGAACACTTGCACCACTTTCAGCAACCTCGACATGATAGAAAGCCAGTGTGTTGAGTAGACGCATCGAGTAAGATCGCTGCCTCCAGCCATTGTTTCCCCATCGGAATAGGAATGTGCCACAAAGATACGATAAGGCCTTCACATTTTCCAGAAAAAACGGCTGAGAGCATTCAGCTAGCTTCAAACTTCCAGCTCGCTGGATATCCGTAGCCTCGGTGGGACAAACCACCCCCTTTGCAGCCATTTGGCGTGCCTCCTGAGAGGTGTTCTGGAGCTCTGATGTTCCACCTACAAAGTCTCCGTCACTTCCCCGCCTTCGTCGTAGCCCAGCCTTTTCGAGTATACTTCGAGCCCAAGTCGCCTTCCCGATCGACTTCATCTTTTGCCATGTCACTGACAGCGATATGGACAATGATGACGCCGACGCAATGTCGCCAAAACCAAATTGTTCCTGATGAACATACATAACCATGTCAGATATAAGTGCATAATGGCAAGTAGAGGTCGTCTTACCGCAATCGTAGGTGCCTCGGGGCACATTGGTGTCGGCCTTTGAATTGCCAGTGGAAAGCGAAGAGCAATCGGACAAAACGGAAGGAGATGGTTGCACATTGACCGCAAGTACTGATCATTTACCAAAATCTGCAGCTGCTCATTTAATGCTTCCGGAAAAACCACGGGCACAGAATGAGAATCGGATACCTTCGTCCAGGTTACAGCTACTCCTGATGCAGCATATGTTGCGGGTGGGACGGATTGAAGCAATTTTGAGAGGAGCTGGACTTCCTTTAGCACAATGTGGTCCGTTTTATTCTCCACCCTGCGCGTAACACACTTGTCAGATCATGATTATTGTGCTGCGTACAGATCAAACAAACACAAGAACACCTTACCGGTCAGAAATCCAAAGGACATTGCCCAGAAACCATGCCTCAGACGTAATTCCAGCAACAGGTGAAGCAGGAAAGTCAAACACTGACATGTGCAGCCCTGCACTAAGGAGTCTGTCCCACAGCGACACATCTGCAACTTTGAGCATCCGGTCGACGCCAACCAACTGGTTCAAAATTGGCACTGAAATGACCTGCTGAGCGCACAGATTACAAAGAAGACAGTGTCAGAATCACGACTCGATCACGGCACAGTACCTACACTTACTTCCATTACAAACTGCTCAAGAATCCCGCTAGTTGTCGTGAGAAGATGCACCACAAAATCTACCAGAGCGTTGCAATATAGAGACTCCTGTATACGGTATGTGATAGGGAGATAGTTTCGTGCGCAAATCAACCCTTGCCTCACAATCTGCATCAATGGAGCGCTTTTCAATTCACTGTACAGCATCTTCCGAGCTCGTTCCATCGGATGAATCACGAGCAATTGGCCAGACAGCAAGTATCGCAGCATCTCTGGTACCGCCTCTGCTAAATCCCGCACTGTCTTGAATCCCAATGAGACTTTCACGTCAGTGGACAGCACCGAATTACACTGCAGACACAAATCGATGAGTCGTCGCAACAGCCAGTCTCTCTGCACCTCTCTCGCATCGTTGATCCCATCAGAAGAAGCAGCTAACGAGTCGGCAAATAGCGCACTTAGCCTCAACATCCTCTCGGCGTCTTCAGAACTTCCAGTACAGAAAAATACCACTAGACGAAGCAGCTGCAGCACGACTGGCAGTTAGTTACCGTGTAGATTTCGTCAGAAGCACCAATTGGCAGCATTCTTTTACCTCAAAAAGTGATTCATAAGGCAGCGCCATGTCATGAAGCTGCAAAATGACCTTCAACTGATCAATATCGCTCAATTTCTGATCGTATTCGACGCGCATCTGAGTCCGCAAGCGGCGAGCAGCGAGTCGTCCGCGGACAAACCTCTGTATGTGCTGCGCTGCGACCTCAAGCTCCTGTTTTTGTATCCTTGCCTTCCTCTGCTCTCTCGCCAGCTGCAGCACCCGTTTGCGATCGCTTTGGCCGCTTCTTTTGCCTCCACGGGCCAGCTCTTTGTCGCGCAGGAACATCTCGGCTTTGAATCTGATACTGGACACAGGAAGTAATGCCTCAATCTTGTCTTGCCCAATGACAATCGACGATAGTGTAGCCATGTTAAAATCGAAAAGTGGATGCACTATGCAGAGGGTGGGACGCTGGTCAATTCGCAACAAAAATAATAGAACAAGCCTTATAATGCTCGATCATACGAGACGCTCAAGCAGCGATCGAAGGATCAAAGCTGTCTCCGAAAAATTACTGTCGTAATTAGAAATCTAGTAAAGAATTGAGTAGGCCTAAAATAGTTCAAATGTTGCGAGCTAAGGATCTATGTGATTTCACTTAGCGATTTAAGAAGCTGTAACACTACATGTGATAGCACAAGTTGGTGTGCCGGTTCTGAGCTGACCCCGATTTTAACACTGTTCGTGCAAGCTCCCAGATTCATTGTGCGTACGTCGCCAAGGTCATCCAGTCGTCGAGAAGCATGCCAATAGCGCATAGCTTGCGCAACTATGCTCGCGATGATGGCGCGGCAGCAATATAGATGCGATAGGTGGCCAAGTCAAAGACAGTGAATGGTATGCGACTTGAAGTAGTGAATGCACCGCACTCCTGTGCACTAGCGCATAGTTCATTTTTACTGTCTAGTTTATCTAGATTAATGCACGGCTACCTACATGTCCGTAATCAATGTATGTTACCATGACACTTGCCGTAAACATGATCCCAATTAAGTGACGCCATCAACCTTCTAACACGTAGTGAGCGGTGTCATCTCAGCACGAAGGATGAGCGCGAACTTACCTGAGCGGCTAATTTCTGTACTGGGATCTGGCTAATACATTAGGCAGCAAGGATTTATGAAAAATCGGATGAAATGGGCCTACTTGTTGCTCAGAATGACAACGAAACTTAAAATAGAATCCAATACAGCTTAAGTTTTATCGCGATCTTATCTAAGAATGCACTGGAATTGCATAACTAATGGGCCCACAACATTTAAATTTAATAAACGAATACATAAGCGATAAATCTGGAAAACCTGTACATGAACCAGCATGAGCCTATCAAGAATGCATTTAGGTGACACCAAAGATAGCATATGTTTAATATGTACTGTATTAATTACCATCGAGGCACAGAAATACTATTATTTTTATATAATTAAGTAAGTGCTCGCGACAAGGCCAACTAACTATAATGATAGATTTTTTGGTCAGTAAAAATTGTGCGCAGCAAACGGAACGGAGTCGCTTTATTTGAAGCCTGTCGAAGCAATTATATAATTCCTGCAAAACGCTAATAAGATAGGGGAGCAAGCTCTGGAGCTTGCCCCTTAATATAATAAATATTGTAAGGAGAACTGATTGAAGTTGCAAAACACTATACAACAGCAGCAGTCACTGAAGAAGGAGTATGATGCTGTTAAAGTCTGTATTAACCTAGTACAGCATACTTGGGCAACGCGATCAGCCTTTACTTATGAGCGTCCACCATTTGCCTTTATGATCATATTCACCTTTGATCGATTTTAAGCCAATCCCAGGCGTGTGTCACAATAGTGACCTTGCCAAAGAATGACTTCGTATGTGCCTATATACCTATGTGATAGGGACAGGCTAGATCGCACTTAAATTGCGAGCCCGAAGGGTAAGCTATTAGTGAGTGTACGCAAGGTTGATTGCCGAACATTTAAATCCTATTTATCTGTGTCTGTCTGTCTGTCTGCCTGTAAATAACGCGGTTAGGTGTAGCTACACGTATTAAGTGCGATCTAGCCTGTCCCCACCACATAGGTACATAGGTATATACAAATTCACTCTTTGGGTAGGTCAATATTGTGATGCACGCACGTGATTGGCTGATAATCGATCAAAGTGAATATGATCACATAGTCAAATGCTAGACTCTCATCAACAAAGGCCGATCGCGTTGCCCTAGCCTACTGTACTGGTTTAATACAGACATTTACAGCATCGTACTCATTCTTCAGTGTCTGCTGTTGTATAGTGTTTTGCAACTTGATTCAGTTCTATGAACTGGATTACTGATATCAAAGCTCCAGAGCTTGCTCCCCTATCTTACGTGTAGCTACACCTAAACGCGTTATTTACAATCACAGAAACAGACACACACATAAAGATAAGAACGATTTTAAAGTTCGGCATTTAAACTTGCGCACAGTCACTAATAGCTTCACCCTTCGGGCTCGCAACAATAAAGGTTGTAGTAAAGATGTTATCACTACGTGTCAATTTCGACGACCGTTATTACTGAGTCGTATTATTATTCCTCTCAATATATGTGCGAGATTCAAGTGTACGTTGCTACTAAGCATTTACTAGGCCTTACTTCCATGCAAAAACGTCATAGATGGGAGCGTCGCGGATGTTCTTGATAACAGAAATAACATCTCACATCGCAAATAAGTAAAATAAAACTCATCGATCACCATTATAAGTTAACATGGTATGTAAAGTCGCAGGGTGTATCTAGTAATTCATTTAAATCTCGTCGGATATAAACAGTGATATAATAGTCATGCCTAAGAAAATATGCTTTCACATGCTTCTTCACTAGCAATAATTAATGGATCGTGGAATGCTAGCCTAGTATAGGATTTACCATCACCCCTCCAACAAATCATAAGGGTATTGTGCGGCTTGACGCCAATTGTTTTCTTCTGTTCGTCAAGAACTGCTACGATGGCTAAAAACATATTTGGTCCCTTCTAAGAAGTTGCTGTTGCACAAAAAATTATAGTCTTCCACCTCGTTAGTCGGTCGTTTGGGGCCATTAATGAGTAGGGATCACAAGGAGGATTTATGAATACCAACCCGTAACACATCCCGTTTGTGGCCGATTCTAATAGGGTGAAGGCATCATGTACACATTCATGGTCTGTTTGGAGTGCAAAAAAACAGGCATGATTTGAACCGACAATGACTCGATGTTAAACTGATAATGTTGATCATAGCAGCTCCTTACATTTACTGTATGAATATAAACTCAGATTACTAAAATCGGTGTACTCGATCATTAAATGAATCCATTCTTTGTGCACCATAGTGTCAGCGATCTTTTGAACAGCGGTTGGTATGAGGATTACAATAATCGTCTTATATGGAGAAACTTAATGGTGGAGTTTCTACGATGATGACTTCTTCACAACAACTTGAAGCAATATGACGTATTTATCACTATACCGGCTATTTATATACTGATCTGAAGGGGACTTTTCGATGTTAAATAAAACTTCCATATCATACCGACCTCTCAAGGTCAGTCTAATCTACCAACAGCAATAACAGTGATGTGTTACATCTTTATGGCATGTGGCTTATCTAGCTACAAGAAGCGGTATTTTGGAAAGATGTATGGTGAAAAGTCAGACCGAACGTGATTGATGCACTCCAATATCCTTGAATCAACCATGCAAAACTGGATTGACAAATATTGAATCGGTCGGACGTACTAGAATGGCCTATATGGTACCCCGATTCACAATATTCATTTGACAATCGTGATGGGATATGCACCGTAGGGGTCACAGTTTGAGCATGATTGGATAAAAGGGTGGTGCAAGACACACTCTCTGACTAACGACTTGGGCAAAATAGCGATTTGTATGATGGTGATTTTCAAGGTACCAGACTTAGATTACAAGACGATATAAACTCGGTATGGATCACGTGTTCAACACTTATCAGTACATTATATGTATTATCGTTTACACGAATGATCGCGACCGTTTGTGTACACGATATCAGATACGATTATTGGTGACAGGCCGCAGACTGGACGACGTGATGGAGAACGGGAGTTTTATAGTCACTTTACTGGTAGACTTTCGACTAGTTCATGCAGAGGGTGTAATTCTACTTTTTAGCAAGCCACGTGGATAAACATTTTGAAAAGTAGCGACTCTGGTCTCCCAAGTACAACACCTTGGAGTTATCGTAGATTCTACGATCGTTACCCCTGGATTGCTCGTATAAGTTCAAAGAGCGCTCATTTACGTAATTAGCTGGATCTGACACAGAAATTCACTAGAAGCATTGGGATTCTATAACCGCGAGGCAATTCAAGTGAAAATCCAAGTATCTAGGCAACAGTCGAGCGATTCTGGACATATCGGGTGCAATATGCGCATGATATTCCAATTTCTGGATGATAGCATTCACAAGAAAAATCGCTACACAATAGCGGAAAGTTGCATATAAATACCAGTGCAACGATCAAAGTTCCATATCTAAACCACAAGAAATAAACACCATCATGCAGGGCACAGTTCCAGGCCATACGAAGTGTTTGGGCCAGCCCAGCCACCGAAATTACAAGGGAGTAAAAAATACATACAACGTATCCGTTCGTAATTGGCATGTCTAGGCAACATTTAAGACCGCTTATCACGTCGGACTTTTTGCGATGACATTATCCCCACACGACTGTCACAGAATCCAGGGAGATCTTGGTAATCGTCACTTGTGCATAGTAACCGAACTATAAGTCACCTTCAAGTAAAAATTGATCATGGTCAACAAGGCTGCGACTCAACATATTATCATCGAAATCTTTAGTGCCTATACGGACCATGGCGATGTCGAGCTCGATTATGTGCGGATACTACCAGCTTAAAGGGTATTAAAGTCAACCTACCTGCGCACGAACACTATAAAGGAGTACACATTAAAAAAATGGGTTTGTCCTGTGCACGAAGGCTCCGTTCCATGACCTGACCCGAACAGATGGAGACATACTTCCCAGATGCCGGATTCGAGCGTATAGCTATGACAGAAGGACGGTCATAAAATCTTGCATCTACGAGAATGGGGAGCAGCATTAATTAGTGGGTACACTGATACATTCCGTATATTAAATCTGTAGAGGTACAAGCGCGAGAATGTGTAGTATCTATACCAGAAAGAAATTTATCCTATGTTGTATTCGGTTACTCACTTCGAAATATTGAAGGCAATATCAGTCCCCTCATATAAGAATAGGTGCTCAACATGATTTATCCATTACCAAAGATGAGAAGAACGAAGCCAGACCTGTTAACACAAAATATATTTCCTGACGGCAAGTTGAACAGTCGTTTGCATTGTTCTACCCTTCTTCCGATATAAATATAAACAAATGCAGCAGATCAAAGTCCACATAGAGTCTAGTCGGAAATTGGTGCGGGCCATGTTTGGGCTTAAAATGCATATAACAGACGCATAGAAATTAATGGTGATCATGACCTAAACTATAATAAAAATGTTGAGCCATCGAATGATCGTCTAACAGTGATACCACTTTTAATCGCACCTGTGGATCTCCAAGTCAGATATAAAAATATGTTCTACGTCGGTCGCTTTAGGCAGCGCTATCAGTAAGGGGCTCCTTCCGGTGAAGAAAACCCTTGTGCTCAAGCATCTCCAACAGATACATGTGCTCACGATGCTGGCTCTCCGCCTGCTTCTGAAGTTCAGATATCTCCCCGCGAAGCCGAGAGATATCCTGACGAGCTTCCATCAGCTCCTCGAGGAGAGAACGCGGTTCCCGCTCATTCGCAAGCTGGGCGAAGCATACTCTGCCCTGTCCTTCTCCCTATCTGAGCTCAGATGGTTTATATTGCCAAGCCAATCCAGACGCCTGCCTCTCTCGTGTTCGACGTCCTCGCGCAACTCACACGTTACGCGGTCGGGCTGACTCACAGCATCAGATCGGTCCTTCAAATCCATGAAAGGATGTGTTTCCTCCTTCACCACATCCATTGGTTAATACGCGCAGTGGTCAACGCTTCGTGGAACGACTGTTGAACCTTTGAACATATGAAAGGACGTCGGACGAGTTACCTCGTCCGGTGGCGCGGCTATCCACCCTCAGCGGATAGCTGGGAACCTCGCTCGCAACTGATTGTGGACGTGTTGGGCCTTGTCGAGCAGTATAACAAGGCACATCCGATGCCGAAGAAGGTCCATCGGAGAACGAGCGTCCAGCACGTTTGTAGAGGGATTGCAAATTATCTATCCCCTCGTACATCTCCGACGAGACACGAGCCCTCCACCAGCGATCGATCATAGATAAATATTTTCTAGGAGCTCGTGCCAATGTTGTGTGGACAACGTTGGCACAAATCACCCCAGGAGAGACATGGTAACGCGGCCTCTCTTGATAACCGATGAAGTTCGTAGCATGCACCGGTAGTAGTCCGCTTCAAAACCCTATTTCGAGATAGGGTCAACTTATCAAGCCAGGAATCACGCCCATTCTCCCCAACATTGTGGACGAACGCGTTCCACGCCTAAATCAGCGAGGCACCATCACGTTTATGGTTCCCGCTGTAACATCGATGTTTGAAGATCACATCGATGTAAAAGTCATGCTCAGTACGAAAGTCACTCGCATTAGAGTCAAGGCCATGAAGCTTTGATTAATCGAATAGTAGTATTCGATAACGATTGCTTAAGTGTCGGAAAAGAGATCCAACACTCCCTGAGGAGGCAGCCACGCCTTCTTCTCGGGAGCAATGCGCATAACGTCGCGATCTTTGGATTCTTGCGTGGTGTCAATATAGCACCGACACCACGTACAGCAAGGTCGTCCTGATTGTGACGCATCACTGCGTCACCGTCATCATCGTTTAACTGGCTCTTGCCCCCTCGATTAATCTCGAGCGTACGACTCCTCCTTGGAGACGGAGCGTCCGCCTCGTTAGACGATCCGAAGATGTCATGACGCTCAAAAATAGCTCATTGCGCTTCGCGAGCCCAATTTGCTCGGCTCTGTTTCAGCCACTCCTGGCTCTGTCTTTGCGGCTGTCTTCGTCGAGCCGGTGTCGCCATCCGACTCACCAGAGTATATGAGCTCGAGCTCGTAATCTTCGAGGCCACGCGGTGCACTACCGCATGAACCTACAGCAGCGACTGCTGCAGACTGAGTAGAGGAAGCAGCAGGCAGGCTGTCGCCCGCTGCACTCATGGCCTTTGCCTCATCCGCCGCAGCGGATCGTAGTCACATTGCTGCGTTTCCAGCAGCTTTTGCTGCACACCGCATGGACTTGTTAACCATGCGTGAGATCGGAGGAATGGTTGAAATTGACCAACAAGTGCTTGCATGTCCCAGAGTCACCCATTGGAGTCACCCACTCATCAATAAGTCACTAATGTGACTGAATGATGGTTAAGGGGGGTGATGTAATGGGTTGCCTCCGTTACATGATAGTTTACACAAGGGAAATATCAAGTACGAATATTCTATTACGACAGATATTATATTCTCACAATATTGGCTTAACAAGTAATATTGTGTTGCAGAAGTAATGCGCTGCTCATTGGTTGATATATATTAATGATATCAACCAATAAAGCCGAGCCACAACAGAAGAACGCAATGAGTGGTGAGAAGATAGTTACAATACATGTTTGTATTTCGATACAGTTAAATGAAGACTAAACATGATTTTTTATTAACAGGAGATTAACTATACTAAATACAGTTCTACTTTTTATCCTTTTCTCATGTTGAAACCTTCCTCTGCACGACGCGTGTACGTGAATTCTCGAGGCACCACCTTACTCTGTGTTCAGTGTAAGTAGATTGTACTGTGACAGTACAAGCGATCAGTGCTGTAACGGGGTCACACGACCGTTACCGTCCTAAAGGGATATACCTTGTATGTATGATATACAATCCCAAGTCTTATCCGTGATAATTGATGTGGTTGATAACCTCAGTCATCCATTGATGACAGATTGATGTAACATCCATCAATCTTTGATTTACTGAAGATTACTATGCGAACTAGTTTAACCTTAGTATTAGGCAGTTGAATGAGGTTTATCACAGGTAAAACTAAGAAATAAAAGTTCAGTTCCCCTTTTGATCTTCGATTGACACGTGTCTAGTTCAGACGTCCGTAGATCCTTAAGAGTAAGAGACAGCTTGTGGCGTTTACTCTAGAGCACATTGTGCGTACGATTCTTATAGTCGTTATTATTCCCTTGAACCAGGACTAGAAGCTCTACGAGCTTAAAGACTCCCTAAGTCTTTGTTGATTAGTTCTGAGAACTAAAGACTATTTAAACTAATAAAAACTTAGTTCCGTAGAACTAAGTGACTTCTAGCATCGTAAGTCTTTCTCTGACTAAGAGCTGTGTAGCTCCACTACACTTGGTAGCACTTGTAGTCAATCCTACACCGTAGTCGCAAATCGACTAAACATCTGTTGAGATGGAAAGCCTAGCTTATCTCTCTGAGGCTCAACGCTTCGCGCTTGACAAGCTCAGGGCGTTGATTGGGGTCGAAAAAATCCACCATGTTGTGGTTCAAGGCCCGGAAATGTACGGCTAGAAGCTTTTATGCAATTTGAGGCCACGTTGATCGGGCAGGTCCATGACCATGTGGCATCGGCTATGACAACTCGTTACATCCCTATATCCAATGAATATCCTAAGGCTCGCTCGCTCGTTCTGAGCGTAAAGGCATTCGACGGGAAAGAGGGAGAAAACCTCCTTATCAGGATTTGAGAAGTCGAAATGGCGATAAGCGCCGCTATGCTGCGAACCGAGCAGCAGAGAGTTGGCCTAGCCATATAAAAACTTGGCGGCAGAGCTAGAGAATGGGTTCTGACGTTCGATGCGTCTGTAGACGCCGCAGTTTCCACGTGGGATTCGCTTAAGAGACAGATGTCTCGCATGTTCTCACCGCCTAATCAGGCTTATCGAGTGCGTCACGCTTCTTATCCTCCCGACAGGGAAGAAGGAGTTATAGATATGTACAAGATTTGAGACTCTTCTGCTGCTGTGCGTGGATATCTCCTGGAGGAAGTCCGTGTCACCATTTTTATGGAGG
>JH598269.1:321365-335449 GCA_000173235.2 Hyaloperonospora arabidopsidis Emoy2
TCGGCTTTGCCACAGGTTGCTGCATCCGAATCAGGAGGTCAAGTTGCACCTCTATCCGTTTCTGACTCGTTTCAAACGTCGACAAGCGAGCATGCATCTCGTCAAGCGTGCGCTGGGTTTGATCCAAAACCTCGCGAAGACTGTTCACCTCGTGAACCAAAGCCTTATGGGCTGCAGCCGACACAACGATCTCCACCGGCGTTGCTTGACGAGCAAGGGAACCTCCAGTTCCATGTGGAGAAGGTAATTCAACGACGTCGTCTTCATGACCAATACCAGTATCTGGTGAAGTGGCGGGGATACCCTGAGTCTGAGAACTCATGGGAGTACGAGATACCCCTTCGGCAAGATTGCCCATATGCTGTGGATGTTTTTGAGGACCACGGTCAGGGTCAACTTGCGACTCCTCACGCTTCACCAGTAATGGAAGCAGCAGGCGGGTCCACGACCGAAGCCCGATGTGGATTCGCAATCATCGTCACAGCCGCAGCGTATCGCGTGCGTAACATCGCCCGCACTGGTCTTTGGCCCTCAATTTGGCAAAGTCATAACGGAGTTTCCGCTCGAGACGTAAGTCAGCCTTGTCGGTGCTTGATCTCAAAGCATTAATGCTGCTCAAGAGCCGTGCTTTATTCACCCAGCGTATAAACGTATTGTCTTCTTCAGAGGCCAACTCCCCTACGTCTAGGAGTACGGGGATACCCCTAATCGGTGGAACCGGTACACCATGACCTTGGTCTAAAAGCCTTGCCTTGTATTGACTTGGAGTCATAACATACGGCACCAGGTATCTCTCACGCTATAACCTGCCTGCTTCAATCTCTTCAGGTGTATTGGCTTCCGGACCGATAATCCACGATGCCAAAGACCGACCAGTCGTTTTTCGGAGACGTTCCTCCAAACTGAGAGGCGTAAACACATAGTCGGTATGACTTTCTAGTGTCGCCATGATCTGAGATCCGCGCTAACGCTCTCCTGTTGTTGGACCACCTGCTCCTGCTCCTCGTCGAGTGGTTCGTGATGATTGTCGACCACATACCGGGTGTCGTGTGCAGCGCTACATTCAGGGAACGGATTAGGTGCCTGTCTCGACATGTCGTCTCGCACGGGTGTTCTAACTTTGGACTCGACATCGCTGCCATAGTCCAGTTCCTCCTCCTCAATTCCGAGGAGGTCGGAAAATTCCGAAGATTCGTTTGGCGTTGCCATATCTAACGTGTTCAGCAAACCGTGAGGTTACTGTTCGCTAATGGCCTCGATGGGGTAATGATTCTATTGACGTTATTTGGTAACGTTAGTCTGGTGGGGGAGGGTGTAACGGGGTCACACGACCGTTACCGTCCTAAAGGGATATACCTTGTATGTATGATATACAATCCCAAGTCTTATCTGTGATAATTGATGTGGTTGATAACCTCAGTCATCCATTGATGGCAGATTGATGTAACATCCATCAATCTTTAATTTACTGAAGATTACTATGCGAATTAGTTTAACCTTAGTATTAGGCAGTTGAATGAGGTTTATCACAGGTAAAACTAAGAAATAAAAGTTCAGTTCCCCTTTTGATCTTCGATTGACACGTGTCTAGTTCAGACATCCGTAGATCCTTAAGAGTAAGAGACAGCTTGTGGCGTTTACTCTAGAGCACATTGTGCGTACGATTCTTATAGTCGTTATTATTCCCTTGAACCAGCACTAGAAGCTCTACGAGCTTAAAGACTCCCCAAGTCTTTGTTGATTAGTTCTGAGAACTAAAGACTATTTAAACTAATAAAAACTTAGTTCCGTAGAACTAAGTGACTTCTAGCATCGTAAGTCTTTCTCTGACTAAGAGCTGTGTAGCTTCACTACAGGTGCCCCGTTGCAGTCACCACATCGCTATTGCGACAACCGCAAGCGTGGCCGATTAACCGAATATACGCGACGCCAAGAAGAATTAGCGCTTCATCAGCGATAGATCGTTCTTTCCAGCCTTTCGCGCGTCTCCAACGGCTGTGTGTGAAGTCGTCGAAGCGAGCGCGAGGCGTGGGGACGTCAGCCAGCCATAGGTCTACTGCTGGCACATTTTGCGGCTGCACCAGCAGCATACCCCGGACGATGCCTTAACCGCTTCGGCTCTTACTAGGTAGATTACTTGCCTAAGGCGCTTCTTGTCTATGTGAAGCCGCGGATATGACTGGCTCAGTCTTGACTATGAAAATTTAGAAATTAAAACCTAAAAGTACAACAATACAGTTTGACAAATTAAGGAGTTTCAAATTAGATTACCTGATTAATGTATGGGTGAAGGCTCCAGCGAAAACTGAAGGCTCATTAGCGGCTCCCTTTAATAATTATTAGTAAATCACCATATTACTCACATCATTCAACATGACTGTGTCACTTTCGAGTTACAAAGCTGCTGCTATTGAGATCTAGTGATTAGTGCAACAATTAATTATTGCCCTTCGTCGTTTTGAGATTCGGTTCGCCGTGTGGACAAGGGTATGACTTGTAACACGCTCAATAAATGGTCATGGGCACATCGCTCCGGCCGCTTTCACCTTCAAGATTCCCGAACGGCTGCTTGCTGCTCAACGCGCGCTCAAGCTCATCCTTTGAAATATCACAAATAAATTGGCGGCGACTCACAATGGTGTCACGTGTGAACACAAGGTGCCCAACAAAGAGTTTGTATTATTGTATACGCCGTGAACTAAATCGTAGCGCGTATATGTATGTGTGACGGTTCTATCTTTTCCCATGTCGCGTTCCACAAGTGTCCTTCAGTCTGTTCGTCACCTTTGCCTTAGATTAGGTATTCACGAGGTCGTAGACACAGCGTAATGTTAAGCTAGATGACGTTATATAATCAATGGCCTGCAGCAGTAGCGCGGATGCATGATAGAAAGGTCCCATCTGCTTGAACAGCCAGCCGAAAATGAACAGCCTATACGACATGAACCACGTAGACGACGTGAGCCAGGAGAGGGACGATGATGTTCTGGCTGCGCTCGTACACGAGGGGATAGATGAGCTACTAGCGACCGATCAGAGCCAACAGGACCTACAGCATGGTCAGAACCTACAGCATGGTCAGAACCTACGCTGGAGATTGTCTGGGGCGGCCATTACTTATGTGAGCCAAGTCTGTAAAAGGTTCTGGGGTCGCAGTCAGCAGTGTTTACAGTGTAGCGTGTCGCGCTGCATCACGTGTATGAATCGGTGGATCTTGCAGTTGATACGCTTATCGATAGGTTATAAGAGAACGATGAGCACGCTGCGTGTACTACTGGCTTTGGGGCTGGCATTCGCGCTCTCTTATATCCTGGTTACCATTCGTCGCATGCGATTCCCTATCGGTCGAGGGGCTAAATTGAAGTGAGACGGCTTTTGGGATCAGTTGTATAAGTCTTTGTAGAGTGCTCATGTTATATTCATTCCATTCGTTGTAGTGTGGGGGAGCTGGACGAAGACACCATTCGATCACGTATCATCATAGACCGAGCGAGTACGTCGGTGCCTGAAGGGCGCCAAATGTTCCGCCGTGAGGGGACGGATGGACTGAAGCTGGACAAAACAGACTCGCAATGCGAGAATACAGTCCAGGAGATAGAGATACGGACCGATTCAATAGGTAAGCAGCGTAGTTGATGAGGTCGAGGTGCAGTGACTGATTTGTTACCTCTCTTCAACTCTTGCCATGTAGGGTATGTGTGCACCCGATTTCAACTGGACAAGTCGAAACCTGGCTGCTGTAACTCGACTGATACTAGTCTCCCCCGGATAAAGCAGTACACGTGCGACCAATGCGATACGGACCCGCCGCACTGCTGTAACATTTATGAGCATTGTGTGTCCTGCTGCATGCACCCACTCAACGTAGGCGCTGCACCCCCTGGTCCCGGTTTCAAAACTGAACTTGTCGATCTGTTCCTATTCCGCATGTGTAGCTCGTCACTCGTCGGGAGTTCCTGACCCACGCGGACCCGAATCACCCGATCTACAGTGACCCAGCTACGATCACCGTGTTCCAGTACTGCCAGTACCGCTGTCGCACCTCGTCCGCAAGCGTGCAGCACCAGAATTCGTACCGAAGGTGAGGGTATACTGACGGTAGCTAATCGCTTTGTTCATCTCCTGGATACGTACTGACTATGCAATGATCTCGCCATGTCTACAGCCACCGTTTGTACTGCTACGGTCTCCATCGGCCGCTGAAAGTACTACCGACCGTTAACAGCGACAGCCTTCATGCCGACTGGTTCGTTCTTACACGTCGAATGTTGATGCAAGTTGATAAATGGTGTCTAACGCGTAATGTTGCAAGTGAGCAGGCGTGCTGCATCTCGCGAAGGCGCCCGAGAATATCCAATATCGACCACGCAGCTCGAGCCCGATCCGTACTATCAGAAGGACGAGTGATACTGGACCCCAGCGGCCGTCCGTCGTCTTCATCTGATCCCATTCTCTGTGCCAAAATATCGGGGTATTTGTTTTTAGCCCCGGTCCTTCTTCTCGTTTTACTTGAGGCTAAGCTCACCCCATAAACAGTAGGGACAACGTTGTTCTCCACTTGGAACTTCTACGTTAGTTGAGCAATCTGTATAAGACACCAGCTTACAAGCATCTTACTACTATTTACTGCGTATCATTTAGCGCAAATTTGTCGGCGTAGTGCCCAAAGCCTCTTCGAAATATTGCCCAAATCCAGAACGATAGCCCTCACCTACAGGAAGCGAACACGTCTATATATCCTGGGACACGTAACGGATCTCATCGTTGATGAATTGGAGCCCGCTAAGGTGTCGCAAGTAAATCAATAGAACTTCTCAGACCAGTTGGGAAGGGTGCTTGGTTACAGATCCAAGACTCAAGATAGGATCACAAGATCGCAAAATATTGGACAGATTTAAACTGGCCACAAGGATGGACCTAGCAGGGCCCTCGACAGCATAGCGACAGAAAATGTCATAGCTTCTGTCGCTACGCTGTCATGGGCCATGCATCAAGCATTATGTCAGCCTAGAAAGCCCGGATATCCTAAGGCCAGACTTGTTTGAGAGAAAACTTCATCGAATCATATAACGACTATCTAGAAGCAGTAAGTCGCCCTCCCGGATGTGTCAGCGTGGTTACGCCTGGCACCGTACTTGATACAGTACTTGGTGTCCCGCTTGAGGCTTACGACATCCTTAGAACGTACGCACAATAGCCTAATGTTGGATAACCGACTACTTGCATCTTACAGGCCGATATACTTACGCCGACTGTCAATACATCCGATACATTTGTGCGGGATCTAGGTCGGCTATCATGCACTGAAAAGATAGGGGTAGCTTATCCTCGCATCTCTGTGAGGGACACATGTCTCGAGTAAGCAGACGTCGGCTTCAGAGTGCATTAGTACGAAGCGAGTGGTTGCAGTGGCTTGTACCCAACC
The DNA here is from genome assembly GCA_000173235.2 of Hyaloperonospora arabidopsidis Emoy2. Classification (NCBI taxonomy): domain Eukaryota; phylum Oomycota; class Peronosporomycetes; order Peronosporales; family Peronosporaceae; genus Hyaloperonospora; species Hyaloperonospora arabidopsidis. Next base: position 326,791 of record JH598269.1, read on the forward strand.
TAACAGTGAGAAGATGAGAAACCAAACCCAACCAAGCACGTGCTAGGCCAAGTGAATCGTCACATGTAATGTCCGGGCCAGTGTCGTCCATAATTCACCTGGCTGTTACAAATGGATTGCAATCTCGCCACGTGAGAGCGTTATGTGCGTTCCATATTATCAATAGAAACGAAGGTGGGTCGGCACTCACGCGTTTCTGGACCTCTAACCTGATTTCGCGATCACGAAGTTGTATGGTGGACGAAGAATGCACGAAACCAGCAAAAAGCTGAGTTTTGTCAAGGGGAAGTGCAGAAGAGTAGTTCACGATCTTTTATCGAGTGCTAGATTATGCAAGTCGCGCAAGTCGTGTTTGCCAAGCTACAGAAAAGAGAAAGAGAATTATACGTATAGCACGAGCCAATTTATTCTTTACAACAAACGCTCGAGGAGCTGAAGTGTCAACTGTTGGAGCCACCTCGTCCAGAATAAGAATGACACGAACGCAGGCTAATACGCACAACGTCAGAGTAAGATCCCGTCGACATGATGGAAAACTTGACTCATCGTATAAAGAGGGCTACAGGCAGATGCTACAAGCTGGAAACCAGTCGATGGACACGAAAGCAACCAGAGTTTCGCTACGACGTAAGTCGTTTCTGGATGGAGACTTCGAGCTTCACGAGACATCTAATAAATATCGCACAGACGCTCAGCGTCCGGTATCTCATGGAATGGTCCATGCGTGTGCTTCAAAATGTCCACACGAGAAGAAGAAAAACTTTGTTTTGGTAACGGAAGGTAAATGATGTTGCACCCTCTACGAAGCGACATATCAGGAGCGCTGTCGAATACCTGAGAGATGGGAGTACTGGCAGTCTTAACTCAGCAACTTCGTTTTCACTAATACCAATAGCTTTAAATTAAGTGGCAAATGACATGGACTCGATTAACCTGTGGCTCCGAGTCTATATTAACACCGAGTTGCACCAACATGTTCCACATAACAGGCAGAGCTTCGCGCTTTTTCGGAGCTCAGGGAAGAAGTCTTGGAAAATAGTCTTAAGAAAAGCCTTTCATATAGTTCGTATGAGTAGTCTATCGCAAGAATTTCTAGGCTGGACGTGCACATTGATACGTCTGAGAGGCTGGGCCCTAAACTTGCTGCAGTCGTCGAGGTTCTATTGCGCACTAAACATCTAGAGTCATGACCAACAAATTTCGTACACATCGGCGGTGCAACCGAGCATGTAGCCAGAAAAAGACAGCGGTATCGCAGGCTTCGGTGCTACCACCTCCAGCCCTTAAGAAATAGAACGGGCAAGAGTCGATTACGCAGCCTTCCAAAAAAAACACTTATTGAAGTGTACGCTACCACAAGTCGCGTTGTCTGCGAACATCCACTTCTACATCGTCAGACCAGTATGTAGTATGTGGACATCCAGCAGTTCAAGAATGTTATGCTCTTCGAGGTCATACTGTGGCCGCCATTTTTCCATCGCAACCTAGTTCACAGGAATCCTAGGACCAACTATAGGATCCTTCCTATACACGATTTCTGGCTTCCGTACCTACTGTTTGCTCGCGTACTTACTATTTTTGAAGGGGTTTACTGAAGCCTTTAACTCACAATCGTGTTGAATGCACATTTTGCGTCGTCATTGAAGCCTGTGAAGTGGTATAGCAACCAAGAGTAAAGTCCGTGCCACTCTCCCATACGGCAGAATCAACTTGCAATAAAGCTCTTTTGGTTCACTTCTTACGCACAAGGCATTCTTCTTGACCATAATTGGGTCCTCTTGCTCCGCAGAGCAAGAAAACAGCGACTATGACTGTCATCCGCCCTCCGAGGGAAGTCGTCAGACATGATATATGAAGGCTGAGACTGCGCCACCTGATGCCACAGCATGACTATCTAAATGTAGTCGAAAGATGAGGAGGTGGCTTAGGGCACTTCTTTAAAATGAGTCGCTTCTGACTGCTACGAATTTGTTTGCCTGATCGGGGGTAGCTACCGATTCGGGAGCGCGCTATAGGTCGCTTAGGCTTTTTTTTACATCAGACGGGACGTCTGCTGTCGTCTAATCCACGGCAGAATTTAAATTGCAGAAGAACGTTTAAATTGGGTACTATGACGATTACTCATTTGCTGGATCGATTTGGGTAGCAGAAGGAACGCATATCAAACCAGCATATGAGCAATCGTCACAGCACCCAATTTCGTACTAAAAAACTGGATTCGAGCCCATCTTGTAGGAGGTTGAACACGCGAGCTAGGCAGTACCCAAATGTGTACAACGTTGTGAGACGTCAATGTTGCGAGACGTCATTCATTGTTCGTCCTTTACTGTTTCGTGCCAGTCAACGCCCTGCTTTTTGCTATTATGGGACGAAAGACCGTTTCAAGCAAGTGTCGCACGCTAGCGTCGATTCCAAGGGAGTGAGTGAGTGCGTTCCTATTGCGCCGAGATTATGCAAATACCTCAGCTGCGCCTGAATCGGTACAGCTGCAAAGTCCTCCACGTGTGTGTCCCTTGTACGCAGTCAAGTAAAGGTGGTATTCCACCGGGCCGATCTGGGCAGTCGCTGTCGCACAAAACGCCACAATTACACTGCAAGGTCGCGGCTTTGCACGTTTCCCTGTTCAAGTCGATACGGCTGCACCTTAGTCCGGTGTAGAACCAGGCCGCTCCGCGTCGCAAATCGCCCCTTTTCTCTGAAGTAGCGTCTATTTGCACCCATAACACGCCCGAAGTTCCCAAAGTCTTATGCATTTCTATCGCGATCGACTAGGCACTGTTCGCGTCTGTCCGTCAGCCAGAGGCCACTTGCAAAAAACTCGCCAACCTCAAGACCCCAACCACCGTCTTGTCTGTCAAAACTAACCACAATTGAAAAATCGTTCATTGTCGTCGAGACGCTCGATTCTCAGACTAGCCTTTTATTCCCAATTAGACCCCCCCTGCAGTATCACTCGAGCATTCCTTCAGTCAGTCAGGACCACACTGGTGCAAAGATAAAAAAGAAACCGAATGGCCCCGTCCTTCATCTCCATGCTCATGGCGCACAACTCAAGTGAGACACGGGACCTCCTTACAGCGACTCCTGCTGCAACAACTAGAACAAGCACAAAAGATACGGACGTGCGACTCCCGCACTTAACACCGGGGCACTTGGTCCGTTCGGACGGGGTGCAATTCGGACTGCCCGTGTTCAAGCACGTGTCTTCCGACCAGCCGACGCAGGTGGAAGCTGAAGCTGAACCGACGCAGGGGGGCAGCACTTCCCACTGGAACAACCGACAAAAGGTGCAGGACTTTTTCCGACATACGGACAGTCCCGGGCACGGGTACGATCCGAGTTCTACAACTGGGCATCATCGGGATAAAAAGCATTTTGTGGAGCTGAACGACGAGAAGGACGTGCAACAGAACGACGGGGCGATCGACATCCGGACATTTGTATTGCAAACAACTGCGAGCGAGTGTCGGAAATCCGGTGCAACGTCGTCGACGTCTTCGGAAGATTTCAACCAACCGGACGAAGGGCGGGGGGGAATTGTATCTAGTCGGGGACGACTGCACAGCACTTTGGAGGACCTTTTAAAACGTCAGCAGGGAGAGGGTGAAGAGCGACCGGATGCTGAGTTAGAAGAGAGTATTTCATTGAGAAGAGAAGAGGAGCGGCGACGACGCTATGACTCGTTCGATATCTTGGCGGACGTGCGACTTGAGGATGAAGAGAGCGATATCCTCATGGATGATGTGCACTCGGTGGACTCGGTGGACTTGGTGGGCTGGACGTCACCGAGGTCCCCGACGTACAGCGATGACTTTTTTTATGGAGGGGAACTATTGGAGATGCTGTCTCAACGGCATATGCCCGTGGGCATTGCTCGACATGCAAGTGTAGCCGACATGCTTGCTAACCGCGCATTTGTTACGCCGAACGAAGGTACAGATGAGGAGCAGAAATGGATGCAGTTGAGACCAGAGGAAGGTGTACGACAGAAGACCGATGGGACGGGTGCATCGCTGACACGCTCGAAGGACCTTACGTCGGACAGGAATAGTATTCTGGCTGAGATGCTTGCAACTCGGATTGCTTCGCCAACTGGAAGTTTGAACAAGTTCGCACTTGACGACACGATAGAAGAAGCCGGGGTGCCGAGTGTAATCGATGAGGCGCCAAGAGCGTCCAGGATTGATCCATTGGCAGCTATGCTTGCGAAGAGAAATACACCGTCACCGCCTGCACTAGGTGATGCAAAAGAGGAACTAAGTGGGGTTATGCATCCGGTAACTGCGAAGCAGTGCGAGCAAGCACCTGCAGCAATAGCTGGAGCTACTGGCAGCAGCGCCGAGATGGACCTGACACCGTTGAAGGGCCACCCAACGTATCAGAAGTATTTTAAGATGCTGGCTGTAGGGCTGCCATCTACTGCCGTAAAGCACAAGATGCAGAGTGAAAGCGTGGACCCCGCTATCTTGGATATGGATCCAAGCAAGCCCCTGCCCGAGGCTGTCGGAGGACTTGTGTTAGACAAAAAAGATGAGATGGCCTACCAGGTACAGCTGGAGGAATACGAGGCAAAGCACGGTAAGTACTCGCAGATGGTAAAAGTGGGCCTGCCTGTTGCCGTTGTAGAGCACAAGATGCGCATGGATGGAGTGGACCCAGCGTGGTTGCATGGGCCGCCAGAGCGACCGGAGCCGAAGGCTGCAGCTGCGTCGGAAGTGACGGAAGAGAAGCGAGCTGCACATCGAAAGAAATACCACAAGTACTTTCAGATGCTTCGTATGGGATTACCGCGCGGTGCTGTGGAGCAAAAGATGCGGATGGCAGGACTTGACCCGGCGGAATTAAATGGTCCTCGTGAGGGTGCAAGTCCTGCCGCGCGACCGAAAGAGTCTCTTAAACGCAAGAACTCGATTCGCAAGAAGCTGCACTGGGAAGGGAAGAACCATAGGCCACGACGCGACAGTTTGTGGGGTGGTGACAGCATGGAAGAAACGAAAGAGCAGGTTCAAATTTCGGACGAGAGCCGCGCGATGCTTGAAAAGTTATTTGTGAAGGACTTGACTGAGAGCAACAAACCTGCTCTTTCCACAAAGTCTGATGGTGCTGTCACTACCAAGAAGAAGGCTATGGTTCAGCTTATCGATTTGAAGAAATCGCAAAACATTGCCATCACTCTGGCACGTGTAAAGCTGACGTTCTCAGAGCTAAAACGTGAGATTTTAGCAATGAACCCGGACGTGCTGTCGCCTTCTCAAGTGCGTTCTCTCATGGATATGTGGCCGGATCGAAAAGAGATGGAAGCCATCGAGGCCTTCAAGGGCGATTTGGCCACAATTGGCACTGCCGAACAGTTTTTGGTGGAAGTGCGCAGTGTGCCGCGCTTCCACGAGAAACTAGCATGTCTAGTATACAAACAGGAATTCTCCTCGCGATCACTCGAGCTGCGCGAATCGTTGGATCTCGTGACACGGGGTGTGTATCAGGTGTGCTCAAGCGCTGAACTACGCCAACTATTTATTTATATTTTGCAGATCGGTAATCTGCTCAACTTTGGCGGCGACAACAAGCAAAAGGGTGTCAACGCCTTCTCACTGAGCTCGCTGGTCAAGTTCTCCCAGACGAAGGCATTCGTGGGTGGCACTACCTTTTTGCAGTACGTCGTGCAGTCGATTGAACGGGACGTGCCCCACCTTGCGCAATTTGACAAGGACATTGACCTCATTTCGAAGTGCAGCAACGTGGCATACGCTTCGCTAGCATCGGAGAAGAATGGGCTGGAAGTTGGTTTGCAAAAGGTTTTGAGTGAGGCGGAAAGTGCCGACAAGGAAGCGATGGTCGCAAATAACGACTCTTTGATCCGGTTTTGTGAGGAAGCGAAGACGGAGTTGTCGATTCTTCAAGGTCTGCTGGACAAATTGGACGCAGCCAAGGCTCACTTTCTTGAGTACTTCGAGGAGGAAGACACGGAAGAGGAATTGGACGTCCTACTCTCTCATATTGCAAATTTCACGACTGAGTACCGCCGCGAGCACAGCAAGTATCTAGCCAATCTGAAAAAGGACACGACGACAAAGAGTTTGTCATGCAAGAACCTATTGGACACCGTGGAGCCCAAGCAAGAGCTCAAAGCGCCTGACACCAAGAAAACGCAAGATGTCGAGCTGCCGCAAGGAGAAAATGGCCATCACAGCCATAACGTGGCAGCTCATCCGCATCAGACGGCCATGCCTCCTCAAATTGACCATCCTCAGCTGGTTCGTCGGATCCACCATGCTAGGGTGCTCCACTTGGAAACAACTTCTCAACACGAAAACATGGACGGCGTATCACTTTCGACTGTGGGTATACCTAAGACTAGTGTCGTCTCGTCAGGTAAACTTTGAGCTGTCCAAACAATGTAACATATAAACTATGGTAAGCAACTGTCGTATGACGCAATCCAGCGCAAGTGTTACCAAGCAAGTTTGCGATCGACGTTATGCCCTATTCCAATACCACCAGCTCGTGGCCTTCCCCATCGTATCAATATTTATCACATAAATCAGTCCCCATCTGTAAGAAATAGAGAGGGCAAGAGCTCGGGTAGGACGCGACAAGCGATCGCGGACATTACTACCACACGCACGGATTACTACTACTGTATCAGCAACCAGATTAAATACTTGACTTTTTACAGCAGATACAGTGGAGATCACAACTAGACTGACTAGACAACTTCAACTAAAAATCGGCACAGTACCAATAGGTACAACTTCGAGTCTCCAACCAGAGACGTCACGTTCGACTTGTCCGACCAATGACAACTGCTGGACCGACCCTTTCTCCTCATCTCTTTCGAATGAGGGTGATGATAATGCTCTCAAGCAGCTAGTTGAGGTAGAATTCCCAACAGTCGAACGAACGGCATTCAAAAGGACCATTCTTGATCCCTCACTCAAACGAGCGACCATAACAGCAGTCAACTCAACTCTCCTCTCTTCTCTCCTCCTCCTTCAGGGAGTGAGTGGGTCAATCAAAACCTGCTTGTCTTCGCGAATGTGCATCGTGCACATGCCCTGATTCCGAGAGAGTTTCTTGCACCCGTCCACCTTACAGAGGCGACCACGTCGATGCACCTCACAGTACCCTCCCCCACGATCCGTGCGTAAGCAGTCTTCGATCTTGCAATTGCGGAAGCCGCCATGGGTCGCACAAAAGTTGCCACGCTGAGCTCCTTTCGGACACCCAGCAGCCTGGCAGCGCTTGCCCCCTCCATGCGCACGGCAGAGCCCCCCTCCCTGTGAACTCTTGCTGCAACAGGGATACTTGCAACGAGCCCCACCGCCGTGAGCTTTACACAACCCATGGGACTGTGCTGCCTTGGCACACCCGTCTTCCTTGCACTTCTTGCCACCGCCGTGGCCGATACAAAAGTCTCCGTTCTGACTCGACTTCTTGCAGCCTTCAATGCTGCACTTGCGGCCGCCGCCGTGCGTCTTGCAGAACCCCTTGGACCGCACCCGACGGTCGCACTCACTCACTTTGCAAGTGCTCAGGCCCTTTGGAGACTTATTGCCCGTCGTCTTAATGCAGTCAAAACCAGCTACTGCCTGCTCGGGCAGCCGAAACATCAGGTCCTGCTCCATCTCGGGCAAAAGCCGGTCGAGCGAGTCAAAGGCCGACTCGATCGGGTGACCGCTGTTTTGAGCCAGCACACTGAACGATCCAGACTTGGTAACTGCAGTAGCAGAAGATGTTTTGCTAAAGACACCGAAGGCGATCGGGTCGAGGTCGTCGACGGCCATTTTTGTACTGTGGTCAGCACTCGTGAACGCAATGGGTTCGACGTTCACGGATGGGGATGAAGGTGTTACTTCGACTTTAATCAGCCGCTGCGGCGTTGGAACTGGGTACTGCAACGGCTGCTGCTGGTCCATACTGATCTCCAATAAGTACTGCATCTCGTTCACGTGCACGTGACGAGGAGGCATCGAGGCGTTATTCAAGGGGGTTGGAAACCCCTGCTGGGGTTGATGCTGGTGGTGATGGGGCTGCAAGGCCGACACGTAGTTGTGGCTGTGATGCCGGGCGAGGGTCGGGGGTGTACCCATTGTAAACAGCGCTGACTGTTGCTGTTGGTAGTTCTTCTTCTGCTGCTGCTGCTGTTGCTGCTGGAAGATGGCAGCTGTCATTTGACGCACGGGCATTGAAGCGTAGCGGATGAGCGGGGCTGGAGCTGGAGCTGGAGGGCAGGCAGCAAGGCCGAACTGGTGACGGTGGTGCTGCGACGTGTACAGCGGCTGGGGGGCTCGTGTCCAGGCGTCGACGTCATCCGTGCTTATGAGGTGCATGTCTCCCAGTAGCATGTCGGAATACGGAGCGGACTGTTGAGCCATGGTGAGCTGGAAGGCGCCGCTAGCTTTTGAGGAACTTGGTCGTTGCAGGCGAGTGGGGTCACGGTCTTGAACGCTCTTAATGGACATGAAGGGAGCTGGAGCTGCTGAGTTAAAGAGGTTGTTTGAGCTTCGGCTGTCGTGGAACGGCTCAAGTTGATAACTGAGGAGACCGAGTGATCGGTTAATTGATTGACTGACTGACTGACTAACTGACTGACTGTCTTGGGGTCAAGAAGGAGAAAATAAAACATGAGCCAAAGGCCCAGAACCAGGAGATTGGGTTT
>JH598269.1:335768-365110 GCA_000173235.2 Hyaloperonospora arabidopsidis Emoy2
CTGACTGTCGTGGGGTCAGAAGGAGAAAATTAAAACATGAGCCAAAGGCCCAGAACCAGGAGATTGGGTTTTCAGATGGGACGCTCCTCGGGATGTGAAGCGGATGCCCGTTAGGGCGAGGGATGGAGTCGAATTCAAGCGTGACAATTTGTCGGTTGCAAAGAGAGAGAGAGAGGGAGAAAGAGAGAAAAAGAGCGAATCACGGACCAACAGCAGTCGTCGGGAAGGGTAAGAGCACACTATGGGATCGGCCACGACTGATCCGGTCCGTGACTCGGAGGGGCGTGAGTTGCGAGGCTGCAAACGTCGGCACCAAATTAAGAGAAAGAGCATTAGTCGATGCCTTGGATTCGATCCAGTGGTTGATTGGATTGAGAATTACGGACGGGGACGGAGACGATGGCGATAGACAATGCAGCCACGCTCTTGCCAGCAGGCTGGACCCCACCCAGGGGTCGTCGAATTCTGGCCAGGAGACGTCAGCAGCATACAATAAACAACATGTGGCATAGCAGCAGCTGGTAGAAGGGGATCCCTGCAGCTGGTGATGGCCACCCGAGACAAATGGACAAGGTCCACCACTCTCCCACTACTTGGCCGACATGACGGGCAACAGGCGCCTGCAACGTAACTGTCCCTTGTACATTCGAAACCTCGCTCGCACGAGTTTTCTAACTCGCACTGATATCACCAAGGATTTTGTTGAACAAGGTTCCGAGTTGACTGCTTGTTGCGTCGACGCAACTTGCAGGTTCATTCTCGTTTATAGTGCAACGCAGGCTTCAGCGGCCAGACAACTTTTCAAGACGGAGTTCACTACGCGTACTTTGTCACGACTACCCCCTAAGTTTGACCGCTACAACCTAAAAGGCACGCACCGCGGCTTCCGAGAGAACCCGAAGGGGTGATTGCATCGCGACTTTTGCTCTCTTAACCTGCAACAATGAGCGCTCTCTCTATATTACCCGCAGCATCCGGTGGAGGAAATCACCTTCGCATGTTTGACCTTTCGAGTTGCGTGTTTGCAAGTCCAAGCGAACCCCCACGGGCATTAGGTAACCAGATGGGACGCACTGTTGTTGTCGCTACCACCTCGCGCGCGCAGCTTCCTTTCTTCCGGCACGATGTGGGACAACTCCACCGTCGCAAGAGTTGTACTGGGCAACATACAAGCGTTCGTCTGCCTGAAGCCAGACAACACGGACTGAGAATACTGACAAGTCAGTGGGTTACCAACGTCAGGCGTTTTGAACACGAGGATGTCGGTCGGATGTGACCGTGTCAGACGGTTCTGCCATCACGACGCGGGCGCATCTTGCACGCGAGCGTGACGCTGTTACACACGTCAAGGGTTGCGAACAATAAATTACATACACAGTCCATGTGGAGGTTAAGCGAAGGCGCTGCCGTAGCAAGGGCATTGTACGCTTCGTCTATTATCTATTAGTGCTCCCTAGTTCACTAAGGGATGCTGCACAAGTGATACATGTGCCCCTTGCTGGTACCGTGTTCATCGCACGCAAGGGGATCCATGGCCGCAAACAGCGCAGGTGCTGTGTCCAGATGTCTCGTGGCTGGACCAACAGCTGTAACTGAGAAAACACGATGTCACATGATCCCTCGCACGACTGCCCGCCGCACGCAATATTCTGACTCGACCTACTCTTGCACACGCTTTTGATTCCTTCAAGGTACTAGAGACAGACGCTTATGCAGCTTCAAGACCAAGCTGTTTGAGTCCAGGCAAAGCTGTAGCCCTGAATGTGTCACGAAGATATCGTCTCACCAAGCGGTGGTTAAGCAAATCGATTCCTTCTCGCTCCAAAGCTTCGAGCAAGACTCACCTACCTTTGCCTTTGGGGACGATAGAGGCGGCCAACTTGGTCGAGAAAAGGGCGGGCGTTCGTGGAATTTTTTTGAGCGTAGCACATTTATAATCCTACTTCAGATCTCTAGTTTCGTGACACTTTCCATTCAAATGGGTGTCTCCTTGCGGAGCAGCAGCACGGATTCTACAATGAAGGAGCCCCTGCGTCCATATTGACATGTTTTTATCGCCCTGCTCACGTGCAATGTAGCAACGCGCGTCACAATGTATCGTTGAGGTCCAGCTGCTACAACTGGTAAATTGGTAAACCGCGTATCAGTTTTATTTTGGTGTGTCATGTGTTGAACACTCGTAATCTACGCAGTATTGCGTATACTACATAAAAACGAACGGCTGGATGAGAGGAGTCGCTTGCGATATATCTAGTTACCCACGTTTCATTTGATTTATTCGGTGCACAACAACATACGCATTTAGAAGACGCAATGTAGAAGCCAGTGATGATCACAACACAATGTCCAATTACTGCACGAGTGGCGGGGTTACAATCGCCGTTGCAATGGGTCAAACGAACCTTCTGAGGCTCTACGGCTAACAAAGCACTTTGCACATTATGTAGTAGAACCTAAAGAGCTGCCTTGCAATGTTCGGTCAGGCGTCTCTATGTTACAGTTGCATGCATGTAAAATGCTCGTTGTACTGTCGCTGTGTACGGTATGCGATTGCTGTGTGGACAAGATGACACTGATGGAGTCGCCAGCAGTTTTGTTGCACATTCGCTTGAAATGGCGATGAGTGTGTTCCTCTTGATCGAGATCCTTGTCAAGCTATTTGCGTCTGCAGCTTTGCACGTAGTGTACTTAATGCCCATACCGACGAAGTAAGTCGCTACTTTATGGGGCGCTTCAGGAAAGGGTAGCCGAACCTGCTTGCTTGCTGCTAGGAGAGATCCCACAAGCTAGATCGTAACAAAATCGGTAATACACTTCACAGAGGTGTCAGTGCTCCTGCTGACGCTTGGCATAGCGAACAGCTCGACTGTCATCAGTCATGCTGGAGAAAGGGAATCCTGTCTGGGCATTGTCAACATGAATTTGCTCTGATTGATGGCATCTTGTCCGTCATCGTCTTCTGTTCGATAATGTTCCTTTCGCTATGTTCTACTGTTGTGAAGTATACACCGTCTGGGAAAAGTCACCGAGAACAGCCATTTAGACGGAAACGGAGAAGGTGTATGTTGCTGCCACATACGATTATTCGTGATGGCGATTTACGTGGATTACTATTGACAATCGGCATCAATAGAGTTTTCTACCGCGCTAACATTTCAGCACAAAAAAGTCAGCATGGAGAAGCACTAGTCATAGTCTAGACGAGTAGTCACTCATACAAAAAAATAGCAAGCAATTTACCTCGTTGGAGACGACGTTGCGGATCTGAAGCTTTGTCACGAGAAATACTGGAACATGAAACGGATTTATAGCTGTTCATTGCGTTATCGTACGTGTCGCGTGAATAACAGTGGTTTTTTCATGTTGCCCTCTCCGTCGCTCTATCGGTACTGCTCCTGCCATGTGATCCAAATACTTCAATCGGCCAACTCGAACAGCTTCAACTACGCCGTTTTTTTGTCAATATGATCACAGCAGGTGTTCATTGACGTATCCGTGAGACTGTCCCTTCCCGTGGAGGTACGTTTTCAGGGCCCTTATGCTATCGACGCCATTCTGTTGAAAGCAACGACTTTGCTTTCTATTAGTATGGAATTGCATCGAGCAGGGCCACCGATCTTCTTTATTGTACTCTTGGTACAGCTAGAGACTTGGCTGTCTACTATCCAAAGTTGAATGCGTCAACACGTTTAACCGATCAATACTTCTTTCGCCATATTGTAGCGAAGCCACAATAGTCTTGGTTATCGCACTTCCTATAGTACTGACAACAGCGTTCTCAGTGGCACAATCTGTATTTTAGGAAGGAGACTAGCATACAGCGGCGAAAATAGTTCGGCTCGTAGTTGTGATACATTTACCTACTACCTTTCCATGCCACGGAATACTCCTGCTACGTCGCTGTGAGGTTTGCAGCTGCTCAATCGAGCGTTGTAGGCAGAATATGGTACTTAAAATCACGCACTGTGCCCGCCGACCTGTTGCCGTTCTTTTTTCAGCTCGACAACTACGCATTGCTTAGCTGACTGACAATGACGAGACACGCACGACGCAAGTCAATCAACGACTTCAACTTCCTGCAGTTGAAATCCCTGATAAGATTTCTTCCACTCTGATCAAGCAGTGATATTGAAAGACGACCTTATTTATTACCTTAGCAGCTTCAGCGACGATGTCCAGATAGTGCGACTCCAAAGCATTTGGAATCGCGCCTGCACTCAGCTCGTATACTTCATTGCCACCTTGTGACTACCAGGCCTGAGATGGAATCGGGACGCGCTTAAGGAACGTGCTGAGGCTGAAACCACAACGCGGCGCAACTAGCCCACGTTGCAACCTGTCAGTTCTGCAATAGAAACTGTAAAGCTGAAGCTTCCTGGCCATTGCAGGAAAGGTCTGCAATGCTTATCAGCACATGGTCGCTGCATTATGTAGCTACAGCTCTCCACCTTTGACTTTATCGGATATAGTGCAATGAAAGACACGAAAAAGCACTTGCAAGCGAAACTCTGTGTCGATTCTTCAACGGGTTTTTCTATCACCACACGCGGCGGCAAAATTTGACGTCACACGACGAAATGCAGAGCCGTTGGGCTGGATGGGCTCACCAAGTAGACAGTATTGGTTGCGTGCTAGCACTGGCTGTAGCCTCAGCGTCGCCCTCATGGCTCCGGAGCTAATTCTTCTCCGGATTTCGTAGCCCTTGATAGAATCTGTCGTCTACTTTTTCTTGGCGATGCTCTTACTCAAGATCTCATAGTCCTGCGAGTCATCTCTACATGCACTTGGCGACGTCTCGTCGATCTTAAAGCCCATCCGTTCTGTATAAAACCTCATGGCTCCTGCATTGCGCTTGAAAACTGTAAGCACCATGAGCTCCATCCCGTGCTTCTTGGCCACCAAGAGCAGCAGTATCATAAGGAACTTTCCAAGTCCTTGGCGTTGCACCTTGGCAGCCAATTGGATTTCGTAGAGATACAAAACCAGAGCGCCGTCGTCATCAAGGAACCGAAAGTGGACAAAGCCTACGAGTGGTTTTAAGGGGTGCAGCGCCTGGATACTCTCGTCGTAGACCAAAAGGTACCGCGCTTCGTCTGCAAACAGTTCCTCACGCTTAGCTCTAGAGTCGTATCCCCAGTTTGACGCCTGGTATGAAATCTCCATATTCTTCTCAAAGAGAGCGGCTATACATTCCCGCGTAACTTCGGACAGGTCTTTTGACCGGGACCCACAAATAGACACGCTAATTTCGTTACGAGTAAAATGAACCAAGGTTGGAAAATCTGCTGTCACATCTGAAACGGTATTGGCCGCGACGAGCGTTGGGTGGACCGGGACAGTGGCAGGCACAATGGATGTGGTCGATGACAGGTTCGCGTGTACTGGTTGCATTTTTAAGAGTTTGTTGAAATGTTGCGATTTTAAATTGAACATTTGTAGAAAAACATTGCTTAGGAGTACTTTCAGTATTTATTCCTATCGACTCGAGTAATTTTGCATGCTAAATTGTCCATTACACGTTACACAAATTCGGAAAAGAATACAGCTAGTAATTTAGGTGAAATACAATAATGGGACTTGCAGTTCCACCAATCGTTTTGCTATTTCTACTATATTATTAGATATATGAGCAAGCTCTGGAGCTCGCCTTTTGATGTAAAGAATTCGTGCTAGCGCGACATCTCTAGTAGCCAGCAGTTGTAGTTTTGAGCTGAAAGGGCACGCCAAGCGGCGCGACCTTTCATAGGAAGCAGTTCTGAAACTCCTCAGCTAACAGCGGCGGCGGTAGTGGCAGCAGTTTACCATGCCGCTTGCATGACTTGCATCAATACACACTTTGCATATTGCACCACAGAGCTCAGACCACAAAGTTAACTTTAGTTGCATTAGCATAGTCACCGACGACGTTATTCCAAGTCCAGAAGAATAGCAACATTCAGCATTTCCGACTGTTCGGATGTCAAATGACTCCGGCATACACCTCGGCGCCAGAGCAAATCGTCGCGCTCAGATTGACGAAGTGGAACCAGGCCGCCATCATCAGCTGGCGGAAATAACGAGAGCAGTACGAACGTCGACTGCACGAGCGCTGTTCGTCAACGGGCGAGCACTATGACAGCATCGTTGTAAGTGTGTGCGGCTCAATCGACACACTGCTCTTCGAGAACCTGGCTGATTACGTCTTTCACAAAGACAGAGCGACACTCACGGATCATGATGTGCTCGCTGAAGTTGAACGTCGCTGCACGACAGTGAAGAACGCTCACCTCCCCGACATCAACGCGCTGTTTGCGACGCAGCTAGAAATGGACATGAAAGAAGACGACATTGAAGCTTGTGGACTAGAATACTTCGCGCTTTTCAACAAGATCGCCACGCAACTCGGCCTGCAGTCCGTGCATGGCAAATCACAGAACCAAACGGCAACAAGAGCAGGTAAGTTCGAAGTACAGGACGAAGATCCTTGTCGCCAGCCTCATCCCTGATATGTTGAAGAAAGGGATCAACAGAATGATCCGCGTGGACAGAGTCGCAGCAAGATACGACGAAAAGGTCCTGTTTACGATCGTTCTACAGCGTGCACACGAGCCGCACCACTACTTTCTTCTTTCGACTGAGGAACGTCAGTCGGCAATAAAAAACGAAGCAAAATTCAGCCACAAATCGCAGTTACTCAGGTCTAAGAAACCTGCCGTTGCCGTGGTGACAACAACGTCAATGACTTATGCAACATCAAGCAGCAATGCTGAACGAGCCACTCCACCTCGGGGCGGCTTTTTCGTCTGCAACGGACAGCACTGTATGAGAGACTGCCCTACCGCGACGAAGGAGCAGAAGCAAGCTGCTCGTGCGTCGTTATGTGATCGTGCAGGTAGTCGTTCAGCCTCCAAACGTGCCACTGTGCGTGAAAACAACGACCAGTAGACCGCAAAACTTGCTGGCTCTCTCGAGGTTACTGTGTGCGCGGACTCCGGGTCCGACACGTCCATCGTGCCACGGTCACTCATGATATCGCTTTCTCAAGCAGCTCACATAATCACGATGATGCAGCACCCTATTGCTGTCCAAGTTGTTGGAGGAGCTGATTGCGTCAGAGCAAGCTCTCCTCGATGTCCAAGAGCGAACTGTTGTGGGTCCTGACAACATCCGAGGCGTGAGTTGCCTGGTGTTGGACGAGGACGAAGATCAGTTTATTTTGGGCAAGGATGTGCTCGCGAGTCTCGACATCGACGTGGGAACATTGATTAAGCAGCTTGCCGCATCGCCAGTTCATGACTACGACGCTGACGATCTCGACCTGCCATCTGCGACGTTGGTGTTGACGCAGAGGACGACATGGCCACCAAACTTGCAGTCTTGCAGAGTGCTGTCATTACAGAGGAGCACGACGAAGCTGGTTTGGCGACTGATTTGTTTAAATTGGCAGATGAGTACAAGAGCATTTGGCACTCTAAGCTCGGCGCCGACCCACTGGTTGATGCCGAGCCGCTCCTCGTCAGTTTGTTGATGGCGCGGTCCCAGTGACGAGCAAGGCGCGCTCGTACTCAAGAGAACAAAGCGACTTTCTTCGAGTCTACGTCACCGAGCTTGTCCGTATTGGCTTGGTGAAGCGGATAAACCACAGCCATTAATCGTCCCCAGCGCTCCCGATCCGCAAAGGTCCAGGTGCATCGGACTTTCGGATGACAGTCGACTACACACGAGTGAATAGTATGAGCGTTTCGATTGCCCGCGCAATGCCTGACATGCGTACGGTTGCTACTCGAGTCGCCAGCTGCAAGTACTACGCACGATTCGACAACTACAAGGGGTTCTGGCAGCTCGCGCTACACGCTAGTTGCCAAGAACAGTTCTCGTTCGTGACTGAGGACGGTGTATACACACCTACTCGGGTGCCGCAAGGCGCGACAGACAGTGAGATGCACTACCAGAATCAAATGCACACTGTCTACGCGGCGATGCTCTATGACAGCCTGTTGATTTAGGTCGACGACCTTATCGTCTTTGCGACGACAGGCGAGCAGTTAATGACCAAGCTGGGCCAGTTCTTTGATCTCATTGAGCGACACGGCCTCAAGATCAGCGTGACAAAAAGTCAGCTGCTCTACCGCGAGGTTCTTTGGTGTGGCAAGCTGCTCGGCGAGTATAGAGTTCGGCACGATCCTGAGCGACTCGCAGCATTAAGCTCACTACCAGCACCATCCAATGCTGCCGGCTTGCAGCGTCGTCTGTGCGTGGCCAATTGGCTGCGCGAGTCGGTCATCGACTACTCTCGTGTTGCTGAGCCGCTGTATGAAAAGCTCAACACGATGCTTGAATCATCAGGACAGAAGAAGAGAGTCGCTGTCGGCATCGCTGTGACTTGGAGCCAGAACGATATGGAAGCGTACAACACCTTCCTACGCAGCCTAGTACAATCCGCTCAGCTACAACACCCGTCGTCGGAAGCCACTGTGTGTTTATTCACAGATGCTTCAGATGCCGGCTGGGCTGTCGTGGTCACCTAAGTGAACGAGTACGACAACACTGCAGCGGTCGCTGACCAATATCACGAGCACCGACGTTTTGGTGGCTTAAAACCCTGCAAACGGCTGCTGAGCAGATCGACAAACTACGGAAAAAACTGCGCGACATGCACTCAGTAGCATCCGAAAAATTTGCCACCCGTCAGCGCAAGCAACAAGCTGCATCGAACCACAGGTCTGCCAACTTTGAAGTCGGCGAGTTCGTGTTATGGTCTCGTATTAATCCATCGGCATTGAAGCTTACTGTACGCTGGGTTGGCCCATTTGCAATCGAAGCGGTCAAAGGGCACAGCTTCCTGATCGAGAACATCCTCACTATCTCTCTGGACGATGTCCACGGCTCACGACTGAAGCGATTCAGTGAAAACCTTTTTATAGTGACGGACGAGCTGCGCGAGCACGTTGCGAACCAAGGTCTCGTGCTTGACGTCCGCAGCATCGACGATCTTTGATACAACAGGTCAGCAGGTGCTTGGAAGCTAAAGTTCAGCTGGGTGGGACTCGAAGAAAAAGAGTCATTGTTGGAGCCACTAACGTCAATGCGAGCAGATGTTCCAGTCCTGGTCACACTGTATCTCAGCAACAATGCGCAGAAACCAGAAGTGCTGAAGAATCGCGTGGAGCATGACTAGCATACGCGAGAGTCGAGAAGAGATGTCGCTTCATTGGAAAAGGGTGTGTTGCGGATCGTACCTAGCGCGATATCTCTAGTAGCCAGCAGTTGTAGTTTCGAACTGAAAGGGCACGCCAAGCAGCGCGACCGCTCATAGGAAGCAGCTGTGAAACTACTCAGCTAGCGGCGGCGGCAGTGGCAGCAGTTTACCATCCCGCTTGCATGGTTTGCATCAATACACACTTTGCATATTGTACCACAGAGATCAGATCCACCACATAGCCTGAGAACTGAATCAAGTTCTGTATATTTACGTGGTTGTTCCGGGTCCGGGCGGATGGATATGGATTGTGCGTAGACTTCTTTTAGACAAAGCACTGATAAATTGTTTTGAGTTAAAGCTACACGTTGATATTTGTTCGTGTTTTCACGACTATGCAAAACTAGAGGCGGGAGATTATTCTTCTCAATAACGTCGTAAACAACAAAGTGCGGTCGACACCATAAAACTGATAAGTGGAAAAGAGAACTAATTTGAGGGAGCATCCTCTGCCCCCGAGAGAGGGGGTGACCATGAATCCTACTAATTCATTTTACCAACTACTACGTAGAAAACAATTTAATATGTAATGCTTCCCGGACGTGCGAGTTTTCCGCTGCCTTAAACATCTTGCATTTCTCTCTAGCCCTCTGTTCGCATTTGGTCACTTTTGAGCCAAATATGTGCGAGCATTGGTGCGTGTGTGATTTACACTCTCTTTGCGATCACAATTTTGTGACCTTGTCATAGAGCTGCACCTGTAATTTACATATGCCTATGAAAATGACCCACTTAATGCACTTAGTACGACGTGTAAGGTGCATCTAGAGTTATACATAGACAAACACCCAGACGCACAGACAGAAAGTAATTCTAATTAGTTCGGTGTTCGTATTGCGCACAATAAGTAATTGCTTCACCCAACCTTTCTGGCTCGCAGCTATGTACCTCCTCGTACATCTTACAATTCTTACACTTGGTTCGCGTGCGTACTTTTCGTACTACTAATAAATAATCTCAAAGTCTCGCCTCGTGTTTTATATAGTTGACAAAATTGGTCAGTCTAATCTCTCCCGCCTTTCGTGGAGACTCTCATATTTACTACTCGTGAAAAGCGTGTCGTACGAAAATGAGATGACAGTCAAGTGGTCAAAATGTCGAGCTCTGACAGCGAGGAAAAGGCTAATCCATTAATGTCCTCTCGCATTTCCACATCTACTTAAACGCGCATCGTTGCGGCGGTAATGATGGAGGAACGTCGTGGGTGCCGGGAGAAGATGACGACGACATGCGGTGAAGGTCGCTGTTAACTCCATTCTCTCCTGGTGGTGAACGTTTTTAACTAAACATTGTTTACGTTTAAAAAAAATAGAAGAATCAACATTTGCCCTTGGCTGTTGGGAAGCACTTGCGTTGCGATGTGCATAATGAAAAGTGAATATATAGATTCTTACTTCGCAATCTTTTTGCTACTCAAAGCCTGCTTCGACTGCACATTCCTAATCGCCACATCGTGCATTCCTGATCCCACGTTGATCATAACTAGTCACCATTTTGCGCAATTATAATCGCCTAAAAAATTTCCAATGTCATAGTATACCCATGATAATGCGGCACGCAACAAAACTCACATCTCCAGTCATTTCTAAATAGTAATTTTACGGCCGATCTCGACTGCCGCTCTGTTGAAGCAGCCCCGGACGGGGTTTGGCTCCCGCGGCCACTACTTGCGCGCGCAGACGTCAAAGGGAAGACGTGAACGTGTCTTCATATCATCGTCCTCGGCCCTAAATACAGACAGTCGGTGCTGATGTTGTTGTTATTGACGTTATTCGTTTTTATTGATTTTGTTATTGTTTCTAATGTTACTTTTGTTATTGGTGTTTAAATTGCTGCCGTTTTTCTTGCTACTGCTGCTGCTACTGCCGATTGTACTACTGATGCTACAGCTACTTCTGATGCAGCTGCTACCGCTGACGCTGCTATTGTTGTAGTAGTAGGTGTTCTCTTGCTATTTATGGCACTGCTGTTTGTGCTGAAACTATTGTTGCGTTTTATGGTATTGTTTTAGAGTTAGTCGCTCCTGCTACTGATTGTGCTTATGCTGCTGCTCCTGATGTTGTTGTGGTGGTTTCAGTTGTTGGAACGCATTTACCTTCCAGATAAGTAACTTTAGAACATCTAATCATATCAATAGACCCCAATGATTCAATGATTCACCTTTTACAATTATTTTTTTGCTTATTGATTTTCGGTGTAGAAGAGCCTTGCCGTCTCCTGCTTATATGGGCACTTATAGTTGATTTCATCGAGGGCTTACCTTGGCTGGTGTGATACTGGATATAGATAATTTTTTATCTAGGGTTCACCACACCACGAATGGAAAGAGACGACGAGCAGCATTTATCTTGCAGCTTCTTCTGTGATTGGCGCTACTCGAGTAAGAGTGACATAACCCAGACCGTCATAGAATTCTATAGAAGATGCAACCATCCGTTCCGCGTTGTAAAGAGTGACAGACGACTTTACAAAGCCGAGTGCACTGGAGATACTTGTCTATTTGTTGTACACAATTTTCGTTCTCGCACACGTTCGGTCCACCAACATAATTTTCATCACACTCTTCCCAGGTTTCAAAAATATAATATAGGGTCTCAACTGTGCGCGACGGCTAAGCAAATTGCTACGAATCCTGCAGTCAGAGAGATGACCATCACCTTCGGCTGGAAGGTGACTCCCGTTATGATTGAAGTTGAGGAACATAGGAATTTGTGCTAGTTACGTGATCTGCTTCGACGCTCTCGACAGATTGAAGATGGATAGTTTTAAAAGGGATACTGAGCAATACGGTCTGCTTCCATCCTACGGGGTAGGCTTCAGCAGCACCCGCTTGATTTTTGCGGCGCTTATTGTGCTTGTTTGCTTCCTTCATCGATACGCGAAGATTTAGTAAGTGCACGAAGGTCCAAGAGGTGAAGTTTGGCCATCCATATTCGTGCAGAATCAGAGTGTACTCGCATGAGACCGGTAGAAAGGTATTAGAGCTCGTGGTGGATGATGTAGAATAACCTAGTTAAGCACTTCTATTCGTCGCAGAATTGAAGAATCGAAGTCACAAAATTGAGCCTGATAATGTAAAAAATTCAAGCGACTGAGTATCATTTCACGTGAAGGTAATTAAGCAGTTTTCAAATACCCCGAGCGAGAAACATCCCAGGATGATACCTTCTATAATACTTCAGTTGGTGAAATTTTGCTTGGCTGCTTTCGAAATGAAAATAACAAAATTTAAATCTTTGGAGTTGGAATTGTATTGATGGAGAATGAGGACAACTGGAGCTGGTTTTTAAATTCATACTATCCCGCATCAATGCGTCTCCCTCATTTGCGATATCAGATAGGGATAAGCGACTAATACACGCTATGCGGACGACGGCAGCAGACATTCCGCGCATTTATTGCTATAGGCACCTGATGTAAAATAGTTAGACAAGAAGTAAAGTCCAAAGTGCTGAAACATTTAGCTTGTATTCTGGCCCGCTCTCGAACGAAGCTTAAATACGAGAAGGTGACAGCTAAATTTCCTACTAGATAGCACTGCGCTCTCTTGGCTTTATGATGTGGGTCGTGAAAAATGGTCCACAGCATTTTCGCCATGTCCAAGATTGATCACTTTGACATCAGTTAATGGCGCGTTGTAAGAAATTTGCGGTCTTCCCATAATAGACTGTTTATTGGAGACTGAGCGCTACGAAGCTTTCAAGTGGGCTGAAGACGCACAGAAAGTAAAACAATAGGGAGTATTGACTCCCTATGCATCTCGCAAAGTCGATATTTCAATGGCTATAGATTATATAGGTGAAATTGATGTATGCTCGCAATCATGCTTTAATGTCGCAATTCGACCAGGTGTGGGAAATGTCAATAAAAACGTTTTAGTCCAACTTCTTGATAAAGTTGTACGATGCTCGTGCTGTTACTTCGATGACGTTGGCTCACCTTTCGTTCTTGTACTATTTGCACTGAAGCCCTCCTGTAAAATTACATCTATGGTCGATTATTTTAACGACTCATGGAAATCACTGAAGTTTTCAAATGCTTATTTTAAGAAAGCCGAAACTAGCCTTTTGCCGATCGTGCTTAAGGATCTCCTATAAAGAGGGTTTTGCGACGCTCCATCAATTTAAAAAAACGAGGGCGTCCAAAGAAGGAGATAATTTCCTGGTAACGAGCGACACAGGAAATCGACAAGCGTCAAACCAGAAATGTGGTATATGCATCCAATTTGGCCATAACCGAAGCACTTGTACATTGAAAGGAGCAGTATTGAATGTTTAAGTGCCTTTTCTACGTGATGTATATAGAAATAAAGTTTTCATCCCACATAGGGTTGTCTTGGCTTTAAGTACAAAAAATATTTTATGTGCATACTTGTCAATGCAAAGTCTTTTAGTTGTATTAATTGTGACAATATGCTGGAGTGATTGACCACTTTGACCAACCCAAGTGTATGTTGTGTCTTGTCATTATGAGTTAAACTTCTCACGTCCAGCTTGTTGTAAGTTTAAGTCTTTATAAGCACTATTGGATTCCTTCAACAGCACTGGCATCTATCCATCAGCACTCATACGACTATATCCGTTTGTCATAATGCCTTGAATCTCACCTTCATATTGTACACAGCTTTGTGCACGCGGCATGTATACACGGCAGCATCTATCCAACCCCGGGTAATTGAGATTGACATGACATATATATATATATGCAACGCCGAACCACAACATCAGGACGAAAACATTATAGCACGTTGTCATTCAATATATTCCTCAACAGTCTTTGATCGACTACACTAGATGAATCATCGCACCTTTTTTTCTTGCAATATGTCTAAATACAAAGAAGTTCGAACGCATCAAATTAGCTTATAAGAGCAAAACAGATAGGATAGATTCATTGTGGTCTATTGATATGATTAGATGTTCTAAAGTTACTTATCTGGAAGGTAAATGCGTTCCAACAACTGAAACCACCACAACAACATCAGGAGCAGCAGCATAAGCACAATCAGTAGCAGGAGCGACTAACTCTAAAACAATACCATAAAACGCAACAATAGTTTCAGCACAAACAGCAGTGCCATAAATAGCAAGAGAACACCTACTACTACAACAATAGCAGCGTCAGCGGTAGCAGCTGCATCAGAAGTAGCTGTAGCATCAGTAGTACAATCGGCAGTAGCAGCAGCAGTAGCAAGAAAAACGGCAGCAATTTAAACACCAATAACAAAAGTAACATTAGAAACAATAACAAAATCAATAAAAACGAATAACGTCAATAACAACAACATCAGCACCGACTGTCTGTGTTTAGGGCCGAGGACGATGATATGAAGACACGTTCACGTCTTCCCTTTGACGTCTGCGCGCGCAAGTAGTGGCCGCGGGAGCCAAACCCCGTCCGGGGCTGCTTCAACAGAGCGGCAGTCGAGACCGGCCGTAAAATTACTATTTAGAAATGACTGGAGATGCAGGTTTTTATGTTCACTAATTAACACGTGTTTACTAGGACGCGGGAATTTTTTGTGATTAAATGGAGCATTTTGTTTCTCGTAAGAGTACTCCATTCGTATCGAAACAAGTGCTACATTTGGGACTGAGTTGGTGATAATTTTGGAATGACAGTGAATTAGACAAATCTGGATGGATGATGTTCATCCTCTGGAAACGCTCTATTGGTAGATATGCGTTTTTGCTACAGACTCGCAAGCGTGACAAACGAACGGCCAGGATAGTTTCCTCGTTCAGTCTGCGGTGAAGGAGCTCACTCGCTGAGGTATCATTTTACATCTCCTGGAGCAAGGAATGGTTGTGATGAATCTGTCTAATAAGCAGCGCCTTGTTGTGAAGAAATTTGCTGAAAGAGAGCTCCGGTGGCGTCTTGCAGCATGGTGATGTCTCCAGCACTGCTTCTCACTTTCACTACAGCTGCTGTTATATCGCAAGGGTATGATGCTGTGGTAAAGCGATTTGAGTAAATTAGAAGTGATCGATGGGTTGATTGATCGAAAACTACGACTGATCGTCGAGAAGGATCGATTGGCTGTTAAGCTGCGCAATACTGAAATTAAATATCAAGATACCAGGATCGATTGTCGAGATACCAGGATCGATTGTCAAGATACCAAGATCGATTGTCAAGATACGATGATCGATTGTCAAGATACGATGATCGATTGTCAAAAATCCAAGATCGCGAACACATAGGGTAGTCAAATATGAGAATACGACTGGAGATAGAGGGTGATAGCAAGCCGGGAAGGATATTAAAATTGGCAGTGATAGACGATCGATCAGGAGTGGACTACACATGCGAAGGAACGATCAACGGAATATGGAAGACACGTGGCAGCATATCCTGGTATACATACAGGCACAATGGTAGTTTTAGCTTTTGGTTGGTAAACATTAAACAGAATTCTATTTGCTTCTAAGTACACGTGTCGACTTCTCTTCTGGGCTTGATATTTGGCCTCTCTACGTCAGGGATAAGAATTCTCAAGACATCCTCGACTGCGATTGGACGCAGCAAGAGCGTAAAGGACTAGGTGCAAGATCGCTAGACGGCTCAAGTGGTCAGAAGGTCAAGCGTTTCAAGCATCTACATATTGACAAGGCGATCTCGTTGAGACCTGGGTGACTTACATCAAGTATTCTACCAGCCTACCCGTGATCGTGTGAAGACTTCTGCACGGTCACACCAACCCATCCCCAACACGGTCAAGTTTTCACTCAGCACGAGTCCACCGAGAAGAGTGCAACATGCCCTACCGATGGGTACACAAGGTGAGGAAGGAACCAAGCACGGTATCAGAGTACCCCCCTCCATTAGTCGGTCGTCTGGGTGCCAGTGGAGAATCGAGATCGCCTCATAACATGAGCGATCCCCACTCCACCACAGTGCCGGTACAATAATGTTCCGAGATCTATCAACATCCATGGTCGTGTAGAAATCAAAATTAAGGGCAGAGCAGGGAGGAAGGGGTACGAAAAGGCCGCATAACTTACCAGTATTCAAACACTGTCACCCATGAAGTGCATGAAGATCCAAGCACTCGCTACAGCTGTCAGAATCTCGGTCGGCGTCGTGCAGCTCCGAGTGAAGACCAACGCTATCAACGAAATCATGGCGTTACTAATCGACGCAGTTAAGACTGATCGTGCGAATTATGCAGTTTTGCACGTCCGCCCTGAGACCCGAGTCTTCGACTCGATATACGACGCTAAGCACATCGACTAGAAGTGCTTCAACGAAGGTGTCGACAAGGCGTATACTACCTCCCACCAGGCGAGCAAACGCCTCAGTACCATCAGAAAAGACGCGATTCATCGGAAAGAACATGCTTCTTGCAGCAGTCGATCGTCCACAGTGCGTACCACTCTGTATTCATTTTTAATTGAAGTGATAACTTCTCAAAATTAATTAATTTTTCTACTCTTGCCAAGTTTGATTTCCACAGAAGGTGCATGTTTGACGGAAAGATGGCCGTTCATGAACGGTTACGTCAATAAACGAAACAGCAAGAGTGGACATAAAGGCACTAATCTGACCGTGAACATAGAAGTCGTGAACAGAGACGTTTACCGTCAATTCCTGATCGACTGCGTGATTCCAGCCATCAAGATGAAGTGGCCAGTGCGGGATATAAATAATTGCATTTTTATTCATCAATGACAACGCAACCGCACGCCTCCTCTGACGACGAAGCAATTTTTGCAGCAGGGAAGAGCGACATGTGGGACATTTGCCTCCGGTTCCATCCTCCTAACCCCCCCAAAGGTTGTGTGCTCGATCTGGGGTACTTTCGCGCCATCCGAAGCCTTCAGTACGAGCATAAAATATATGGTACCGACGATTTAATTTCAGTGGTCACAGCAACGTTCAACACGATAATCTTTAATAACTTAACTATGTGCACCTTTTGCTGCAGTAGGTGCTGGATTAAATTACGGATGTGTTTGAATACAATGGCTACAAGCTTCCTTACACAGCAAAATGGAAGTTAAAGCGGCATAACAAGCTTCCACTTAGCATCATGTATGACAATACCGCGTCATATTCCGCTTCTGCATTCATTACCTTGAGCACGAGCACCTGAATTAATGAAGTTTCCATCTGATTGCTTGGAAACCCATCAAAGTTTTATTCCATTGCTGGTATGCGATACAGCGCAAAAAACCAACTGTAGTGCTTAGTTCTATACGTAGAAAGTACATTATTTCATTTTATTTTTGCGTGTCGAGGCGTTTCTTCGATAACAAAAAAAGTCATGGCATACGCCAGATCCAGGACAATACGACGAAATGTACATCCATAATGGGGATCTTGGAATGTGACATGAGTTTTTTTTGAGCATCCGAGCAGTACCGAAAAATTCCTCTCGTATTTAAGCTGTTCGATATAATTACTCACCCCGTTCTTATCGATGTACTTAACTGTTTTAATTGTGGCACAATTATGAGGTAGTAAAGATTTACATCTCTGCACAGTAATTTATTGCACACCACCACCCACCGCTGTTGTTTCAATATATCGGTATTTCACGGAGTTTTGTGGACGCCTCTCATGCATCTGCTGTTATAATGTTTTCCCACGATACTTCACCAATTTAACGAGGCTTATGTCGATCTTTAAGCAGAGCTATTGATAATAGGGGTACTACCCAGACGATGTAGCATGTATGAGATAGATACGTCATACAACTGGGGCTGCGTCTTCTTTTACTTCTGCCTTTATTATCCTGCGTCTGCCTACATAATTTCAACGCATTAAAACATCACGATCTTCCCACGGTATGAGCTACTTGTCGCCGTTCACAAAGAATGTTAGCAGAAGGTTTCCCTAGCGCAGGTTATTGATCCATGCGAAATAGATAGTTTAGCACCGTTACTTTGGACAGATTCCTGTTTGGTTGACATTAGACTAGTGTATGCGTGACGTTCTGTATCATCATCACTTGTAGACAATCTCGGTAAGCCCCACGCTTGTACAACTTGTTTAAGCACACTTAGACAATCCTTGTCTCAGATTAATACAACTTTTATTAGAAGAAGTATCCATCAACCACAAGTAGGCTATATGTTCATATCTTTCGCACACAATGCATCTGGTGACGACACTACTTTATTTGTTTTATCGGCAAGGCCGAAAACAATGAATATGATTGTAGCAAATAGAAGGGTAATACAGTGGTCGCATCATATCGTCTCATCACAATGAAGTACGATCAATGTGGATTGGAACGTGCCAGAGAGGTAACAAACGAGCGAAAGGTGATCGAATAAATTCGCCAAAGGTCGTCGATATGGTTGCACGGTCGCTGGCAGTACAAAAGATTTTTATTTCCCCGTTTTAAAGATCAAGGTCAAGCTACACTCGGGAAAATAGTGAGCCCTAATGGTGAAGCTATTAGTGAATGTGCGCAAGGTGAATGCCGAACTTTTAAAACCCACTTTCTGTCTGTCTCTGTGTAAAAACGCTAAAATTACCTTTTACGTTGCACTTAGTACAATTTAACCTTTTACCTTCTTTGTATGTGAATAACGATAGGTATAATACCAATGAACCTTACATATCGTACTAAGTGCGAATTAGCATGTCCTCTCTTTTGAATGTGTCCGTAAATTTATGAACTTTCAGTTTGCTAGCTTATGTGGATAAGGGCAGGCCTAAGATTACTTTTTTGCTCCCCGTTCGACTCACCCGCCCCGGGTCCCACCACCCCTTCCCAGGTCCTACCAATCTCGGCCTTTATCCTCCTACCCTCTCGATACTTTGACAGTTAGGCGCCTACAGCTTTTACTGAAATCTCATCCCTGCTAAGTTACTCGAGTTTGCGCCAAGTCTTTTCCGAAATTAATCGACTATGTTGGCCTCAGCACGACACTAGCGTCGAGAAGTGTTCATTATGAACACTTACCCGTACGCTAGGCATAACAGGCGTGGTCGTCGAAAAATTTACCATACGTGTAGATAGAAGAACACACAGAAGTATGCTGTACGATCACTTTTGTCTGGGTATTCAGGTACCATTACGACGGTGGATGAATAGGTGTACACGAAAGTAGAAGCCGCAGCATCTGCCTTCCCTGTCTTTCTTAGCTTCGATTGGTTGACTTCTTTCTTGCAACCCTCCCAGTATTTCAAAGTGGTTCTTGGTGCATACGTAGTACCGATCAGCTAAGTATCCAATTTTCTTTCCGACGATATAAGGCGGTGGTCCCAGCGAGATCGGAAATGGCGTCAGGCCTGGTAGACGTCCGCTCCTCGAGTGGGTTTTCTCGCCCACATTGATCCACCCTCGCTGAGGCTAAAACTGCCTTGATGGAATTTGATCGGTATGATCGTGACGAGCAGAGTGCAGCCCTCTCGGGGTTTGCGGCTTAACGACCCAGTCATTACCGTGGACGGAGATCTGTAAGCATCTTCGGGACTTCAAAGCAATCCGTAATGATGGCATGAGCTTTTCGTGTACCTATCAGGAGGTTTGTACAACTTTAGGAGGAGATAGTGTGATCATTTGTGGTCACAAATCAATTTCCAAACGTAACCAAAATAATCCCATTAGTTATATGTTGATCTCAACGCCTGCCCGATTTCAGGTAGGATCATCTACGACCAGTTTGCCCAACAGGTTACTCTGTCGGTGGTGTATATTACACCGACCCATGTAATTGACGGTCTGTGCTCACCCAACCACCTGATGTACTTTAATCAAGAGTCACCCTCAGAATCTGTGATGTTGAAAATGCGCACACCGCTTCGTCAAATTCATTTTACTGGTCAAGGTTTTGCTGTGGTGCATCATCTCATGGGGCCTACAATTCGACTACCCTTCCATTTTTTGCGGCGATACGTGATACGAATCGTTTGGCTCTGAACTTCAAGCTTCACCAGTCGCCTCTCCGGTCGATGAAGAAATCTCTCCCACCTTCGATGATGAAAGCGATTTCGACGACAACGCCAATATGGATATTGTTTCCTATTCTGAACAAGAGCCGCATAGTGGGGATCAGTCGGTTTCGATATCAGTCACTCTGGTGATATGCAAGATATCGAGGTGGCTATTACGGTTAGCCTTAAATCTATACGGCCGTCCGGAGAATCACCCGCTCGTCCGGTTATCGCTATCGACTTTGATGATATCACACTCACTTGTATTGAACATGCGTAGTGTGTGGTGTTCGGGACTATGGCGGACCCGAAGGTTGAGTCTACGCAAATTCCTCTCTCTCAGTTGGAATATCCATTTTTTCCAGTGAATTCCTTGGAATGGTTCAGTGACATACGGGTAACTTTATCCCTCTCGGCCAGGACGTTTTAATATCGGATTGGTCTGTCGATACGCCTAACTCAGTTCACCCCTATGCAAAAATGGCTGATCTTCCCGAGCGCATCCTTAATGCTGTGGTCGATCAAGGTTTTGTGGAATTCCTTAGGATAAAGGATCTTTGTGCGGTAATCGACAAAGTTTGGGGTAGATTCTCTACGATATCGGACTCTGCCGTGTCCAATATTTAAGCCAAACCAAGGCCTTTTCACGACTTAACCAATTCTGTTGGCAACTTCTAGAATCTGCGCTCCAAGGTTTTAGGCCACACATTCCCCCTGGTAGCTTCGATACGCTCCTATCCGTATTCAGACGACGTTTTCCTTTTTCATTTACTGAGGGAACTGTATCCAGCTGCACCGGGCATTGACTCCAGTCGGTCCTCAGCCAATTTTGTCTGAATTAAATCAATACCGGAGCCAAGTCAAACTAGCTGAGCTATATGTGGCTGTGTGAACTGTTGCACCTAGAATCTAAATGAACCTGATTAAATTAGGTGCCATTATTGGGAAGACATATTCGGCCTTACCTCATCCACTTTGGCTACTATGAGATGATCCGACTTTGGCATCTATTGTACTTTCTCCCTTGCTAGAGCGCATACTGATTGCAGCGGTCCCTACCGATTTACGCGCCACCATCAACTTTTTAAGGAAAGGGTTACCACTTTGTCACCCCAACTCGACGCTTTATCTAACGCCAGTTGGGCCTTTCGGTACATTCAATCAATCGGATGGGTTACCATACCGTAACATCTTAACCATTACTTATTTTACGAGCAATTTTCACTTGGTTGTACTCCATCAAACACGGTTTGCGGGGGAAATGAGCTTTAATCGGGTCAAGCATATCTGTAAGACTGCCTCCAGACTAAAGTCAAGCTTTTTTTAAGATAACATGGGCTGCCTCACCGAGGTGGCGGGTGCTGGAATACTCCTTGAGCCAACATGTCAAGTTCGTGGGCTTATAGATGCTAAACTTCGCTACACCAGCTCGCTGAATCCTTTTTTGTGCTATTTACTCGCGTGAGGTACAGTGGGCTCGATCTCTACCTACAATTATGTAGTGTATGCTACCTTTTATTCTGTGCTTCGTCGGGTATTACGACCCTTCCCCGTCATTTTGAGGACGAAACCCATCTTATTGTTAAGGGGGATTTTATTACGGTAGTTTCCTGTCAACTCGAATAGGCTCGCTCGAACCAAAGAGATCAACGCCAAGGTCGTCTGGAGCTACATCACTGGATTCTAGCCCTTAACGCGGTTCATACCTGGAGCCATCAACACCCTGCCGCTCAACACTCCTAAGTCAAACGGGATATCTTTAAATATACTATGTTTATGTCGATTATCGTCTCTTTATTTGGCTTTTCACAAAGTATACTATGATTATAGGGCCAAGTACGGAGTGGCTGACCGCATTAGTCTATTTTTCGTCAATTTTTTTCGTCTTTAAGCCACGTAAGGGGACCTCATTAAAATACCGTACCAGGGTAATCGAGCTATCTGTGTCTCAAGACTTATTACACACTTCGTTATCTAAACCAGGCTAATCAATTGGTCCTAGTCGTTGGTGTTATAACGCTGGATACTTGATCGACAAGCACAAGCGACAGGGCTCTATATTTAGTGAGAATTATTTCTCACTAAGAAAAACGAACAGCGGCGAGGTATTAAGACAATTTATCTTGAAATAATGAGCTTTATCACCAAGAGGCTTTGGATGCTTCGGTGGACTTATCCCCCTCTATAAAACCGCTCAGTCGGCCCAACCGGTAAATTAGAGGAGTATGCAATTTTATCCCAAAAAACAATTCGACTTGGATATTCACGCCGTCGAGCGTTGCTCCAAATTTCTCGTCTGGTCACCTTAAGTTCCCCACAAGGCGCCATTTTCTATGAAATCGGCAAAATAATTGGAATAGACTTACTCCTCCTTTACCTCATATTGGTCCGGTATTTATGTTCGCCTTCACGAAAATTTGAGCATGCAAAACCAAATGGGATTGTATGGACCTTCCTCGGCTGTTACAGCACAGGACGACAAAATTGGTGCAGGAAGATCACTCACTACAAATGATTGTTGGGCGTTCAAGAGCATGGCGTCTGGAAGACAACCGGTACCGATGGGTTACTCTGAAATGCTACCAAGTTGATGTTCATCTTTGGAGTCGCGTTAGAGCGATATATTCTGCTCAATTTCACAAGGGGGGAATGAAAAAGTTTTATCATCGAGCGAAGATTTTGCAGCTATACAAACAGGGCAACCGCTAGTCCCATAAAAACCTATACTCTATTTCTTTACTTAATGCAGATGCGAAATTGGGGCCTAAAATTTTGGCATACCGGGATGGAAGGAGATTAAA
The DNA here is from genome assembly GCA_000173235.2 of Hyaloperonospora arabidopsidis Emoy2. Taxonomy (NCBI): domain Eukaryota; phylum Oomycota; class Peronosporomycetes; order Peronosporales; family Peronosporaceae; genus Hyaloperonospora; species Hyaloperonospora arabidopsidis. The sequence continues at coordinate 358,698 of JH598269.1, forward strand.
CTATCTCCTTTACCCTGACTAATATGGGTTATTCCGGGGCGTAATATCCGTCATGACTTTCTACGGTTTCAAGCACTCACATAACTCCATCCGGATACAGTGTTACCGGGCAGGGCTGTTTTACTGAATTTCGTCAAGTCCTTAGACAGTGTCATTTAAGACACCTTGGAAATGTTTCGTTTGTATGTTGGGTTTGACGATTCCTTTTGACGATGGATATAGATCCTCTATCGGGGCACCCTTTTGTCTCTAATATTAAATGAGAAACCCTTAACGACGTTTGAACTAGGTGCGGGTGTTCGTCAGGGTGACGCTCTGTCGCCGGCACTTTTCGTTATCTTTATCGAGTCTTTGCTCAACTTATCGCGTCAAGCTTATAATCAGTGCCTACAGTGGGGGGGGCATTTACACACTCGGCCCTCAGTTTTGCTAGTCACTGTACCAGTCTATTGCACTATCTCTACCATACTAAGGACTTCCTCGTTTCGTCGACGACTTTTGTCGATTTGCGACTCAATTAGTCGAAGTCTGCGGTGCTGCCGTATTGGACCTGGTCTTCTTCTAACGAAGTTCTTCTTCTTGACCTCGAACGCTTATGTTTTGACTCTGTGGAGAATTATGGTCGCACTAGATCACTTGGAATCTACTAGAGGCACAGTTTGACTCATACTGACTGACTGTGTCATTTACACGAAGTCTACTGGACCAAACTGGCTGGATATCGGAGGGCTTCCGAATAGCGCGTCGAATTCTTGATCCCAAATATACAAGTCTGAAAGATCGACGTCGTTACTACCGTCCATCAGCTTTTGGAAATTCCTGCTCCTGTTTCGCTGTATCTTGATCATCTTGATCATCTCGTTCTACTTGTCGTAGTGATTCAGGTTCCTGTAATGCTTGCAGATGTTCGAATTGATCTTGTGCAATTGAATGATGGTGTTAGAGAGATGTCACGCATTGCTTTGAAAGCGGTCACATCGCTTGCACGGTCGGTTGTCAGTGATCTTGATATCACTGCTATTGTCGTCTTGATCTTAAACTTCATCATCGCTAATGAAGTAGATGGCAGTAGGGAGAAGAGTCGCAGGTGCACAATCGTTGCGCCTTGGGAATGGTGATTCCGACCGCACGTTCACTGCTGGGAATGATGAAGATAGGGTAGAATCTGGACATTTGGGAATTCGATGATCTAGGAGATTAGAATTCATGATCTACAGTCGACACCTGTATTAATCCTTGTATACCGTCTCCACTTTTTTTTGAGTTGCGTAGTAACTAGTGGTGATAATGTTGGTGGAAGGTGATGCGACGCATTCGCATGTGTACGTATTGGTTGTATCTGGCATTAAACCTTCAGGTCCTGGTGTTTCCCAGAAAGGAGACGAGACGAGATGGAAAACGACAGTGAACAGTTTCCAGGAAAGGGGACGAGACGAGACGCGACACGACGACAGCAGGGAGCAGTTGAACGAGTGTAGTTCTAAGAAAGTACTAACAGTAGGGAAGCACTCGCGTAATACAACTCATTTCTAATTTTACTCCTTTTACCTTAAGTGCATCGTCGGTCGGACTTCAACAGAAAAGAGGTCGTGGAACTGATGAATATGGTATTTTTTAAGTATTTAATCGACGTACAAATGTCAAAATTGAAATTAACCAGGAAAATAAAGCCGATAGCTAGGCTTCCACTAGACCCAATTTCATCGGTATTTTTAGATCCAGAAATGATTTGTAATGAATATATTTATGCCTGCCCTGGTTAAAAACTAGTGTTCTGTAGCGCATCCCTTCATGGTGAATCTTAATATGTATGTTTATCTGCAGATAATTATACATAGATATAGACCTCATTGCTCATCACTCGATGCGCGCAACCTTATTGGTGTATGGATTTGCTGGTTGAAGTAATGCGTCGTATTTGTTAGTGTGTTGTAACGTAGTCCCATAAATAATATGTGAGATAACAACGGTGATTATTACAGGGACTGAAAAGGTAAAAAAAAACTACTTTCTACATAGATATACCTTCGACTATATATATACATATATGATACACAATATACAATGCCGGTGCCCCCTGAATTTTATTACGTGTCTTTTATCTCCTGACGAAAACTGAGGTATCCCGTATAAACCGCAGAGTCAGCGCCGGCGCGTCCGGTGTATTTATTAGTGACCTTACTTCTCGTACTTGTAGTGGCAGCTCCTTTTTTGTCGAGGTGGACAAGGTAGATTTGCCGTTTGTGTCGTCGCATATTTGACTGCGGCACCGGCGGCCTTACAGACACATCGTCTTGGTACGATAAGTTGATGAGAATGCGCATCAGCTCGTCGATGATATTTTTGCATATGGCAGAATCGTGAACAACGGGACTGTCTACTATGCATGGTTACACCGTTCCCTTCGTTAGCACTTCAGGATCCATCGAGCAAGGTACTGATATTAAATGCTGGCGCAAAAAAAATTATGAAGTCCTACGAGCAGTTTAATCGGAATAGGTGGGACTTAGATGTCAGAAAGAGAGCCACCCGCCCACCCCTTCAAAACTTAGCATGGTGGTGTCTGTCAAAGAAAGGCGAATTTTGCTACTTGTATCGTAGTCCATGATGCTGTGTAGTGGTGTTATCCTAACTCCTTAGTCAGAGGAAAGACTTCTAGACTCGTGGAGTCTCTTAGTGTATCAAGATAAGCGGGCATTCACTTAAAGGGTATCAAGTCTTGCAGACTTGGCGAGACTTAAGTCTGAGTGTATGTTCAAGCTCTTAAGCTTCTAGTCCTGGTACACGGGACAACGACTCCAAGAATCACGTGGCACTAATGCCCAGGAGTACTTAGCCTTAACTCAGGCACTTAACTCTCACGACCAGAGACGTCTTCGAGAGACACGTGTCTGAAACTGATCAAAAGGGGAGCTGAATGTATCTACTGATTTATAGCGATAATAAACCTTACTTACGTCTTTAGCCTTAAAACTATGCTACCTAATCGAATAGTTCTCATCGTAATTCTTCTTGTGTACCACACCAGAACTACGTCGCCTCTATGAAGACCCTATTACGATAGATATCCTCTAACCATAACCGATAGAGTACGGTATTATCGCTTAGCATATGTGATACAAAAGTACGCCTTATCAGTGACACTGATCTCTTTCTGTGTGTACCACACCAATGTACCTGGTTATCACAACCATTTGTGTAACCCCGTTACACCCTCTCCCACCAAACAGTCAATACCCCGAACCGACGTTCTTCACCTTTCTCATTGGGATAGCTCGGAGAGTACAGATAACCTCACGGTTGTGCTCACACCACCTTGCGCATCAATGGCGAAGTCTTCGCATTCCTCCTAGTCTTTGGAAGACATCATACGAGAAGAGAACATCGTTGATTATGACAGTGACACTATCGTGGAAGAGAATGATACCCCCGAACCTGCCACGTCAGCGTCGTGCGAGCCTTCTCGCATAGCGCCAAACCCATTCCCGGAACGAAGCACGGCTCAAGCACTAACAGCGTTGCGTGCCTCAACCACTCTTGGTATGCCTATCCCACTTCAGACAAAATGGTGATTTCCTCTGCCCTAGCCGACTATATGATCCTATCTTCCGGCGCAAGAAGAACTGCCGTTTACCATAAATTAATACACCTTGCGTATTTTAAATCATTTTATTTTTACTTTTTTCGGAGCCCATTTACCTGGAGCACTTGGATGAGGAGTCAGTCAAGCCATCAATTGTGTATAAGTCATAGCAGCAAGCGTCTTCGCTTTCTACAAGAAAATTCGTCTACCCTATTATTCTACACATTGAGAGATTCTAGACGATGCACAAATAATCTAGTACGTGCCTTATGCTGTACAGCTTACGTAATTCACGGCGAGACACCTAAAACTCCGGAAGTTGCTAAGCTTGTTAAGCTGAGTAGTGTTGAATCGTTCATCAACAATTACGCGTGGCACTAACAGAAAAAGAGCTCAATACCGAGCGTTGGCTGAGCCCGTTTGCTGTGCAAAACGTTTTATAACGCATAGTGATGTCTAGAAGATTTGGAAAGAGAAGATACGATAACAGCAACGGTCAGACTTGATGTATAGAACAGGTAGCAGATCGCCAGTATTTGTCTAATGATCGTAACCAAAGAGACCAGAGCAAGGTCAGATCGTAGGCACTAAGAGCCCCTAAGCATCACATCGCAGCTCAAAATGATCAACTGACTAGTGGATACTTTTATATTCGGCAGCATTGGCATGCGGCACGACGAAGGGAAAACCCAACGTTGTCTACTTCCACACCTACGCCATCTTACGTGCTTGAACTCGAGTGTTCCATTGTACCGAGACCGTAGCTGCAGATCTAAGCCGCTTCACACATCAGATCTCATAATTTCGACGGCTCTTGAGCATCGTGACGGCATCTTACGATCATCACTTGTGGCGATAAAAGCCTCCCGTGGTTATCCAAAACTTTGCATATCGACAGGGGATCGATACTTTTAATGCTGCAACGTCTGTATCAAATACAGAGGACAGAAAAGTACCTGGCTTTTCGAGGATAAGAGATCGATGGCACTGACTTGATGTGCAATCGTCAACACCTGCGATGATGGTGCAAAAACTATAACGGCAGCATACTCTTTCTAAGGTCACACGCTCTCATGACAGTGGGCTAGAAACGGAGTCACTGGTGGTTTACATACCATATACCACTTCCGGGGTCATGTAAACGCGCTACAAGGCCTATTTGACTGTGCATTAGGACCAAAGCTGATTATAGAAACGTCCGCGGTTTCACTTTTATGCTGCATATCCCGATTAGTGTAAAATGCCGATATACCGCCAATCAGATTCGCTGAATCTTCCGTCGTCATAGCCGAAGAGCTATAGATAACGATGGACGTGCGCGAGGTACTACGAACGACTCTAGGCTGGGACTTTTCCTTTGCGTCTTCAGACCCGTCTGTTGTTCGGAGCCTCGTGGTGCACCCAGAAGATGCGTCGCGATTGGCCGAGTGGCTCGTGCGTGAGCTACCGCCGCTGTCGTCGACAGCAAGTACCCAAAATACTATCGGCAGGAGCCCAAAACAAGACAAACGTAGCCGCCCGCGGCAATTAGAAATGCGTTTAGCAGAAGCATTAAGTTTCAAAGGTTCTGTACGATCATTGCTATCGTCTGTGCGTACAAATCAAGAAGACTGTGAGTACGACCAAGAGGTCGGGACGCTGCAGCAGCAGGTGCGTCGACGTCTCAATTGACTGCAATAAACATGTGGCATTTTCATCGTGTACTGTTTTATGATATTAGGCATTCAGGAAATACTGACAGAAGTGTATTCTTGTTTATGGCGATCAATTAATTGGTATACGAATTGGCAATTAAATTGAGGACGGAAGGTCTCGATCCAAGCAGTGCTCAAGCGCTTGTATACAGATGTTCCATTGTATACACACGACGACAACGAGATGGCTACACGAAACTTATTCGAGAGGCAGGCGACGTCGTGTAACGCCCACTTACCTACCCTTCGAGGTGTGGTAGTTAATATCAAGGGGAAGGGTTGTTCGTCTACAGCGACTTCAACTTCAACATACACTTTTGCCATGTTTGAGTACAACTCGCAGTCACTTCAGGACGTGCTGAAGTACAATCAAGCAGTACTGGGCGACACTCGAGATATCGATGTCCAGTATGGATCTGATGTGGCCCCAAGCAAAGGAGAGCCAGATGCACTTGGAGATTTGAAAAAACGTCTCGTACTGTTCCAGCTGAGTCGCGTGCTCCAGTTCTTACACAAGAGAGGACTTGCTTGCAATGGGTTCTCCCCACAAGATTTGTACCTCACGGATACATTGTGGCTACGTCTCGCTGCACTGCACCGCGTGCTTGACGTCTGTACCAAGGTTTGTGCAGCATCATCTGATGGTGGGGGTGGAGACGATCATGACCGAGTAAAAAGTGTGGATCTACCGGTACCTCGCGATCTCAATACGTGCTCTTCAAGATCCATTACGGACCGCTGGGCTACTGGCGACGTCAGCAACTTTGAGTACCTTATGGCACTTAACATGGCAGCTGGGCGGCGTATGGAAGACGGCGTGTTTCACCCGTTTCTACCGTGGGTCACAGATTTTACTGCTGGTCCACACGGTGGCTGGCGAGATCTGAGCAAGAGCAAGTTCCGCTTGAACAAAGGGGACGCACAACTTGACCGCACATTTGCCAGCAGTGCCGTGCCTCATCACATTACCGAGAGTTTGTCCGAGATCACGTACTATATTTATATGGCAAGACGGACACCGATGGCGCTGCTTCGACGTGTAGTACGTGGGGATTTCCAAGCGCGTGAGTACCCATCGACCATGACACGCATGTTTGAGTGGACACCTGATGAATGCATTCCGGAGTTCTATGCCG
>JH598269.1:379164-396567 GCA_000173235.2 Hyaloperonospora arabidopsidis Emoy2
CAGCAGCCACCTCCTCCTCCTCTTCCTCTTCCTCTTCCTCTGCAAGCTCCGACTCGATTGCTGACGCCCCTGTCCCACATTCCGGCCATTGCTTCATATCCAGCAACTGAAGCCACGCTGCCTCTTCGTTCCAACCGCTCTTTGCCTCAAGCCAAGGCCAAACGTGCGTTTCAAACGACAGCCGATCGCCTTCCTGTACCGACTGTGCCGCCCATAAACAACGCACCGTCTCCTCAACGTCAACCGAGTCAATCGACGCACAAACTCGCCGCTCGTCCGTCGTCGTCCTCTCGACACTCTCCAGGTCAAACACGGCCACGACCGACCGCAGCAACGAGCGCAGCGCCACCCGCACACTCGCCGCCGTGACGCGCCTGTCGTTTTCATTCTCTTCTCCGTCGCTAAGGCGTCGACTAAAGTCGATCGCCGCCTCAACTTTGTGCTTGACGTCGCCCGGCACAAGCACGAGGCAGCCAATAGCTGCGTCGTACCATCGCGTCCCTTCGTGTGTCGGTTCCAACGCGGCAAACAGCCGCGCTAGCGCTTCGTCGAGAGGCGGGCGCTCACATGTCGCAGCTGTTGCCGCTATCAAGTCCCGGAGCTCGTGGAGCTCGAGCGCTTTGTGGTTGCCGCTTGTCGCTGCGGCTCGGTCGTTGACCGCAGCCGAGAACGACTCGAGACTGTAGCAACATGGAGCGAGAGGGGCAACGATGAGCGCGTTGCGCACTCGCCACGCGCACTCGGTTTGATGAGGTGTGAGGAACGGCAACTTGGGGCGTGTGAGACAGGTCGACGTCAACGTCTCGTTTGTACTATGAGAGGGCGAGAGGGCGTCGTCTGCGACATGTGTTGCCCCTGTGCGCGCTGAGTGCGCGGCAGTAGTGACCATGAGTGAGTGAAAAGGAAAGAGTTACACAGTGCGGCGGACACGGAGTGCGGAAAAGGAGACACAATAAAAGCACAAGTTGCACTTGGAGGTGGGGCTGCGCGCGCGTCTTCTCTCCTTGTTGTTGGGCGCCGGCTCGCTTTTGGTGTTTAATTGGGTGCGCTGTCTTGTTCACGCACGCGCACTCTCTCGCTTGCTCGCTCGCTCTCTCTACCGCGTAAGAGTGGGCCCAGATGTTGCCGTTGTAACCACCGCGTCGATCGGTTTGTCGCATATTGATAGCTGCAAGTCGAGGGTCGATCTTGTGGCCCTTTATCGGGAGAAAACCCGATGCTAGAATAGAAGGACAGGGAATAATCACATTCTAAAAAAAGACATTTGCTGGACTCATTTCTAGATGATGTCGCTCTTTCTCACTTCATTTGGTCAGAACACTCTAGGGGTCGTAAGACTTACTGTCCGAGGAATAGGCCGGTGCGGCGCTTGCTGTTGCCACGATCGTTGCATTTATCGTAAAGACTAGCAAATGCTACCGTAGGCAATAATGTTCATCCGTCCCTGACATTGACGAACCATCACGTGCCGAAGTCTCTCCGTTGAGAGGGCATACATGAGTGATTTGATCCATGTACACTACACGGTCAGTCCTTGGCTTAACCTATTACAGGTACGAAGCACGTTGCCTCGAGGGAGAGCTGGGGCCCGTCAACCTGCAACATGCTCAACTTCTTCATATATATTTAGCATTTGTCACGTCGATCTATTGGCTTTAGGAGTGGACAGTGCCGAGTATGCGCACCAAGCTCAGTGCATTCCACTTACCTCTACTTATGTATGCGAGAACAAAGCGACTGCACCGACTTGAGACGTCAGAGATGTCGCTTACGCGACGTTCATGATGATCGTAATGTTCACATGATCTGGACCCATTAAATTTTATCGCAACGTTGTGTGGTAGAAGCTTATGCTCAGCACATGGTGGACGAAGCAAGCTTGCTGCATGCCTTGCATCAGACTGTAAAGTAGCACACATACCACCGCTGCTCTGAACAACTTTGTGCCACGTGGATTACGCTAATCTTGGGCAACACACTACAACTTTACCGCTGTCATGTTTTGCGCTTCTTTCGATCTTGCAGGTCGGATTGCGCCAGCTTTTGGCATTGTACCACCAGAAATGACCGTGACATCCCTTCAGCCAATCAGAACGTCCTATACGAACCGCTGAACCGGCTCGGCACCTCCCCAGCCAATCAATGGATGTACAAAATAACCGCTGAGGTCGGCGAAGCGCTGGAGCCGAGCTCATATTTTTATTTAGAATCGACGTCAACAACAAACTCTAGGAACGAATCCAGTTTTTTATTGCGTGTTTGTATTCGTGCTCACTTGGCCACTTGCTCAACCATACGGCTTAGTTGACCTCTTCGTGTTGACTTGGTCAGAGCATAGCAAGCCTAAACTAAGAACGGGGGTCAAGGGATCCCTCCGGATTCGTGAAGAAGGGGTTTTCATGATCCTCTCCATTCTAAAAGCACTTCGTAGACTCGCTATATAAATCTGATGTGGATGCACTCATCCAGAAATAGTACTCTTGGTTGTCAGCTATAAGCACTGCAGCATGCCCGTTCGTGGTCGTACGATCTTGTAAATCTCCCTACTTAAGGTTGTCATAGCAAAACACTTAACGTCACATCACCTCAGATTCTACCAGAATCGACCGTCCCGCTCATACAACAGACAAGTAAGCAACGCTAGACCTTCGCTGATGAATAAAGCTGTAAAAAAAAGCCCGTTCAATATCAAGCATAAACATCAGCACGATCACGTGACCCTTATTCCTTTAGGTTATCGCTGATAAAGCCTCTAGTTACGAGCTTAGGAGTGCTCAGCATGGCGTGCCTCCGCGTACTTCTCCATAGGCGAAGTCTGAGAAGATTGCCTGCACAAAACATGCAGTGCATACACACCCATCAGCCTCCTATCCTGCAAGCAACCTCAATCTGCCATCCATCCACACACATAAACTCCTACCAGAACGTCGCAGCACACATAGCAGCGCCCATAGCAACGCCAGAGCCGACGCCCACGCGCATACTGTGCCTCACCATACCGGGCACGACGCCCACTAGAGCCCCACCCACACCTGCATTGATTGGGTCCTCCTTCTGACGAATCGTCGCTGCAACGTACTCGCCTGTTGAGTAGATGCAGCCCACAGCAGCGAACACGAGCTGTATAAGACACCACAAGGTTAGACTTTAGAACTAGCTAGTACTTGGCAGTAATTCTGCAGCTGTTGGAGCCTACCGAGCGCAAGCCGATGTGCTTGAGCTGGCTCGAGAGCATGGGCAGCTTGGCACCTGAGCATCGGCACCACATAGTTAAAACAATGACAAGTGCATGAGTTGACGATGCAGTGGAATGCGATTTTTCTAGTGAGAGCGACGCTTACCAAGCTTAGGGATGGCCCATACCGACTCGACGGAGCCGACAGCAGCGCCAAAAAAGGCTCCTGCACCCTGTTAAGCAGTGAAGGGGTAGATGAGCAAAGATGTGAAGTTCGGGGTGCAGGGAGATCGAGACGAACCGTCGTGTGCACGATCTTCTCGCTTCCCGTGGGTCCGTTCATTTTCGCTTTTAATTTCCTTGTGTGCCTTCGAAGGGGCGGGGTTTGATTGGTTGATTTAGCGACGTACGGACAGTGTTGTGTAGTATCAACAGTTGTACGTGACGTGTCTTTTAGGGTATAGTGACGAGGCTGAACATTTGATGAATACATCTTTGTGCTTGGGGCAAAACGATAGTGTGTGAAGCTCTGCTGATGCATCGTGATTGCTAGTTGAAAACTACTCCAACACCCGTGAGAAGGCCACTGGCCGGCTCCAATTTCTGTCTTACTCCCAATTAGGGAGGCCACTCATGCACTTACCTTTACTCATTCTGTTTTCAAGCACACAGTCCCTGTCAATGTATGTTTGTTACAAACGAAAGGCGCGATGAGAATGCTCATCTATATTGCAATATACTAGAAAAAAGACCAACACGATGCCACTGAAGTTCACATGGCAAGCAGTGGAAACTACGCGTGCTTCCGACAATACTACTGTCGCTCAATATGTGTCTTAATTGTGTATATTGAATTGAAGCTGTATGCACATGTAGCGATCTATGAGCTTTATTTAATCTGGATAGCGTACTACTAGCCTTGCGATAAGATCGCGTGAGATGAAAGCAGCACCATACACACACCTTTACGAACAGCAGACTGTACCGTATCGCAGCACATTTGATACCACGCAGAAGCTATATCAGTTCCTGTTCCAAACTACAGGTCCATATGCCCGGCTAACCTAACGGTCGAATTAAAAAAGCCCGCTGACCATTCCAAAATCGATATAGTTATGGTAATGGTTCAACCGTAAGCAGTATCTGTAACTCAATGTCTGCTGTGCTCAACGGTTTGTTAGTCGTATCCTTTGACTATGACACTGCCTCTGATTGCGCTGGGGTAATAGCATATTGTCAATGCACAAAAACCAATGCACCAAACAGATTGCGACAAAAGTTGCGCCGCCCTGATCAACGACAATTCGTGTAAAGCTTACGTCCGCAGTCCTACTTTACGACCATTTAGGAGGCCCAAATGAGTCCATAGAGATGTTATGTAAGGCAGAGGATAATGTCGGTGGTCATCTGGCAAAAAATACGTAGCCTCGACCTATGACACAGCCATCTCATACATACTCCAATGTCCAGATAATCGGCGCAGTCGCAACAGGTCGTGCAGGAAGAGTGGCTATCGTCTTGAACATTTGTGAATTCGTGCAGAGGAATCGAAAGCACAGGCGATGTAGACGTCCCCATTGCTTCGATGGGATTTAAGTGTGTATTTAATCGCAAACCAACACGTGGTGACGTGTTACATATTTCAGTTGTAAAAATATTAAAGCTTTTACAGTCTGCGTCACGCATAAGGCAGCAAAGCATTTCTGCAAGAACATGTGCAAGTATGTTAAGCCTGACAATGGTCATCATCATGTAGGTGAACAACAAAACCAAGTGGGTGATAATCCTATAACCATTGCACGGATGCTATATCGCCTTCGAACTCTCCTTATTTTCTCCACACGTCGTGTTTCCTCATGTTCTTTCCTGTTCATTTATCTAAAGAACAAGGCTAAAGTATCGCTACCATATGAAAACACAGCAGCTTCGTAATCCACCGAGATATAAATCCAAATCCATTCATTGTCCTGCAAATTGCTTAATCGAAGCGAAGATAAAGTAGTTGATCTCCTGCATATCGGCGACGATCAAGTCATATATGGATACCCACCGACCAGGACTCTTCAACCTCATACGACATAATACGAGATCTATCCTGATCGGGACCAACACTACATGCTGAGCAATCCAGAGATCGATTATAATTTACTATTATTGACAGTGGTGAAACCATGTTGCTGAATGAAGCTTTAGACAGGAGCTTAGTGACCGTTGGGTAGCTGCTAACAATCGGAATCTAGATACGAAGGATCTGATATTCTGTTAAGCCAGGCACCGCAGACAGTTTGATTTGCGTGTAAAATCGAAGTAATTTTGTCTGATTTGGGTTTGCTCAGCACGCACGATGTTGACTACGCGCGACGTATGAAAAATGCTAACAGAAATTGCAAGCGAGTAGGTTTTGCTGATACGTTGCGTAAAATGAAAGTGAGTTAAGTTGCCAAGCGTTTTGATTATAGCAATGACCACGTATGGATATCCTTATCTGTGTGCGCGCATTAGAACTATCTTGGCTTCAATGGTGTGATCAGATTTAAAACCGAGTCGGCGAAATGGAGGATGACTCAGCACCGATGTTTGCAGTAACTTCTTTTTTTCATCAACATTCATCTTTCACGGAAGCAACTGACATTTAAGATGGACGCGAAAGTGAATGCAGATAATTTGATTGATACGGTGCATCCATGACTGAAACCGAAAGCAATTTAAGCATGTATTGTTCGCCGTGAATGCGTTTGCAGAGATTGCAGGGCTCCACTAATTGAACCAATAGTTCGTTTATACATGAAGTTTCCACAGCGGGGGAAGCGCTGACAATTTTGTCGATATTTCATGAACGTCGTAGCTCGTCACAGAGATCGTATAATCACGAGGTGGTAATCACAAACGCAAATGAGTTACAGTTGTCTCGGTCCAAGTAAAGTTAAGTACAGGATTGTACATCTATTCGTATCTTAGAAGACGTGCATATTGGTCATGGAAAGTATCATCTTGTCGATTTATTGAATATATACGCGAGCTTGCTACGAGATAAATGTAAAACAAGGAACACTTCTGACCAGGCGTCGGAGACCTGTAGCTGATAGAGAACGTCATAATCGGATTCTTATGTAATACTGATGTCGATGTGGAGTATCCACAAATAAAGACAAACTATCTGGATATATAGTGCTTGGTCTCGGTCACGTTATTTTTTTTAATTCATCTGTTGCACGAGACATAATACAAGATCGAACGAGGCCTGCTATTAAAAACACTTCCTGATCACCGTATCTTGTTTCGAGGGTGCCTTCTGCTGTGCTTTCACCATAGGCATATCAGCTACACCTCATAGAATCGGTATTTTAAAGTAGCGGCTGCGGAAGAAGAAGAGAAATCCAGCCAGATCAAAATTCGTCTTTCTTGAGGAAGTGCTTTCTTAAGCAAGATTTTATAGCCATGGTTGCATCACCTCCGTGACTTGTTCTTATAAGTGCTTAGGAATTCTTCTTTTGCTCATAGCCATAACTATTCGATCCATTTGCCTGATTTTCTTGTGTTGATCATTGTAAACGATCCAAAAGGAGCGCGGAAGGATCAACGGTAAAAGACTCCGCTGCGGTCGGATATTGTGACATACAGGTAATTATGGACTGAGAACACTCCAGGACACTATGCAGCGTAAAAGTACCCACTGAGAAGTACAAGTATACATCGTGCTAGGATGTTTGACAGGGTTTAGGCGCGCGTAAGACCTCTATTTTTACAAAAAACTAATGTCGTTGAGCTAAGGAACGCATTTGATCATTCCACACGCAATACTACAGCTTAAAAACTACAATAATAAACAGCTCTCCCTTTTGAGTCGTATGCGAAGGGTATTTCTTCACGCGGTTGTCTAAAGACAAAGAAAATGTGAATATGATCGATGGTGACGGCACGGAGGATCAAAGATTGCAATGTTCACAAGATGCGCAACGTACTAGATTTGCACAACAAAGTAGCGGAGAGCTATCAATTACATGTCGTGGCGGTCTTTTAAAATGACGTTCAAGAAATTGACCTTTTCAGCTATTTTCAAGGAGTAAAAAACTACAGGCGTGTTCTGACCGCGAAAGACGGATGATTGCATAGGATATCTATAGAGACGCTTATAGCACCATCTGGACTGTGAAGAAGCTCACATAAAGCACGTAGCCTGGACAAAACGAATGCGAAGAATAGAGCGAAGTAGTCCAGCCTAGCACATTTTTTGACTCGTAGGGTGGCTGATTACATGTAAACAGAGTTAAGGAATTTCTGTAGGATTAAAGCCGATGTTACTAGATTAAGAACGTGCTACGAAGAGCATTCATGAGCTGCAGTTCCGACGCTAGATTGAATTTGGTGGTGGACGCTAGAATGAGAGTAATCTCTCCGATTTTATATAGAGAAACTATCGTCTATCCCTTTCACTTAAATAAACACCCTATCCATTTATATTGTGCGCTGATCGAGCGTACCCAGCGGGTGGCTAAGTGACGTGGGTAAGTAGTATAAGGTGAATCAGCGTACAGAGGACTTACAGTATCTATGATTTTCCCGCATGAGAGATTGTAAATGATGGCCATTCAGTGGTTAAGAGCAACCTGTGCACCAGTTGCCGACCATACCCACTTCCTTGGATTGTTTTCGTGGCAAACGTGCGCAGCGATAAAGCTGGTCTCGGGAAAGCAGTGCGTCGCTGGGATGCCCGAATGTTGGTTGAAAGCGAGTTCGAATAGACCTATTCCGTAAAATAACCGACTGAATTGATTTTTCATCCAGCAATTACACGAACACTTCGCTGGATAGCAAGACTGTGTCGATCATTAGCTTACGGATAAAACCCGGTGGACATAGATTATCGCGTGCGGATGCCACAAATTGGGTAACAGCCAATGCAAATTAGCGGCCGGTTCACTACTACATGGCAAATGATACTTGTATGACATGTCGTCTCGTTTGGGTGCCTCCAAACAACGTAGGGCCAACTGCTGAGAATCCGTAAACTCGGCTTTTATAAAATGTCTGATAACGGTAGTAACAAATGTGTGCGTATGTGGGTAAATTCGGGTAAGCTGGTATGTAATCAAGTACTTAAAAAGAGGGTTGCATTTAAATAAGATGGGAGCATATATCAAATTTCGTGGAAGGGTGTGAATAGACCCAATCCTTTGCTCTTACTTTTACTATTCAGATCTCGACTCAGAATGAGGAACACTTTACTTTATCAGGTGGCATACAGGTACAGGATACTGACGACTACAAAGAGCGTCTCTATTGTCGTGAATTAGTCTTTCTGTAACAAAGCAGAGGTTTTAGGGTGATGTTATCCACACACCCACTTTTTGCTATCCCCACACCCACTTTTTGCTATCCCCACACCCCCTAACACCCCCTAACCTGGTATTTCATACAGTACTTATCGGTGAAAGACTGGGGTTGGCTAAGGGGGTGTGCGGATAGCAAAAAGTGGGTGTGTGGATAACTAGGACGAGGTTTTAATACAAAGATAGGATATTGTGGAACAATTCATAGCATACTCAGACATAGACTCAAGAGCTCGTAGTTGCAGAGCTGTAAGTACGGGTCAAACACGACGTCTTTACTACACGATACGTTGTACTGTCATTAAATAAGATAATAGATATGATGGTTACTATTTGCATGTATCGACATCATGGAGTCTATGGAAGTATTTTTAAACCGAAGATGTAAATTGCTTTTAAGATATTAGCCACATCCAGATCGAATATGCTTGTTGAATGCGGAACTTGCACGTCCATTTTTAAACGCATTGCATTAGGTCGATGACAGAACAATGCTTGAGGTTCTTATTTGTGGGTATTTTCCGATCGAATTTGCAGCACCCGGAACGCTGCTTCTATATAATGCAGTGTAGCTGCATGAGCTCCGATAGACATCCAAGTGGTCTGGACAGCATACAGTATTTCCTGTGAATTAGTTGTTACTTGCTACCAGACGTTTAGATTCCTTCGAGTTGCTAGACAAGTGTCCGGATCTTTGATGTCATAACGAACGTTGTATGCACTGGCATCAGGCAAACACTCTATTCTATCTCGCCTTCTGTATGCCACCGTCGATATTGTTCACACCATTTCCGCTCTTCTTTGCAGCTTCACCTTCACACCTTTTCGTCATCATCATCTTCATCCTATCCGCAATCGTGTGCCCTTCTCGATCGAATCACTAAGCAATCTTACGCATTTCCGATTTGGAATAAAGAGTGAAAGCTTGCAACGATGCAGGTTTTGGCTTCTTGGACAAGTGGCGAACAGCGTGATGGATCTCACCTGTCTGTACCTCCAGGTATACTTACTTTCCCAAAGGAATACACCACATATATCAGCCGTCGGTATTAACTCCGAGGTCAGGATGCCGTCGACCTCCAAGCCATGCAGTTCGTAGTTTGTTCGTGTTGCGAATACCTGCTTTTACATCCGGATGTGATCCGACACAGGCTTGTGAATTGAGCAGACTCACGCATCTGGTAGGTCACTATGTGATACAAGAGATACATCGTGCAGTTCTGAGTGTATACAAGCGTAGGTTGCAGGGACTTCTTTACATGATCGGTGGCACTCAGACTGGACATTGTAACTTTTCTGGTCATTGCAACGTTAGTTTTTACTAGGTGCAAGCGCGTATGGAGATGTTCTGGACCCGCTCTTGGTGCTCTTCACTTCGTGTCCATACATTTTGCCGTGATCTGCATAGACTTTGAACCCTTGTCCGTCATACATGTCCGACGGCAATTCAATCAGGATCACCGCTAGTTCACTTGGGTGCTCTCCGTCCTTCCTCTTTGTTTACGAGCAGTTCCAAATTTGCATCGTGCGTACCAGCTAGGATCAAGAAGCTCAACTCCACTCCCCCACTCCTCTAGTGCCTCTGACCGCACATACCATCCATCGTGCTTGCACTCGTCGTGTCAATTGGCAGTGGCTCTCTCTCGGTTCCACCCACCAATAAGTCGACCAAGCTACCAGCGCGGAACATAGACACCTCCATTCGGTCGGAGACGGACGGAAAACGCATGCCACGAGTGACCGACGTTTCCAATGAGTCCGCCCTTGAAGAAAGACAGCCTGAAGTTGATGCGGTAGTAGGGAATGCAAAAACACATCTGGAGCAACTGCTCCAGTCTATGCGAGTCAAAGGGCCCCGGCGTTACAAGAAAAAGTGCTGGCCGCCAAGGCGACGAGCATCCCGACCCAGGAGGCTATGAGCTTACTGGACCCTATGCATCTGGATCCTGATTTCAACAGGTTTGGCGGCTGGCAAGTGCTAATGGTCGCATTTGGACTTGGCGCTTGCCGACGTCGATACGTCAACGTATGCACGGATTTTGAAAGCCCAGGCAGAACTCAAGGAGGATCCTGAACGCCACGAGGCATTAACGAAGGCAGAAGCGAAAGTGGCAGCGTACAGGACATTTAAAATTATCTACGAATTGAAGCAAGTGCGAGCTGATATGACCTCGCACGAGAAGCCTGCGGAGGAAAACCAAGCGCACCACGTGGCTTCGTAGTAAAATCACCACGCATATTGAACATTTGCCAAGCTACTCGTCGGGTGCGTCGGAGTTCATGGGTACATAGAGCGACGTAAGCTTCAATAACAACCTGATTGAGATGAAAAACTCTCTGTAATCTAGTGTTGTATATCGTCTAGAACCCCAGGGCTAAGTCAATGTACAGCCGCCCTCCCTCACACTTAACCTAATTGTTTACGGGCAGACAGCTGACGCACCCTGAACTTTATATTACACACTGATCCGAGTCAAAGTCAATAGAGCCCCACCCCTTGATGAGTCGTTCCAAGTGCAAGGCTCGTTTGCCGGCCGTGAGATCACGAGCGCATACATCGGGTACGCCAGCGGTACAGAAATACTTGCAGTTAGCTTGTGAAAATGTGATGCAAAGTCAAGGTCGCAGCAAGCACGTAAGCTGAGGCGGTACAAGTACTAGTAAGGCTGTAATGGTGTAATGCTGGGGGATTAGGGCAGCGAAAGGGTACTTAAGTAGTAATTAGTACTGTTCCGTCTGGGTCGGATCGGAGGTTAGGGCATGGGTTTCGAGAGCAAAGTAATGTACCTGCTGTACAAAACCTAGACAGGGATCCTGGTAAAAAAAGGCTCTCATTTCTTACTTCTGGTCAGTCGGGAAAGTCTGTATTCCCCAATAGAATAATCAATCCATACTTAATGACTTGGCTTGATAATGACCTTGCTTGCGTCTTCTGTACCTTCAACTCAGCTGCTGCTGACCATCTTCTTGAGCAGCATCTTGCAGTGCAACATGCTGCTAGTAACCTCAACGTCATATAATTCGCTGGATGTTTTTGCCTGGCTGTCGATAAAGTGGGCAAATACGTACCAGAGACAGAGATCTATGTAAACGTCGATAAACACTTCGAAGTTGCGCACAGAGGACAAGTCGTGGAGAACTGAGAGATTGGCCGGGGCTCGAGCCAGCTTTTTGTGGTGCACGCTGGAGGAGCCTATCGACGACGATTGACGATGCTTGGAAGTAACTACGAGGTGCAGTCGATACTAATGGGCCCGCCTGTTTACACATCTTATCAAGCGATCGTGCGATAATATATGTGTGCTGCATCGTATCACAGCACGACCGCCGTATCGTTCCTACACATAGACTCTCATACTGTACGTAGCGTAAGGTTGTTCGAGCTAGGTTTACGATGTACGTAAAATAGTACGTGAGTGCTTCGATAAAGCGTCGGCACGATCAGATTTCGACGCAAGATGACGTTAGCTAGTGCCCGTCGTGCGCGTAACAGTCGTGCTGTACTCACGACGTACCGAATATGCAATTTTTTCACTGTAATGCACCGAAAGTAACGCTAAATTGTCCTGGAGTGCGTGTGAAGCGGGGTCTCGACAGTGCTGTTCTTTAGAGAGCGACGACGAAACACTGATTCGTGGTCAAAAGTGATCGACAACCAAACTTTCTCGGTACCATACAGAGGAGGTACCTCTGTACTACGAAGTCTACATCGATACACGATGGACGGAATGATCAAATGAATCACGTGATGTGCATCGTGCTGCGTGAGCCAAAATTTGGCACGAAAGAGCGCGAGATTGTGAGGTCCGTCAAAAGTACGGTAAATCGTGATGTTGTGCTTAGCATTACAACGTCGAGTGAAGCGCCATGAGTCTAGCAGCGAAATCGCGAGAAAGACAAAGAAGCAAGTGGCGTTGCACTCGATCAAGGTGGTTACACAGTTTCGTACTTGAGTCTACATGCAGGAGGATCTTCGGTCCAGCGCTGGGTTCAAGTCGTCGCAGATTTCCAATACCGCTCGGCTGTCTGCCTGTTTGACGCCTTCCCCGTGTTCACTGGCATCGCCCCGTTTGTCGACGGTAATAAATCTTCCCGGAACTGGATAAACCCCATTCCTATGATATGAGCCACACCTGCACGCAAAATGCTATGACTCGTGATATATGCGACAATAGGCGACCGCCACGTCGATTTCGAAGTATGACATTTGTATGCTGTCACGCCTGGAATCGAACTCTGGGAGTCACTACGTCCTCGCCTAATTGCTTGGCATCAGGTCGTACTAGGATCTGCCGCAGAAAGCACGCGCTTCAATGGTCGTACCATGAAGTCGGATCGCAGTTCTGGGATAGAATCTACACACTTGGCGACGTCGAATCGTACAGAGCACTCGCTTTGCTGGTTCCTAGCTCGAAGAGAACACTCGCTTAACTTCTTTTTTAAAAAAGGTGTCTCCTCCAATCCGGGAGATGCTCTGATTTGACGACGAGAAACGGCGGCAGTTAGGATCGCCAGCGAACGCCGTTCACCTCTTTTTTTTCGGGGCAGCCTTTGTCGCCCGACCCGTTAGTAACTCTGTCATGTTTGTCGCAGTAGCGTCTCGTAGTCGGAGGCCATTGTCGGGCAGATCAGAGTGATTAGCAGCAAGGCGCTGCTCTCTGGAAAGTCATCGTACCCGCCCGCCTCTCCACTCGTGTCCGTCCCTGTCTACCACCCGTCCGTCACGTCTGCGAAGACAAGAGACTAAGGTACCAGCGAGCGAGCGAGCGAGCAATTGTCCACTTCGGCAGCTTATTCATTCTGCATTCCGCTCCTCACTTACTACTACCACTACTGGGTGTCCTCCATCCTACTACCAACCTCCCGTCTATTATCATCATGACTCAAGTAGAGATCCGCGCCGTGAGTCCCGTTGGCAGCCCCATGTGCCCGAGTGCCATTGCCTCGCCCTGGACCAAGGATGGCACGTACATCATCGAGGCCACGCGCAAGGCCCACGCCTGTTGCAAGTCGTGCGATGTCACGATCGACGCGGGTCGCTTACGTGTCGGTGTCGTCTATCAACACCGTAACGGCTTCGTGTGTATCAACTGGCATCACGTCGAGTGCTACAAGGCCGTGAGCGAGATCCCGCTCCAGTGTCTAGAAGGCTTTAGTGACCTTAATCCACAGCAACAAGAGGTGGTCGAGAGCTACCACCAACTCGCGAAAATCGAGCCGCACTATCTGCCACCGACCCATAGCTGCTTAACATGAGCTACAAAAAACAGGGGCTGACCCACTCGGGGGGCTTGTGGGAGGGGAGTCTTCTGTATTATCGCCCTATCTGTCGTCTCTCCCTCGCTATCGTGGATAATTGGAGGCGAGGATGAAGGTGTAGTAGGCAGCACGACTGACTGTGCTATTATTTATGGAGTGCTACTAGACCAATACTAGGACTTAGGCAAATGCGCATGTAATTTACACGACGAGCGATATCGGCGAGTCTACGAAAAAAATATAGAGAGAAACAAACTCCTGTGCACTTTCCTAACGTTGGCGTTTCGAGATCCAGTTAACAACGAGCCTCTCAAACGGCACTGAAGAGCCATCGGACCCTTTGTTAACAAGCCTAATTTGCAAGCAATTCACATCGAATACGCACGATATCACACTGTCAAAGTATAGGTGTAGTGGCCTAAAAATTACGTATAATAGTAACGGTTTCTTCTTGTTCTGTACATCATGACGACAATCTCGACGACACGATAAAGTCTGAAGTAGCAGTACCAAAAATCACAAATCATGATAAAAAAAAACCCTGCAGGCTCGCCGGAATCGGAATTTGTCCCGTCGCATACTGAAGCCCCCTTCTTTTTCCCACTCAACTCTGAATTTGTCACAATCATCGCCCTCGAGTCTTGTAATTTTCCGCCCCGAAATCCATCCATACAAACTTCAGCATTGTTTCGCACCCCGAAGTCCGTCATTTTCAGGCGACGATTACTTTTGCGTAAAATTCAACGCCCCATTTGCGAGCAATGGACGTGCAAATGGAAGACCGCAGTGGCGGCAACGCGTCGCACGAGGAGAAGTTCCGCGTGTACAATAGTGCGCTCCAGCACGCAGCAACGTGCGGTGAGTCCAAGTGCGAGGCGCTCAGCGGTCGCTGCCACAAGGTCAAGGCCAGTATCGACCACTTTGTGCGGTGCTATGGCCCCCGACGCAAGGTTTCTCCTATTGAGAGGTGCGACGTCATGTCTTACTTTATATTCTATGATGCCTTTGGTTCTAAATTTTATTGGACTTCTCTATTTTAATATTGTTCCACTTGTTATAATTTTATTCTTATTCTTATTGGTACTACTTTTTGGGTCTTTTGCAGCTGTGCCATGTGTTCCAAAATTTGGGGTCTGCTCTGTTTTCATGCGAAAACGTGTGAGGTGCCTCTGGGCCAACGCTGTGCCGTGTCACAGTGTGACTATTTACGGGACAAAATCGCTCGTAAACGCGAGAGCGACCGACGGGAGCTGCAGGAAGCCAAGGTCAAGGTTCAAATCAAGTTTGAAGAGTGGCCAGTGGAGAGACGGATTGCACAGGTGGAAGCCGATCGACAGCAAGTTTTGCAGCTAATTGCGGATATTCGAGCGGGGAAAGCGCGTCAGCTGCAACAAATGCAAGTTCAACAGCAGCAGCAGCAGCGGCCGATGATGTCCAGGAGCTGAGAGGGGTGAGAAGGCAATATGTTAATAGGGGCACTGCGCATTGTTCGCTCGATCATCTATCTCTATCTACCTATGTATCTATCTATGGGTTCCTCTTTTCTGTGAGATCTGTGCTGCAGTTGCCAAGGACGAACTTTTGTATGCTAATTTGCAGGAGGATTTTTGTACGGATGAAGAAATGCTTTATTTTGCTGTTTTGTTGCCGTTGTATGAAGGAGGTGTACGGATGACAAGTAGGCGGTTTCCATTTGGTGTACTTGCGGTGGTGAAGAAAATCAAGGCCGTTTCCTTTGACTTTTTTTACATCGATTGGATCGCATGGCACGCAAACATGAAATGAGGGTGCAGTGGTTGTCAAGGAGAGCATGCTGGTTGACGTGAAAGGGCAGCTGTAAGAAGCAGCTTAATGAGGGAGCCGGAAAAATTTGAACTACTATGACTAGAATTGGGGCATCTGGCCGATCACTGAGGTCTGCCGCCAGCCGCGCCAGCAACGAACAAGTGCAATGACAGTGTTGTAATTGGCTTTACGTATTGTCGTTACTGGCATTGACAAGGTAGCTACGGTTGCTATGCGAGATGGGGAACACGTAAATGGCTTTTCATTGAAAACAGTGACGATATGTTATCGTGGGGAAAATGCGCTGCAATGGTGTAGGCAATGCTGTAGCTGGCAATATCACGCTGTCACGCGCAAGGCTTTATACGATGACACGAAAGCAGAGTCGGAAGTTTGATCTGAACTTGTTCCTCTGTATGGCATGGGTATGTTCTGTGTCCGAACACGCGATGCCGATGTAGCTAGGAGAAGAGCTGAAGTCTCCTGATTTACAAGACTATGCACCGCATACTATCACGTATGATATGCGGAGGTGGTCGAACGTACAGGTCAACAAATGGAAGTGAAAAGGTGGTGACAAGATGCCAAGCTGGTTGCTAGATGCTATCGCATCCGAGCGTGCACAGCAGCAAGAAGTGGCTTAAGGCTTGGACATTCGAGCACTTCCGGATGACGACTCGGTAATATTGCACACGTACCACAAGAAAGATTAAAGAGATCGTCTGCCGGAGATATACGATGTTTAAATGTGCGGTGACTGAGCAATTGGATGGAATCTGGCTACTGAAAGTAAAGCATTGAAGGTATGACACGGCGTCGCGTTCTTCCGTCAATTTTGAAGACTGATTATTCACAATATGCGCTTTCTGCTGACAGTCTCGCAAATGGTATACTTGCTGTTCGACGAGCGAAGAAGTGACTTGGATGTCGTGTCTACAAGCTCAGCTTTAGCAACTGAAACTTGGAAATGGGTGTTCATCTTCACCACGGCAGGCTTCGCGCTATTGCACAGTGGTGGATATGTTTTTTCTGCGCATCAAGTTTATCAATTGCGTGCCGTTGTGCATTTCTAAGGCCTCGTATGATACGCCGACTGGCTCTGTGCGGAAAGCACTCAAGACTTGCCGTGCAATTGATCTGGCGATTATGCAGATAACTAGGTGTGAAGAACGTAAATCGTCAGTCTTTTGGTAACAGATGACCACGTGTAAGCAAGTCGGTGCGGGCTAGCGGTTCTCACTGATTATTACGTCGTACAGCAGTGCTGCCTACACTCGCACGTGGCGAGTACCTTATGAGGGCCAGTTCTCATGAGATGCTGTGTGGAATATGTCGACCACGATGCGACTTTTCCGAATTTCACAGCAGACAATGTCTGGACATGGAGATTTATTTACGGCGAGTTGAACAAAGTACTCAACCGCATTGGCGTATATCCACAAAACCAAGCATTTAAGAATACTTAGCAGATTACTCACTCGTGTTCAAGAATCGTCGACGCGTATCACTTATTTCTGACGAAAGCTTCGGTATGGATAACTACGTGCAGTGTAATGCCGGCGAACAAACGGAATTTTCGAAACACATACGCAATGGGAGGTGTGACGCTCACGTCACGAGATGCAGAGATTTCCACGAGCATCCGCGTTAAGCTTTCAAGCTTGGTGAGACAAGATTAAGCGTATCACGCAGAAATGACATGGGCTACCCTGTTGTCCATACAAGCGCACCGAATTCAACTCGACCCGGTCACGTTCCTTGTTTTGCAGTCCAATTGACAAGTGACCAGGACGTGAACGAGACGTCCCAAACGTTGATCTCCTTCATGAAGCAAGAACATTATGGGTGTAGCTA